>ML663425.1:195170-215451 GCA_007570785.1 Antilocapra americana | reverse complement strand
TTTCTGTCTTTGTGCCAGTACCATACTGTCTTAATGACTGTGGATTTGTAGTATAGCCTAAAGTCCAGTAGGTTGATTCCGCCAGTTCCATTCTTCTTTCTCAAGATTGCTTTGGCTATAAGAGGTTTTTTTTATTTCCATACAAATTGAGAAATTATTTGTTCTAATTCTTTGAAGAAGACCTCTGGTAGCTTGATAGGAATTGCATTGAATCTATAGATTGCTTTAGGTAGTATACTCATTTTCACTATATTGATTCTTCCAATCCACGAACATGGCACATTTCTCCATCTGTTTGTGTCCTCCTTGATTTCTTTCATCAGTGTTCTATAGTTTTCTATATACAAGTCTTTTGATTCTTTAGGTAGAAATACTCCTATGTATTTTATTCTTTTTGTTTCGATGGTGAATGGAAGTAAGGATTATAAATGCTACCCATCAATCTTAAATTAATAAATTATCTTTGTCGTAAAGAATACTGGTGTGTTATTCACTGAATTGAGCGAAGAACATACTAAACTAGAAAGTAGAGATACTTCTTTTTAAATGGTGGTTACTTTCCATGTCGAATCATATTCAAATAGCCAGTTCAAACTGGAACTAAGGCTTTTCTTGTTTAAAAATTATCCATATTCTTAGATATTTAGAGAATGTCCCTATACTTCAAAGTGTGTATATAAATTTATTACAAAAAAACTACAATTGGTTTAGTGTCTGTTTTGAGGAGAAAACTTTGCTAGGCACCTTGGTAGATCATATATTAGTTTCTATTCTCACAGTGATCCTTTATGATATATCTTATAATCTTCATTTTGTAGATGAGAAAATATACATTTTGAGAGGTTATGGCACTTGTTCAAGGTCCAGCATTTATTTTGCTTGTAATGTGGGAGTTAAATCTAAATCTGGATAGTTCAAAGCCCTTGTACATTCAACTGTACCTTTGTTTCTCAAGAGCTTTACTTATCCTGTGCACTATTATTACAATATTTGTCATCTATGCAGACTATATGCACTATTATTAACATTTTAAAAGTAACCATACAAGTTTGGGTGTATATTAGATATTTGGAATTAGAAGTTATCAACAAATATAACACCTGATACCATAGAATGCATGAGTGTCTTGATAACTAAGGGAAAATGTACAGTAGGAGAATTTAGGAGGACCAAGATTAAATCTTGGTAAATGTTTACTTTTAAGGGATATAAAAATAAAACATGGATTTTATGATAGTTTATGCAAAATGAGAAGATTTTCAGTGGAATCATGTGCAACATAGGCTTCTTGGGAGGAAGAAGGTTGCACAAAAACTGAAAGATTTAGTGATTAGATGATTATTAGTGACTGTATTTATAAAACAAATCGTAAGGAATTAAGGTATGAGCTGGTGGTGTTGATAGGCACCATTGACTCACTGTTTAATAAATTTTAATGTATCCATCAAAACATTATTGGGAGAGGTGAGTTAGACATATTCATAAATTGAAAAAAAGCAGTGACTGAAGAGAGATTCAAGACATAAAGAAAATACAAAATGCTGAAGAAATAGCATAGGGGGGGAAAGATAGAGAATCAGATAAAGGAAGCAAGTAGGAGTTTGAGCAGAGACCATGATACATTTTGCTTTATTATAAGCATAATGATGGATAAAATGGAAATTTTAAGGTAGAGAAAAATGAAGATTTGCAGAGTGGTTTGATCTTGTCAGTGAAGTCAGGCATCTGCTGAAAATAAGATGTAATGGTGAGTTTGGGGACTTCAAGAGTGGAAAATGTTTGAACATCTGCTTTGTGAAATGTAATCGGGGTCAACACTGATAAATAAAAATGGCCAAACAACAGGGAAGGTGCAGATGAGGTTAAGTAACAAGAAACTCAACATGGACTCAACACAGTTTCATAAATTTCTGTAGCTAGATTCATCATTCCTAAGTGGGAGAAGAGGGGAAATTCATCCAAGGTTAAGAAATGGTATGCCATGACAGTAAGAGATCAAGAGGATACTAAAAAGACAATTACTCAAATAATTGCTCACGGTCATACAAAGTCAGATAAATTGAATTCAGTTGGGACAATTTCAAGAGGGCTAAATTTTTCGTCAAACTGTGAGCCAAAAAAGTCTTAGTGAGAGTGAGGAAATGTTGACTCCTCTTTGGGAGTGGGTTGCAAAGCAGGAATTTCAGAACTTGGGATCTCAGAGAAGAGTATGTCTTAAATAATGAGAGTAGAAAGTATGGCCTGGTGGTGGGTGAACAAAGTGAAAAAGAGGTAACAGTCACTGAAGATCAGGAAGTCAAGAAATCATGTCATAAAAAGTCATCATTATGCTGTCAAACATCCACAAAGCTTTCAAATTCTGGATTTCTTGTCTACACCTTTGGCCATAAGAAAAATAAATATTTTCTCTGGAGAGATAGATTGATTTTTGATATGTTAGAAATGTTATTTATAACTGTTAAAATTGAAATATCTTCTACCATGAAATATGTAAAGCTTCCTATGCTATATATCTTTATGGTAATAAAATTATATGGAAAATAGTCCCTGCCCTCAAAAATATATGACCTTATGGGCAATATATATAACCAAACTTAATAAAATATTATATGAATTTGCTAAAAAATTTTATGTTTGCAATGTTATAGTCTCTCAAAACATACTTATACTGTGGAATCTTCAGCAGCCCCATTCACTTGTTTATTGTGTAAGTGTATCACTGATCCTGTTCATGATGCCAATTGTCTCACTGTCCACACTGCTTGCTGAGCCCAGGGTGGGCAAGGCACCAGCTAAGAGGCTGAAAAGAGACTCAAGGAGCCATAGGAACTGAAGACATGTTTATTCTCTCCTGGCAACACCTATAGCATAACCTAACACAACACAACCTCTCTCCTGGCTAGCACAGTGGCTGTAACAGTATTCACTCCTTGCTGACCCAGCAGCCATAGCAGTAGACATGCTATATTCTCTCCTCTTGTCGCTGACCCAATGGACACAGCTGTGACACAGCAGCAATGCTGCCATTTCTTTGGAGTGGCGCTCATATATCCCTATAGCACAAAGTAGTTTGTGACCAAATGAGTACCTTGTGATGTATATGCTCAGTGCTATAAATGATCTCATCTGTTAAACAGTCATTATTTGCAAAACATGGGGTGAGAGAACCTGAACACGCCATGTTGGCCAATCTACTCTCTCCCCATGCTCTATCCCTTCAAAGTCTCTCACCTTACCTTCTATGTACACTCCACCTTCTGTGATATTCCCTTGGTGAGTAACACTAACCTTTTGATTTACATCTTGCAATAGTAGCTACAACAAAGTTACATCCCAAATACATAGCAAAACCCAATGCCAGGTATCACCTGGAACTCATGTTACCATCCTTGCACTCATGGGGCTAGAAGAGCCAGTCACTGCATATGGAGTGCCTTTATTTTCCATGGCGTGTCCAGTCCACCATGTCCTTGTGAAATTGCAGGAAAGCCTCCAATGGGCAACTCCATCCCTACAGGGTTTTTGTTAAGGACCTGCAAAGCCCCCTCAGGTGCCGGGCCAACCAAAATACAGAAGAAAAAGTGGCTTGTGGTCAAGCAGGTGCAATGTGATGTGCATACACAGTGCTACAACTGTTACATAATTGTGCAAGGTCAGCAATTGTTTATAGAACACAAAGTGAGGAGACATGAGGGAGTGGGGCAGGAGAGCCTGATTAATGCCATCCCACCCCTCAGGGTCTTCTGTCCCACTGATTACATAGGTTTGCTCCCCTGTAGCTACTTCCTGGCACATACCACCACTGCTTGCATCCACATTCCACAACAACAGTAAAGGCTACAACAAACTACTGGGGTGCAGGCTACACCTCCAATACAGAGTAAAACCCAATGCCAGATACTGGACAAGCTGGCCCACCATTCCTGCAGTGGATCTCTGTCGGGGTCCTTTAATGGACCAGAACCTGGTGGTATGGAGTTGATGATAGGAAAGTAAAAGAAAGAAAGAGGCTAATATCCACTGGTTTATGCAGAGAACCAATAAAACCCTAGACAAAGGGTTTGTGCTGCTCACCTAGGTGTAGGCTCAGGGTGCCCTCTCAAGGAGGTCTTGAAAGCCCAGGCAAGTAAATGAGCTCAGTGGGTTTCTGTGCTCCAAAGAATTAGCCTGAAGGAGAGAGATAGAGAGACAGAGACAGACAGACAGACAGACACACACACACACACACACACACACACACACACACACACACACACACAGAAGTGAAGAAAGACACGGGGACCCAAGCTCTGATGGAACAAAGGTGTTTTATTCAACATAGCGTGGGTATATATATACTGTCTTACAAGGTAGCTTTTTCAGCAAAGATAAGGATCAAAAAATCTTACAAATTATCAAGAAAACATAAGGCTAGAATCCATATCAAGGAGAGAGGGTTGTAAATAATAATTTTTACCATATGGTCCATATCAGAAAGGAAGACGGTTGTAAATAGTTACTTTTCACCATATGGAAAAGCTAAGGAAGAAAATGTATGCATTCCTCAGTCCCTTGGAGCTACTTGTCAGCTCCTCTTAATCCTTGAATATTCAAGAATTAATAAGGAACAGAGAATTCATGACAGACCAGAAAACAGCACACAGGAAGCCTGTTAAATGCTCCCTAACATGTCTCCAGTTAGGCATTGCATGTCATAGATTTCTTGTGCCATGTGCTTTAAGACTACAGTAACATTTTTATGATTACTTGGTATATGCACACAACATTCTGTGCCCAGTAACACACACACACACGACCCTGTGTGGCAGTCAATAAATCAAGGGCCATTCAATTCTGCAAAACTGTTTTTCTCATGTGATGCATTTCTTCATCTAACAGAGTTGAGGCTTGGTATATATAATCAAAAGCATGGGAAGTATGCAAAGCAAGGGCAGTAACTTGTGCTTCAATAACTATAGCTGCCTGTTGGAGCAAATGCAAGGCCAAAGGGTAGTACCACCAGGAGGTCCATTTCACTTGGTAATGTGCATGGACCATGTCCAGATTGTCAGGGAGAGTTGCATTTACCAAGGTGAGCAGGTAGGCCTATCCCTGCTTGCACTGTCCAGTTGAATTCCCAGGAAAGTATGGCCATTGGTACAACACACACATATATCCACAGAGTTCCATTTGGGACAAGGATCACACTTATGGCCACTCAACAGTCTGAATCAATGCTAACATTAGCACAAAGAGATGGGGGGTGTCTGTCCCAACAGCTCAGTACTATCCTTCTTTTCTACAAAAAGTCAACACTCACAGATGGCAACCAGGAAAACCCTTCCCATAGTGCATGCCCTCCTTGGGGGCGAGGAATATTCCATCATTTCTTCACCTCTTGTACAATCAGGCACTCTGTCTCCTCTCATTCAGTCGTCCTCAGTTTCAATCAGAATATTCTGCATTTCCAGGTCTAACTGGCAATATTCATTGGCTAAATATGTCAGGAGAGTCCCACAACAGCTACAACAGGGAGTTCAGTGCAGACCCAACATGCCAACACATTTTGTAATGTCGCATGGATGTGTGCATAAGCTACAATCATATCTGTTATGACACACATACTGGCTGAAAGGCAAAAAACTCAAAGGTAAACTGTTCACTCATGTCTGACTTTTTGTGACCCCGTGGAATGCAGCATGTCAGGCTTCCTTGTCCATCACCAACACCTGGAGCTTGTTCAAACTCATGTCCATCCAGTTAATGATGCCATCCAACCATCTCATCCTCTATCATCCTCTTCTCCCCCTGCCTTCAATCTTGCCCAGCATCAGGGCCTTTTCCAATGAGTCAGTTCTTCGCATCAAGTGGCCAAAGTATTGGAGTTTCAGCTTCAGCTTCAGCTTCAGCATCAGTCCTTCCAATGAACATTTAGGACTGATTTACTTTAGGATGTACTGGCTAGATCTCCTTGCAGTCCAAGGGACTCCAACAACACAGTTCAAAAGCATCAATTTTTTGGTGCTCAGCTTTCTTTACAGTCCAACTCTCACATCCATACATGACTACTAAACCTAGACTAGATGGACCTTTGTTGGCAAAGTAATGTCTCCTTTTTAATATGCTCCAGCCCGAGGTAAATTGGAAGTGGTCAAACAGGAGATGGCAAGAGTGAATAATGACATTTTAGGAGTCAGTGAACTAAAATGGAATGAGTGAATTTAATTCAGGTGACCATTATATCTACCACTGTGAGAAAGAATCCCTTAGAAGAAATGGAGTAGCCCTCATAGTCAACAAGAGAGTCCAAAATGCAGTACTTGGCTGCAATCTCAAAAATGACAGAATGATCTTGTTTGTTTCCAAGGCAAACCAGTCAATATCACAGTAATCCAAGCCTATACCCCAACCAGTAATGCTGAAAAAGCTGAAGTTGAACAGGTCTATGAAGACCTACAAGCCCTTCTAGAAGTAACACCCGAAAAAGGTGTCTTTTCTTTATAGGGGACTGGAATGCAAAAGTAGCAAGTCAAGATATACCTAAAGTAACAGGCAAATTTGGCCTTGGAGTACAAAATGAAACAGGGCAAAAGTAACAGAATTTTGCTAAGAGAATGTACTGGTCATGGCAAACATCCTCTTCCAACAACACAAGAGAAGACTCTACACATGAACATCACCAGATGGTCAGTACCAAAATCAGATTAATTATATTCTTTGCAAATGTACTAGCATAGGTAATTTTTTTCCATCTAATAGAACACATGAAAGCTTTGTGTCTTGATAAAGAACATTTCCTGGTACTGGAAGTTTACCTGATTTCTTGTACCACGTCTTATTTCCTTGATTTCTCACATCCTGTGGCTCTATATCGTGCATAACAGGGGAACCCATGATAGGCCATAGGGAGAGCACAGATGTACCTTCAACAATAAGGTGATCCTGGTCAGGTTACATGCACATGAGGGGGCCAGGTGCTCATCACCGAAGATATAACCTGAAATTCATGTTGTAGCCCCTGCCCCCAGGGGCCTAGGAGAGTTACCCATGCATGTGGGGGTGCCTTTATCTTCCATAGCCAAGTCCAGTCCAGCATCTGTCCTTGTAAAATCCCAGTTATAGCTGGCAACAAAATATTATCTTTGGTTCCATAGCAATGTTTTAATAGAATATCTGCCATTGTCACTTGCAGTTGTATCGGTGCAGCAGAATGATGCAGAAGAGCCTCCACAGGGATAACTCCACCCCTCTGGGGTTTTCCATTAAGGGCTTGTAAAACCCCCCATAGGTGTTGGATCCACCCCTACAAAGAGCAGGGAACAATAGACATCCACAGGCCTCACTTTAGCAAACAATTATATGTTGTCTTGATGAGCCTCAGGGCCTTCCCTGTGATCACTTCTGTGGACAGTAAAGTGGCATAGACAGCTGCTAACTGTTTCTCCACCAGAGTATCTCTTTTCCACCCCCTTCCATAATTGGGACCAAAATCCCAAAGGAGCACATAGCCACTCTTGCCATTGTCACAAGCCCTACCCAAATTCTTCCTGGGTAATATGCACATCTAATTCCAAAGGTTTTGTGGGATCCACAGCCTGAAGTGTCTAGGCCTGCTACATTGCTTGTTTAGTGGCTCAGAACGCCTGTTCCACAGTATCTGACCAGTCCCAAGCCACTCCCTTGTTTATTAATGAGTATAAGGGACATGCCAGTTGGGCTAGGTGAGGTATGAATGTCCTTCAATAGCCCAAGAGGCCAACATAGATTTGTAACTGAGTCACCCTTGTAGGTTGTGAAGTCATTTGTATTTTATCAACCACCACTACTGGTATAACTTTTGTGTTACCCTACAAGACAGCTTTAAAGGATTTGACAGACAATCCTGGCCCTTGGATTTTTGTGGCATTCACTGCCCACCCACACAATTCCAAATGCTTTAAAAGCTCTGGTGCTTCCTGCCTTTCCCCAAGGTAACCACTAACCTGAATTTTCTACCTTTCATTTTTTTTTTCCTTTTCTTTAGAGTGTCCACAAACTTTAGTTTCTCAAGATTTTGGATTTTATTTAAATTATATCACAATGTAAGTATTCTTCTGTGGTGGTAGTGATTTAGTCCCTGAGTTGTGTCCAACTCTTTGTGACCCCATTGGCTGTAGCCCACCAGGCTCCTGTCCATGAAATCTCCTAGACAAGGATACTGGAGTGGGTTGCCATTTCTTTCTCCAGGGGATCTCCCCAACCCACAGATTGAAACAGTGGATTCTTTACCATTGAGCCACCTTGGAAGCCCAAGTATTCTTCTGCAATTTTCATTTATCATTCTGTATTATGTTGTGAGCTTCACTCAGTATTATTTGCTCTAGTTCATTTTTACTGCTATATAGTTATTATGAAAATATATCTATCCAGCCTTTATTTATTGGACTTTACAGATCACTTCCAAGTTTCTCTAATACAATCTGTGCTGCTACAATCAGGGAGGGATACACTGGTGTCTTCAACTTAATTATAAATTATTTGTTTAATCTCTGGAGTGGGAATCTAACTACTCATGTGATTCTCTATACTTTTTTAGATGCATAAGATATGTTATAATAAAATATCAAGAAAAAAAAGCTCTGGTGCACACTGTTCTAAATCTGTAAAAGAATCAGAGGTTAGTAATACATCAATATAATGAAACAGTTTCATTGATGTAGGGCAGTTCCATTTTTCCAAATCTCCTGAAACCAACCAGTGATATATTGTTGGCCTATGCAAATATCCTTGGGGAAGAACCTGGAACATCCACTGAGATCCTTCTCTAGTGAATACAAACTGATCTTTATTCTCAGCAGCTATAGCTATGGAGAAAAAGGCATTAGCTAAGTACATCACATAGTGATAAGTACCCAGTGCTGTGGGTAACTGATTCATCAAGTCATGAATTGATGGCACAGCACAGGAGCATGCATGGGCAACACCACATTATTTAGTTCTCTGTAATCCACAGTCATCTAGATGGGCCACACAGGGAGTTGAATGGGCTCTGTGCAGGATGTACAATGTCCACTTTTGCCAGCTAGGCAATGGTGGCACCCAGTTCTTAATGGACACCTGTAGATGATATTATTTCACTGTCACTTCCCTCCAGGGTGTCAACAACACCTGTGGAGGATGCTTTGCATATCCCCTCATGACTTCCTTCACTACGCACACTCAGAGATGAAATTACCCCACAGAGATCTGCAACATGAGGCCTTGTATGACATATATTCCCAAAATATTTTCCGGAACTGGGGACATGTACACATGTATGTGTACACTTACTGTGTACACTCGCACAGGAAGCTGTCTGATTTCCAACCATAAGGACACAGCCTTTACTTAAATAGTTTGGCCACTGTAGCCATAAATACACGCACTAGGGCCAGGAAACTATTCTGGTTTGCCATATGTCAGGCTACATTCAGCACTGGTGTTGACCAGAGCCATTACTGGTACATTATCAGTGACTGGTGAATAGCAACTTCTACACGGGGCCTCCAGTCTCTGCTTGGGCTCTCTGGGTGCACATCTTGGCTTGAGCCCTATTCAAAACAGAACAGGGAATCTACAGAAACATCTCTATTTGGCATAAATTCCTCTAGCTGAATTGCACATATCTTCTGCTGTGGGCACTTTTCATACTTGGTAAACTGCTGCTCCAGTCTTAATTGCTTCCATAGCTCTAAGAGTACAGCGTTAGGTTGCTTATCAATTTTATTTTTTGTCAAGTCACATTGTTAGCAAATCAATCAGCCCACATATGCATCCATGTCAGTCTAATGAGGCCTTTACCAGCCTGGCCTCCCTTAGGGGCCTTCACAGTCCTACTATCTTTGACCTGCTGCCACCCTTCTGCATCTCCCAAGCTAGCCATCATTGAGGTCACCTCATAGATAGACCATCCCACATAGGGTGTAAGTATAGCAGTCACAGATCCAAAATAAGTGGGCAGAGCAATCTTTAAAATGGTGGGTTCTGGAAGGTGAACACATGTATACCCATGGCAGATTCATGACAATGTATGGCAAAACCAACACAATAATGTAAATAAATAAATTAAATAAATAAATAAAATGGTGTCTCATATACTGCCAGTGAAACACTCATCATCTTGGCTCTGGGCATTCATGTTAAACATTACCTGTCTCATGCCCATCTCTATCACCATGTAGGTTAACTCACCATGAGTATGCAATTTACTCACAGAACCTGGAAGCTCTCCCATGTTCATCCACATGGAGCAGATGGCAGCATTGATCCTCTCCATCAGGCTGTGTGTTAGCCACTACCTGCATTCTGCAATCTTTGTCCCAGTGAGGAGTGTGTGATCAGGGGTACCAGACATTCTACCTCATAATCAGAACAAAAGATGCCACCCACTCCTGTGTCCCAAAGTTGCAAAATCCATGCTGCCAGGGGTTCCCCATGCCCTTGCCAAAACTGCTGGCCCAAGTCAAACAATTTCACCTGAGTATATGGCCAATATGTTGTAAACCCAGTCACATTGGGGGCCACTTGGAGATGGCCACTCCTGGCCATAGGCTGCTCATGCTTCACTTTCTGCTGCACAACCGGTTTCACTGACATGCAAGGACCCATGGGTTCCTCATCTTTCACTACTTCATAATCGAGGGCACCACATTCCTCAAGGCCATGTAGCTCTTTATCCAGAATCTGCACCTGTTGCTCTCGTTGCTCTGCTTGTCACTGCAGTTCACACACTTGGAGAGCACTTCTTTCCATATTCACCTTCAAGGCAGCCAACAAAATCCATGCTATGGTGCCAGCATCAGCATGTGCTGTTTTTTTTTTTCCCCAGCATGTCAGAGCTTACCACATGTAACACCTTCTCAATATTACCTGGTGACCTATCCACTGCCTCCAAGTCTTCCACCAGGGCCCATGCCAAAAGAACTTCAGCCACCGGGTACCACATACTCTGTGGTGGCCACTGGCTTCCTCCTTCCATTGGAGCTTCAGTATCCCCTACCTGCTGGGTATCCTGCCAACTATGCCAACTGTCTTGCTTCTCGTACTCTTCACTGAACCCAGAGTAGACAAGGCATGACCAGGGAATCTGGAAAAACACTCAAGGAGCCATGGGGACTGCAGACATGTTCATTCTCTCTGGGCAACAGCAGCTGGGAGTCCTTGAGTAGGACTGATATACTAAGACAGAACAAAAGTGGCTATGGCCAAGCAGGTGCAATGTGATGCCCATGCACAGTGCTACAGTTGTTACATAACTATTCAAGGTCAGCAATATCATTGTTTACCAAACACAAGATGAGGGGGCATGAGGAAGTAGGGCAGGAAAGCCTGACTGACCTCATGTTGTCAGTTAATTTGTCCACACTCAATCACATTGGGGACACCTTGAGGATGCCCCCACCTGAGCCACAAGCTGCTCATGCTTCACTTTCTCCTGCACAATGGGCCTCGCTGCCAAACTGGGACCCAAGTTTCATAACATTCATCATCACCATCACTTATCACCTTGTTCTCAAACTGAGTTCTTCAGGGTCACGGGATTCTTGCTCTAACACCAATATACATTGCTCTAGTTCTTCCAAGCATCTCTGCACATTGCATGCATCATGGAGAGCACTATCCATATTTGCCTGTAGGGCAGTCAAGAAAATCCACCACATGTTGCCACCAGCAGTCCATGCTGCCTTGCTCGGCAAATGGGAACTCACTTCCAATAACACCTTTTCAATGCAGTCCAGTGACCTGTCCAGTGCTCCCCAGTCTTCCACCAGAGCTGACGCCAGGAAGATTGCAGCCACAGTGTACTACATACTATGTGGTGTCCAGTGGCATCCTCCATTCAGTGGAGCCTTAGGTTCTTCTACCTGTTGGGTATCCTGCCAACTAAATCAATTGTGTCACTAATCCTGGTAGTGACACTAAATTGTCTCACTGCTCACACTGTTTGCTGAACCCAGGGTAGGCAAGGTGCAAGCTAAGAGGCTGGAAGGAGATTTGAGGAGCCACAGGAACTGCAGACACATTTATTTTCTATTGGCAACAGCAATAGCATAATCTGACACAACGCAACCTCTCTCCTGGCTGGCACAATGGCCATAACAGTATTCTCTATTCAGCAGCCATAGTAGAAGACATGCAATAGTCTCTCCTCTCATGGATGACCCAATGGACACAGCTGTGACAAAGCAGTAATGCTGCCACTTATTTTGGGTGAAGCTCATATATCCCTATAGCAAAAAGTAGCTCGTGACCAAATGAGTACCTCATGACATGCATATGCAGTGCTATAAATGATATCAGCTGTTACATAGTCATTATTTATAAAATATGAGATGAGAGCCTGAACAGTCCATATGGGCTGATTGGCTCTCTCCCCACAATAAGATACACTTGAAATCTTATGGCATATGAAATGTCAATCTTCACCTCCAACATCTCAGTCAGATCTTATTATATTGTCTTTTAATATTTTGTATGGTTGCCAGAGTTGTTACTATTATAAGTTTCTGAAAAGTGGCACCAGCAAGCTTAAACTAAGTACTCACTATTTTAACATTAAAAACATTACAAGTTTTGAGACAAAGAATACAAATTTATTCTAAACACATGTTTAGAGAGAATAAAATCTGAATGTGTAAACTTTGATTTTGGAATTTCCCAAATTTAAAAGTCTATTTTTTCTTTATAAAATATTTCAAGTGAGTCAGAAAACTTTTTAAAATGTTTCAAAGCAGTCAGAAAGCACCTGATTATCTTTCAAAATGGAACCATTCACCCTACTTGAATTTAGTAACTTATCAGTTATTTGGGATCTCTGTCATTAGTTGAAAATATTGCTTATTTTTGTCAAGGGTTAAAGATTTAAAGTGTAACAGCTATTTAGTATTTGACAGTCTAATTGCCAAGGAATACTAAATGGTAATGCATAATTCACCAATTCTGAACATACATAATCATGAGTAAATTTCAAAAAATACTCAGTCTTTTAAAATAATGCTACTCAGACCCAACTATGAATCAGAATCACTTAACGGACTCTTGAAAATATATATCATTGAACTTTCCCCACCTCTACTGAAGTCAAAGGCCCGAGATATGTAGCTCTAAATATCTATTTTAATAATACCTCTTCCTGTTGATTTTGAAGCCATATAGTGACAGATGTTTTGGAACTATGGTTATAGAGAAGTTATTCAAAATAAGATTTACTTTAAATATAATATTTTCACAGTCATTTTTGAAGATTATCATTAACCACAGCCATTGTTTTTGAGAAATTTCTTTTCTTCTTAGAATCATAAGACCCTATATCCTAAAACTTAAATATCAAATTAGAATACTATAGTAAGTATTATTATATTAATAATAATTATATATAATAATTATAGTAATATTATTATTAGCAATAATCCTTTCCACAATATCTGTGGTCATTTACCATCTGATTGCAAACTTCCAGTATTGATTAAGGAATACAATCTATGACCTGTTGTTGTTGTTCCATCTCAGTCATGTCTGATTCTTTGTGACCCCATGGACTGCAGTATGCCAGGTTTCCCTGTCCTTCACCATCTCCTGGAGCTTGCTAAAACTCATGGCCATTGAGTTGATAATGCCATTCAGCCATCTCATACTCTGTCATTCCCTTCTCCTCTTGCCTTCCATCTTTCCCAGCATCAGTTTTTTCCAATGACTCAGCTCTTTGCATCAGGTGGCCAAAGTACTGAACCTTCATCATTAGGCCTTCCAATGAATATGCAGGATGAATTTCCTTTATGATTGACTGGATTGATCTCCTTGAACTCCTAAGGACTCTCAAAAATCTTCTCCAACACCACCGTTCAAAAGCATCAAATCTTCAGCCCTCAACCTTCTTTATGGCCGAACTCTCACATCTATGACCTACTATACATTATTTTTTAAGAACAACTTTATTGAGATATAATTCACATACTATAAAATCACCTCTTTTGAAAATATACAATTCAGTGGTGTTTGTATATTCACAAAGCTGTTCAATCATCACTGTGATAAAATTTTAGAACATTTGCATCATCCCACTCCTAAAAAATGAACAGTCACACTTTATTTCTTCTATTTCCCATTCCTGGACAATCTCTAAGCTATTTTCTGGCTCTATAAAATTTCTTATTAAGGACATTTACTATACTATTCTGTATGTTGCTGTTGTTCAGTTGCTCAGTCATGTCCTACTCTTTGCCACCCCATGGAAGGCAGCACAGGAGGCTTCTTTGTCCATAATCATCTTCTGGAGCTTCCTCAAACTCATATCCATTGAGTTGATGATGCCATCCAACCATATCACCCTCTGTTGTCCCCTTTTCCTCCTGCCTTCAATTTTTCCCAGTATCAGGGTCTTTTCTAATAAGTCAGTTCTTCGCATCAGGTGGCCAAAGTATTGAAGCTTCAGTATCAGTCTTTCCAATGAATATTCAGAATTTATTTCTTTTAGGATTGACTGGTCTGATCTTCTTGCAGTCCAAGGGACTCTCAAGAGTCTTCTCCAACACCACAGTTCAAAAGAATCAGTTCTTTGGTGCTCAGCCTTCTTCATGGTACATCTCTCACATCCATACTGAGAGTTAACTCAGGCATATTGATAAGGAGTCCAAACCTAAAGCCCCTTTAAGGAGGTGAACATGTTTTTGTCTTAGATGTATAGGCCTCGTAGACAGTAGTATCTCTTGTTTAAGGATGTGCCATTTTTTTTTCATCAGCTTTGGATGTATATTATAGGAGAAGGTCTGGGGAAACTTCCACAGCCTTGAGCTCTGCGCCAACCTATTCTTTCCGGCTAATCCTGTGCTGTTGCCATCCTAGGATATATGCTATGGGTCTGGGAAAAATTCTCACAACCTTGAGGTATTTTTATTTATTTTATTTTTCTATTCTCAGCAGCTATTTGAGAAGTATATAAGGCCCCGTTTAAACTAGTGAGACAGATACTCTTCTTTCCCCTTCTGATAACTGTGTCAGAAGCTTTCTCTGTCACTTTCACTTTACATAAAATCTACACAAAGCTCTGAATGACTGAGACTGTCTTTGGTTCCAGAGTTAAATCTTCTCTTTCAGAGACCATGAATCTGGTGGCACAGTTAACCATAAGCTATCATCTTGGGGACTAATCAAGGATCTTCAAGAAAAGGTAAGGACACTTGGAGCTCTAGTTATTTTTTCTCCTAGTAAATGCATTTTCTACTTTACTAACTCTACAGTGTGCCCATGTGAGTGAGTGATTGAAAGCCGAAGATGCACAAAACAACAAGTGCAAAGCAAGAGTAGAACCCAGCTTTTTGGTTCCATGGCACCTCATAACAATTGAAGGCAGTCCCAAAAGGGGAGTCTGTCAGGGGCTTATACAGACCTGTCAATGCCAAGAGGCACCAAATGCCCCCACAAGTGGAGCGGCCACAAATGAGTGAAATGTATGGACTGAACTTTCCTTTCTCAGTCACCTTTTCCTGGTCTCTTTGACCATTTCATAACTGCCTGAGGAATTGAAATTACTAACCTAATATGTTGAATCATAGGCTTTCAAGGGACTTGCAATCCATGATGTTACTGTGTACTATTACTTAGACTCCAAATTTGAGTTGATAGTCACAAAACACCTAGCTTTGCTAGGAGCCAAAAGTTATACCTGGGTTGCCTTTTCATGCACTGCAGACAGGAGCACGTTTGGGGAGCTAGATGGAACTCTGTTTCCAGAAACACCTCTCAGGCTAGAGGTTGCTCTCTTAGCAGCCTGCCAGGGACCAGGAACCTGAAAGTGAGTCTTTGTCATGGCTGTGCCTCCAGTCTATATGAATAGAGACACTACTGGAAACCATGAGATTTCTGAGGACACAGGTCAGGAATTCTCGGATCTTGTCAGATTGGAAGTACAATAGGCTACTTCCTTTGTTAATGCTAGCTCTTAGCAGAAGAGAGGAGGTCCTCCAGTGGCTCTTGCTTCAAGTCTTTAGATATTCTCTGATGGGCAAGTATAGGAAAGTTTACCTTGACACTCCATGAACACGAAAGATTTTTTCCCTCGCTGAGTGGCCCTACATGACCTCCTTTGCTACGACATAGCCTGATGTGGCAACTCTCAGAAGGGATGTCTTGGGTTTTCTGTCCATCCTTTTATGACTTACCACTTCTACTATGGTTAGGAATGTGCACAGGCACACAGAAGATGAATGTTTCCCCTAGCAGTCTTAGCTTGCAAAACATTCTGGAAAACTATTCTGCTCCAGCCCAAGTGGCACCTGAGAAAAAGAGGAAATCAAGCCAAGGTTTTAATGGTGAGGAACTGGATATCAATCTGGGATGCCATCGGGTCTACCATTGGTGCATCTCCACCCTTCCTCGGTGGTAGAAAGGGAAGGAGGATAATGAGATCCTTGTGTCAGTAAGAGACAGGTTAACTCTGGCCAGGTAAGGAAGCTTAGGTGGTAGACCTGTCTCCATCCCCATTTAGAGATGGGAGAAACACCTTCAGTAGGAAAAAGCCACAGTACTGAGTGCTGCGTTTTTCTCTTTTATAGATGGGAGCTAGCAGTTCCAGAACCACCCCTTTGAATTGTATCTTGGAGAAACTGGGACAAGTTTGATCCTCAGAGCCTAAAAAGCCCCTTATATACAGGCTTTCTTTGCTTTAAGAGAAGACTTCACCTCCCCAGATAGACAACCCCTGCTGAGAAACATCTTATCAGTCAGTCCACCCCTGTCATCAGCGCCAATTTGAACACTCTTTTGCTTAAATTTTAGTTATGAAACTATGAGAGACACTTTTGACACTGAATGGCCATGATGTTCTTTAGACTCCACAGAAAACTGGTTAAAATGGAATCTTTTTGAAATTGCAAAACTAGTTTTTCTTTTGCACGTGCAATTATTGAAAAGGACACTCTGAGTTCACTTCTAAAGCTTATCTCAGTAACTAGTCTTTGAATAAAGATCAGATGCTTCAGGATCTACAACCAGGAAATTAACAGCAGTCTATACTCATTTAACAAACTAAGTCAGATGACCTGGAGATGTCACTGGGCTACACTTAATGGAAGTTGTTGACAAAGTTTTTACTTATGATTTTACAATTGTTGCTAACTATATTGTTTTGTATATTGCCTGTTTCAAGAACTGTTTTCCCTTACATTATCAAGTGTGTGATTGATCCACTGATATAATGATGGTGCACAGTTCCATATGAAATCAATTATTATGACGGCGTGACTCTGTATATGAGAAGAAGCAACGAGGGAATATTTTTCTGGACCAAGAGACTCGTGACAGAGGTGCAGTCCAGAGATATTGCTACTCACAGGGCCTAGTCCAGTAACAGCACGTTGAGTGACGTATCAGTGAAATCTTCAACAGACCTAAGAATGAGCCTTCCCAGCACTGTGGGACAAGATGGTCATGAAATGTTCCTTAAACCATGGTCAAACTCATGGCCATAAAAGGGCCTTGCTCTGGTAACTGGTAATTGTGTCTGCCTCTACAAAGTTCAACTCATGGACACTACAGCTGCTGACCTTCAACATCTCCTGAAAAGAGTTCAGGGAAAAATCAGAAATTAGACACTTACTCTGTGCTCTGAAAAAAAAAAGGACAAAACAGGCCTTTGGATAGTTATTTTCAGATAAAAATTTTCTTGAGCTCAAATTCTTGCATTTTATACCTAGAAAAACACTAAAATTATTAATGGTAACAACTACTTTGCCTTATATGTTAATATCACAATAAGAGGCTAAAGACTACTTTGGACAAACTTAGACAACTGGCTACCTGGCTATAAATCTCCTTAAAACAGCTGTCTACATAGGAGTTCAGACTCATTCATCTAAAAAGAAAAGGTAAGATTTATTTTGTCTTTTAAAGTTCAGGTTGTCAGTTATACCTATATTCAAAATGTATATGAACACACCAAATGGCTCCATTCTTATAAGCAGGGCAGCCCAATTGTTCACTCTATTTAGACCAGAATCAAGGTTACTAGCAAATGTAACCTGATTCTTACTCTTGTTTAGAGTGTTGATTGCAATGATACTTTTACTGATTTTTGGTCTCTGCCTTTTAATCTACTTGTCTAGTTTGTTCTTTCTAAAGGATGCAATGGCTTCTCTCTTCAGAATGGACTCCCCTGATGTTCCACTCTGGTCACAGATACAATCGTGATTTACAAGTTCTCCTTGCTGAAAAACTAGCTTGACTATAATAATTGCAATCATTCTGTGTTTGCAGTTTGCTCCTTATATCTGTAAATGTGTAACAAGATTTGTTTCTAACCATCTGAAAACACTTAAATTACAAATAATTGTTCTTGCTGCTACAATTTCTACTGTCTCCTCTAGCTATTACTTGGGAGCCTTGGATCAGAAACCATAAATAAAAGAGTAAGGAGAATGTGTTGCTTCAGCAACTTAGAGTCAGCACCCTCTCACCTGCAGGAAGCAGTTATTGGGAGATTTCTCCAACCCTCTCCACTCAGCAAAAATATTCTCCTAAAAGAAAATGGGAGGAATGAGAGAGTTAACTTAGGAAGGCTGATAAGGAATTCAAACCTAAGGCCCCTTTAAGGAGGAGGTAAATATTCTTTTTCACATCCTTCTGCCTTAGACAAGTAGGCCTTTTAGGAAGTAGTATCTCTTGTTCAAGGACATGCCTTTTTTTTTCAGCTTTGGATGTACGTTATGGGAGAAAGTCTGGGTAAAAGTTCCACAGCCTTGTGCTCTGGGTCAATATGTTCCTTAAGTTTAATTTTGTGCTGATGCCATCCCAGGATGTATACTACAGTAAAGGGTCTGGGAAAAATTCTCACAGTCTTGAGGTGTTTTTTTCCAATGATTCGGCTCTTTGCATCAGGTGGCCAAAGTATTGGAGTTTCAGCTTCATCATTGGTCTTTCCAATGAATATTCAGGGTTGATTTCCTTTAGGATTGAATGGTTTGATATCCTTGCTGCCCAAGGATTCTCAAGTCTTGTCCAACACCACAGTTCAAAAGCACCAGTTCTTTGGCATTCAGCCTTCTTTATGGCCAACTGTCACATCCATACATGACTACTGGAAAAACCATAGCTTTGACTAATGGACTTTTGTTGGCAAAGTGATGTCTCTGCTTTTTAATATGCTGTCTAGGTTTCTCATAGTTTTTCTCCCATGGAGCAAATGTCTTTTAAATTCATGGCTGCAGTCCCCATCAGCAGTGATTTTGGAGCCCAAGATAAAAAAGTCTACCATTGTTTCCCCATCTATTTGCCATGAAGTGATGGGACCAGATGTCATGATTTAAGTTTTTTGAATGCTGATTTTTAATCCAGCTTTCTTCACTCTCCTTTTTCATGTCATCAAGAAGCTCTTTAGTTCCCCTTAGTTTTATGCAGTTAGGGTGCTATCATCTGCATATCTGAGGTTATTGATATTTCTCCTGACAATCTTGATTCCAGCTTGAGCTTCATCTAGCTACTTTAGGGGTATTCTTTTCTAATACAATTTGCCACATTTTTCTTTTAATTGGACCATTAAATTTGTGACAATTAAAGAAATGGCTGAGAGGTATGTACATTTACTATTTTATTCCTTGATTTCAGATACTTTTGTAGTTCTTATCTGTTAATTTATTATTTCTGTTTTTCTCCCTTGTAGTTTGATGATTTTCCTTATTAGTATACTTGCATTCCTTTCATTTGCAATTTTTGTGTATCTATTTTAGGTTTTCAATTTGTGATTACCATGATGTTCACATATGTTGACCTTTATTTATATCTACATATTTAAATTGGCAGTCATTTAAGTTAAAATCCATTCTAAAAGTTCTACATTTTTTGCTCGCTCTTTCTATGTTTTTGCTTTTTTAAAGTTATTTCTTTTTTTTTATTAGTTTTGCCATACAATGACATGATATTACCATGGGTTTACATATGCTCCCCCTCCAGGGCCCCACTCCCTCCTCCCTCCCCCAGGGGAAATCTCGTTGCACCAGCCCCGAGCATCAATCCTGGGCTGGCGATTGATTAGACATATGGTAACTAACATGTTTCAATGCCATTCTCCCATATCATCACACCCTTTCCATTTCTTAATGGTTGTTTCTTAACTACTTCTTATAGCTTCTTTTTCAGTTTTTTTTTATTTTGTAATTTATGTATTAATCTAGATGTATGCTTGATACTCAGTCCTTCCACTATATTTGTCTTTTTCTGGTGAGATTTTTCCTTTACCATGGATTCTTATTTAATTTCCATTTAGGTAAGTCCCTTAAAATTTTCTTTTTTTTTC
>ML663425.1:179772-194770 GCA_007570785.1 Antilocapra americana | reverse complement strand
GTTAATATACTGTATTGTTGTTTTTGCTTCTGGCTTACTTCACTCTGGATAATGGGCTCCAGTTTCGTCCATCTGAGTAGAATTGCTTCAAATGAATTTTTTTTTAATGCTGAGTAATATTCCATTGTGTATATGTACCACAGCTTTCTTATCCATTCGTCAGTTGATGGGCAACTAGGTTGCTTCCATGTCTTGGCTATTGTAAACAATGCAGCGATGAACATTGGGGTACACGTGGCCTTAAAAATTTCTTTAGCATAGGTTTAGTACTGCCTAACTCTTTAGTTTTGCTTCTCTGAGAATTTCTTTACTTCTCCATCTATTCTAATGGATAATATTGCTAGATAGTGCATATTAGATTTGGAAGTTTTCCCTTTCAACACTTTCAATGTGATATGCAACTCCCCTCTGTCCTGCAAATTTTCAGCAGAAAAATCTGCTGATAACCTTATGGGAATTCTCTTGTGTATGACTCTTTGCTTTTCTCTTGCTGCTGTTAGAATTCTCTTTTCAACCTTTGCCATTTTAATTGTGATATATCTTGATGTGGATCTCTTTAGGTTCACTTTATTTGAGACTATATGTGCTTCCTATATCTGTTCCCTTCTTCAAGTTTGGGAAATTTTCAGTGACAATTTGCTCAAATACATATTTGATTCCCTTCTATTTCTCTTCTCTTTTTGGACCCTATAATGTGAATGTTAGTATATCTAATGTTATCTCAGATACCTTTCAATTTTCTTTCATGTTAAATTATCTGCTTTCTGCTGTTCTTATTGGATGGTATTCATTATACCATCTTCCAGATACTTTATGTATTATTCTGTATCATTCTGCTTTGCATTTCTTCTAGTGAGGTGTTTGTTTTTAATATATATTTCGGCTATTGAATTCCTTATTTCCATTTGGATTTATTTTATATTTCTTAAAATGTTACTGTTTACATCTCTCCTTTTCCCTGATTAAGCTAGCATTTTTATTGCCAATATTTAGGATTATTTATTTCGTAAATTGTTTATTTCTGTTTCATTTCTTATTTTTTCAGGGATTTTGTCTTATTTTCTCTGCCTCTATCAATTTAGTTGAGACCTATTTTGGTCTTGAAGGCATGTTCTTATGAGTAAGCATCCCTATGGAAACTGTGCCCAATATATGTGAGGGGTGAGGGGTGCTAGATTTGATGTGGTTGCATGTCACATCTTTGAAACTGTCCTGACAGCTCCCGCTTTGATAGGGGTTAGGGGTGGATATCAGTGGGCTCGAATTGGCACTGAGTGTGAAGAGGGACTTCTCCTCTTCTTCATGGCTGTCATTGCCTTATCAGGAACAGGGTTTGATTCCATGTTGCTGGAGCAGTAGCCCAGAGGGTCAGGCTCAAGCTAACTCTGCTTCATTTAAGTGTGTATTTTACCTTCTCCCTGTACTGTGACCCTTGCCCCAGAGGATTGAAATGCTTATGTATCTGGGGCCTGTGCACAGACAAATGTCTAATGTGTTGCCTTTGTAGGTACCAATGTTTCCACTCGGACACAGTCTGGCATGCAAGTCCTTAGCTTCTGCCATCCCTGCATTGTTGCGCAATTGTTTTGCAAGATTTTCAGGGGTCAGTGTGGACTCCTGATATGTATTGTGATGTGATCTATGATGGAACAATTACTATCAGAGATCTCAGCAGCTTCTGAGGCACTCTTTGAGTAGCACCAACAATGGCTGCTACCACTCCATGCAGGCCCCATCCCAGAACTCGGTCATCTCTATATCCTACTTTTGAGTCTTTTTCACAGTCATGGGTGCCACAGATCCAGTACCACAGTGTGGTGTGGGGTGAGCAAGACCAAAGTGGTTGCTCAGTTTAGCCTGGAGCATGCAGTGAGAAGATTGTGGAAAATCAACCAGCCCCTAGAATAGACCACTGGGATGTGCTTTTTTGTGTGGAGTGCAGGCTTAAGACAGCTGTTCTGTCTGTCCCAGTGGTCCTCCAAACAGTTAAGAAAGTTTTCCTCAGCGATGTAAGACCCAGGGCTTGGGCATCACATCTGTGGGGCCAAACCAGGCAAGCATCCACCTGTGCAACCCTCTTTCTCTTTCCCTCACAAGTGTACAGGTTACAACCTAATCACTCTTCCTCTCTTCCTACATGACCAGAAGTATATCTTTCTTACAACCTTGGTTGTATAAGAGTCTTTCTGCCAGTTTCTAGTTAGTTATAAGTGAGAATTTATTTCACATATAGATGCATTAAATATATTTGATGTGTGAATGTGGTAAGGTAAAATCTATGCCCTTTTCTTTGACACCTTGAACTCCTCCCTCTATGAAATATTCATTTCTGGAAATTTCCACTAAATGTTTTTTTTTAATTACAGCTGACCACATGTAACTGAAACTGCAGAAAGGAAATCACTCATGAATTTTCACCCTGACATTAAGAAAAACAACCATAGAGAGTGAGATCAGCAGTATATTCTCAAAGCATGCATTGCAAATGTAAATGTAGATGTGAAACTAATTTACCAAGGAAGGAAACAATATGGCATAGAGTGAAATCACTTTCTTACCAGTGCCTTATTATTAAAATATACAGTTAGATATTATTAAACTGGTGGTGAACAGCTTGTATTGGTTTTGTTGTTTAATTTCCTGACAAAGCAAGGGTTTACATAAGAATACAGGATATAAAACATTACAACTAAATGTGAAGTAACAATAATATCTATTGAGGACCTTTTGAAATATATACCACTTACAAAATGAAGCAGAGCAAAGGCTAACAGAGTTTTGCCAGAAGAATTCACTGGTCCCAGTAAACACACTCAACCAACAACACAAGAAAAGACTCTACATATGCACCTCACCAGATGGTCAAAACCAAAATCAAATTGATTATATTTTTTTCAGTCAAAGGTGGAGAAGCTCTATACATTCAGTGAAAACAAGACTGGGAACTCACTGTGGCTCAGATCATGAACTCCTTATTACAAAATTCAGACTTCAGTTGAAGCCAGTAAGGAAAACCACTATGCCATTCAGATATGACCTAAACCGATTCCCTAAAGATTATAATGTGGAAGCAACAAATACATTAAAGAGATTAGACGTGATAGAGTGCCTAGAGAATAATGGATGGAGGTTTGTAACATTATACAGGAAGTGGTGATCAAAACCATCTTTAAGGGAAAAAATGAAAAAAAGGGAAAACAGTTGTCTGAGAGATGCTACAAATAGCTGAGAAAAGAAGAGAAGCTAAAGGCAAAGCAGAAAGCAAAGATATACTTATATAAAGTCTCAAAGAATAGCTAGGAGAGATAAGAAAGCCTACTTAAGAGAACAATGCAGAGAAATAGAGGAACACTAAAGAATGAGAAAGACAAGAGATCTCTTCAAGAAAATTAGAGATACCAAGGGAATATTCCATTAAAAAAAGCCACAATAAAGGACAGAAATGGTATTGGCCTAACAGAAGCAGAACGGATTAAGAAGAGGTGGAAATAATACACAGAAGAACTGTACCAAAAAAATGATCTTAATGTCTCAGATAAGAATAATAGTGTGAACACCCACCAAGAGCCAGACATCCAGAAGTATGAAGTCAAGTGGGCCTTAGGAAGTATTACTATGAACAAAGCTAGTGGAGGTGATGGACTTCCAGCTGAGCTATTTCAAGTCCTAAATGATGATGATATTAAAGTGTTATGCTAAATATGCCAGCAAATTTGGAAAATGCATCAGTGGTGACAGGACTGGAAAAAATCATATTTCTTTCCAATCTCCAAAAAGGGCAATGGCAAAGAATGTTCAAACTACCATACGATTGTACTCATTTCACATGCTAGAAAGTTAATGCTCAAAATCATTGAAACTAGCCTTCAGCAATACATGAACCAAGAAATTCCAGATGTTCAAGCTATATTTAGAAAAAACCTAGGAACAAGAGATCAAATTGCCAGCAAGAGCTAGATCATAGAAAAAGCAAGGGAATTACAGAAAATATCTACTTCTGCTTCATTGACTGTGCTATAATATTTGGCTGTGTGGATCACAACAAATTGTGGAAAATTCTAAAAAAATTGAGAATACAAGAGCACCTTATCTGCCTTCTGAGAAATCGGTATGCAGGTCAAGAAGCAACAGTTAGAACTGGACATGAAACAGTAAACTTGCCAAAATAGAGAAAGGAGTATGTCAAGGCTGTTTACTGTCACCCTGTTTATTTAAATTCTCTACAGAGTACACCATGCAAAATGGTGGAATGGATGAACCACAAGCTGAAATCAAAATTGCTGGAAGAAACATCAGTAACCTGAGATATGCAGGTGACACCACCAAAATGGCAAAAAGTGAAGAGAAATGAAAGAGCCTCCTTATGAAGCTGAAAGAAGAGAGTGAAAAAGCTGGCTTAAAACTCAACATTCAAAAAACTAATATCATGGCATCTGATCCCATCACTTCATGGCAAACAACGTGAAGTGAGGTGAAAATCAATCAGTCATGCTGACCTTTTGGGACCCCATGGACTATACAGTCCATGGCATTCTCTAGGCCAGAATTCTGTAGTGGGTAGCCTTTCCCTTCTCCAGGGGATCTTCCCAACCCAGGGACTGAACTCAGGTCTCCCATATTGCAGGTGGATTCTTTACCTTCTGAGCTACTAGGGAAGACTTTCATGGCAAATAGATGGGGGAAAGAATGGAAACAGCTACACACTTTACTGTCTTGGGCTCCAAAATCACTGCTGACGGTGGCTGCAACCATGAAATTAAAAACTGCTTGCTCCTTGGAATAAAAGCTATGACCAACCTAGACAGCATGTTAAAAAGCAGAGACATCACTTTACCAACAAAAGCCCATAGAGTCAAAGCTATGGTTTTTCCAGTAGTCATGTACAGATGTGAGAGGTAGAGTGCAAAAGAAGGCTGAGCACCAAGATTTGATGTTTTTGAACTGTGGTGCTGGAGACGACTCTTGAGAGTCCCTTGGGCAGCAAGGAGATCAAACCACTCAATCTTAAAGGAAATCAACCCTGAATATTCATTGGAAGGACTGATGCTGAGGCTGAAGCTCCAATACCTTGGCCACCTGATGCAAAGAACTGACTCACTGGGAAAACCTTGATGCTGGGAAAGACTGAGGGAGGAGGAGAAGGGGGTGACAGAAGATGAGATGGTTAAATGATATCATTGACTTAATGGACATGAGTTGGACAAACTCTGGGAAATAGTGAAGGACAGGGAAGCTTGGCATACTGCAGTCCAGGGAGTCTCAAAGAGTCAGACAAGACTAAGCAACTGAACAACGACAACCACTTACATGTTAGCACTTGATATTTTGATGAAATTATTTGGTCTAGTTCAGATTTGATACAAATTTAATATTATTTTACATCTAAGAAGTATGGTTAGTGTATATACAGGTTAAAAATTGACAGCCTTTAAGCCTAAATTGCATAAAAATTTATAATGAAAATATTGAAGCAGAATTAATATTTTTAAAAATCTGAAAGCATATGGTGATTCCACCTGACTAAATTCTTGATATAATCTCTGAATTTAAACTGTTAATAATTCAATGTAATGTGTGAATTTATGCAAACATCAGATCATCTTCATTAAAAGGAAAAAATCAGTAAAATTTGCAATGCTTATAAATGCTGTTGTTGTTCAGTAGCTATGTAGTGTCTGACTCTTTTAAATCCCATAAACTGCAGCACACAGGCTTCCCTGTCCTTCACTGTCTTCCAGAATTTGCGCAAACCCATGTCCATTGCGTTGGTGATTCTATCAAACCATCTTGACCTCTGTCACTCTCTTCTTTTGTTTTCCATCTTTTCCAACAAGAGTCTTTTCCAATGAGTCAGCTCTACACATCAAGTGGTTGAAGTATTGGAGCTTCAGTGTCAGCATTAGTCCTTTGAATCAATATTCAAGGTCTATTTTCTTTAGGATTGACAGGTTTGATCTGCTCAATGACCAAGGAACTCAAGAGTCTTCTCCATCACTGTAATTCAATAATATCCTCTCGCTGCTGCTCAGCCTTCCTTATGGTCCACATCTCACATCACCACATGACTACTGGAATAGCAATAGTTTTGAAAATACAGACCTCTGTTGGCAAATTAGTGTCTCTACATTTTAATATGTTGTCTAGGTTTATCAGTAACAGTAGGTGTTAAAAGAGGGCATCAGAGGGCAGACACACTGAAACCATAAAAAAAGAAAACAAGCCAATCTGATCACATGGACCACAGCCTTGTCTAACTCAATGAAACTAAGCCATGCCATGTGGGGCCACTCAAGATGGTCGGGTCATGGTGGAGAGGTTTGACAGATTGTAGTCCACTGGAGAAGGGAATGACAAACCACTTGAGTATTCTTGCCTTGAGAACTGCATGGACAGTATGAAAAGGCAAAAAAATAGGGCACTGAAAGATGAACTCCCAAGGTCGATAGGTGCCCAATATGCTACTGGAGATCAGTGGAGAAATAAAACCAGAAAGAATGAAGGGATGGAGCCAAACAATACAATACAAGCAAAAACAATACCCAGTTGTGTATATGACTGGTGATAAAAGCAAGATCTGATGCTGTAAAGAGCAATATTGCATAGGAACCTGGAATGTTAGGTCCATGAATCAAGGGAAATTGGAAGTGGTCAAACAGGAGATGGCAAGAGTAAGAGTCAACATTCTAGGAATCAGCAAACTGAGATGGACTGGAATAGGTGAATTTAACTCAGATGGCCATTATATCTACTACTGTGGCAGGAATCCCTTAGAAGAAATGGAGTAGCCATCATAGTCAATAAAACAGTCTGAAATGCAGTACTCAGATGTAAACTCAAAAAGGACAGAATGATCTCTGTTCATTTTAGAGGAAAACCATTCAATATCATGGTGATACAACCCTATGCCCCAACCAGTAACACTGAAGAAGCACAAGTTGATCAGCTCTATGAAGACCTACAAGACCTTTTAGAACTAACACCCAATAAAGATGTCCTTTTCGTTATAGGGAAGTGGAAAGCAAAAGTAGGAAGTCAGGAAACACCTGGAGTAACAGGCAAATTTGGCCTCGGAGTACAGAATGAAGCGGGACAAAGGATAATAGAGTTCTGCCAAGAGAACACACTGGTCATAACAAACACCCTCTTCCAACAACACAAAAGAAGACTCTACACATGGACATCACCAGATGGTCAACAACAAAATCATATTGATTATATTCTTAGCAGCCAAAGATGGAGAAGCTCTATACAGTAAGCAAACATAAGACCGGGAGCTGACTGTGGCTCAGATCATGAACTCCTTATTGTCAAATTCAGACTTAAATAGAAGAAAGTAGGGAAAACCACTAGGCCATTCAGGTATGATCTAAATCAAATCCCTTATGATTATAGAAGGGAATTGAGAAATAGATTTAAGAGACTAGATCTGATAGACAAAGTGCCTGATGAACTATGGATGGAGGTTTGTGACATTGTACAGGAGACTGGGATTAAGAACTTCCCCATGGAAAAGAAATGAAAAAAGTCAACATGGCTGTCTGATGAGGCCTTACAAATAGCTGTGAAAAGAAGAGAAGTGAAAAGCAAATGAGAAAAGGAAACCTATATCCATCTGAATGCAGAGTTCCAAAGAATAGCAAGGAGAGATAAGAAAGCCTTCCTCAGTGATCAGTGGAAAGAAATAGAGGAAAACAACAGAATGGGAAAGACTAGAGATATCTTCAAGAAAATTAGAGATACCAAGGGAACATTTCAGTAAATATGGATTCTATAAAGGACAGAAATGGTATGGACCTAACAGAAGCAGAAGATATTAAGAAGAGGTGGCAAGAATACACAGATGAACTGTACAAAAAAGATCTTCACGACCCAGATGGTGTGATCACTCACCTAGATCCAGATATCCTGGAATGTGAAGTCAAGTGGGCCTTAGGAAGCATCACTACAAACAAAGCTAACGGAGTTGATGGAATTCCAGTTTAACTATTTCAAATCCTGAAAAATGATGCTGTGAAAGTACTGCACTCAATATGCCAGCAAATTTGGAAAACTCAGCAATGATAACAGGACTGGAAAAGGTCAGTTTTCTTTCCAATCCCAAAGAAATGCAATGCCAAAGAATGCTGGAACTACCAAACAATTGTACTCATCTCACACGCTCGTAAAGTAATGCTCAAAATTCTCCAAGCGAGGCTTGAGCAGTATGTGAACTGTGAAATTCCAGGTGTTCAAGCTGGTTTTAGAAAAGGCAGAGGAACCAGAGATCAAATTGCCAACATCCACTGGATCATTGAAAAACCAAGAGAGTACCATAAAAACATCTATTTCTGGTTTATTGACTATGCCAAAGCCTTTGACTATGTGGATCACAATAAACTGTGGAAAATTCTGAAAGAGATGGGAATACAGATCATGTGACATGTCTCTTGAGAAACCTGTGTGCAGGTCAAGAGGCAATAGTTAGAACTGTACATAGAACGACAGCCTGGTTCCAAATAGGAAAAGGAGTACATCAAGGCTGTATATTGTCACCCTGCTTATTTAACCTATATTCAGAGTACATCATGAGAAACACTGGGCTGGAAGAAGCACAAGGTGGAATCAAGATTGCTGGGAGAAATATCAATAACCTCAGATATGCAGATGACACCACCCTTATGGCAGAAAGTGAAGAGAAACTAAAAAGTCTCTTGATGAAAATGAAAGGGGAGAGTGAAAAAATTAGCTTAAAGCACAACATTCAGAAAATTAAGATCATGACATCTGGTCCCATTGCCTCATGGGAAATAGAAGAGGAAACAGTGGAAACAGTGTCAGACTCTTTTTTGGGGCTCCAAAATCAGTGCAGATGGTGATTGCAGCCATGAAATTAAAAGACGCTTATTCCTTGGAAGGACAGTTATGACCAACCTAGATAGCATATTGAAAAGCAGAGACATTACTTTTCCAAAAACGTCCATCTAGTCAATGCTATGTTTTTTCCAGTAGTCATGTATGGATTTGAGAGTTGGGCAGTGAAGAAAGCTGAGTGCCAAAGAATTGATGCTTTTGAACTGTGATGTTGGAGAAGACTCTTAAGAGTCCCTTGGACTGCAAGGAGATCCAACCAGTCCATCCTAAAGGAGATTAGTCCTGGGTGTTCATTTGAAGGACTGATGTTGAAGCTGAAAATCCAATACTTTGGCCACCTCATGTGAAGAGTTGACTCAGTGAAAAAGATCCTAATGCTGAGAAGGATTGGGGGCAGAAGGAGAAGGGGACAAAAGAGGATGAGATGGCTGGATTGCATCACCTATTCAATGGACGTGGGTTTGTGTAGACTCCAGGAGTTGGTGGTGGACAAGGAGGCCTAGTGTGCTGCGATTCATGGGGTTGCAAAGAGTTGGACATGACTGAGCGACTGAACTGAACTGAACTAAGTTTATCAAAGCTTTTCTTCCTGGGAGCAAGTGTCTTTTAATTTTGTAGCTTCAGCCAAAATCTGCAGTGATTTTGGAGCCCAAGAAAATAAAATCTGTCACTCTTTCCATTTTCCCCCCATCTATTTTCCATGAAGTAATGGAACCAGATGCCATGATTTTAGTTTTATGAATGTTGACTTTTAAGTCACTTTTTCCACTCTTTTCTTTCATCCTCATCAAGAGGTTCTTTAGTTCTTCTTCACTTTCTCTTATTAAAGTGGCATCATCTGCATATCTGAGGTTGTTGATATTTTGACCACAAACTTGATTTCAGCTTGTGATCATCCATCCCAGCCTTTTGTATGATATATTCTTCATAGAAGTTAAATAACAGACTGGCAATATTAAGCCTTAGCGTACCTTTCTCATTTTGAACATTTCCATTTTCCCATGTCTAATTCTATCTGTTGCTTCCTGACCTGCATACAGGCTTCTCAAGAGGTAGTTTATGTGACTTGCTATTCCTGTCTAAGGATTTTCTACAGTTTGTTGGGATTCAAACAGTCAAAGGTTTTAGGACAGTCGATGGAGCAGAAATAAATGTTTTTCTGGAATTCCCTTGCTTCTTCTATGATACAACCAATGTTGGCATTTTGATTTCTGATTCCTCTGCTTTTTCTAAATCTAGCTTGTACATCTGGAAGTTCTTGCGTCACATCCTGATGAAGCTTAGGTTGAAGGGTTTTGAGCTTTACAATGCTATCATGTAAATAAGAACAATTGTGCAGTAGTTTGAACATTGTTTGTCATTGCCTTTCTTTGAGATTGGAATGAAACCTCAACCTTTCCAGTCCTATGGATATTGCTGAATTTCCCAAATTTGCTGAAATAACATATTGAGTGCAGCCCTTTAACAACATCATCTTTTAGGACTTTAAATAGTTCAGATGGAATATCATCACCTCCATTATCTTTGTTCTTAGTAATACTTTCTAGGGCCCACTTGACTTCATATTTCTGGATATCTGGCTCTAGGTGCAGGACCACACCATCATGGTTATCTGGGTTAATAAAACATTTTTTAATAGTTCTTCTATGTATTCTTGCCACCTCCTCTTAATCTCTTTTGCTTCTGTTAGATCCTTCCAGCTTTTGCCCTTTGTTGTGTCAATCTTTGCATGAAATGTTCCCTTGATTTCTCCAATTTTTTTTGAAGTGATCTCTAGTCTTTCCCAATCTACTTCTTTCGGCTTTTTTTTTGCATTGTTCAATTAAGAAGCCTTTCTTATCTCTCTTTGCTGTTTTCTGGAACATTGCATTAAGTTGGATATATCTTTCCCCTTTTCCTTTGCTTTTTGCTTCTCTTCTCTTCTCAGCTATTTGTGAAGTCACCTCAGACAAACATTTGGCCTTCTTCCATTTTTTTGAAATGGGTTTGTTCACTGCCTTCTGTACAATGTTATAAACCTCCATCCACAGTTCTTCAGGCATTATGCCTACCAGATCTAGTCCCTTAAATCTATTCATCACCTCCACTCTAAAATTGATAGCTTGCAGTGAATGAAGTCAGATTTCTGATATCTGAAGATTTAGCTTCTGAACAATGAACCAGGATTGATCACTCAAGTGATTTGTCTAGCAGAGATTTCCACTTAGATGCAGTATTTAGAATAGGAAATCTATAGAGACATAAAGTGGGTTCATGGCTATCTAGGGCTGGAGGCAGGAACAGAGGAGAACCTTGCTTTGAGTATGGGGTTTCTTTTGGGGGTGATGTTCTAAAAGTGTGGGGATGGTTATATAACTCTGTGAATACACTCAAACTATTGAATTGTATGTTTTAAATGGGCTAACTATATGGTATATAAGTTACACTTCAATAAAACTGTTACAAAATTTAAAAATAAATAAATAAATAAATAAATAAATAAATAAATAAATAAATAAAGAGTGACAGATAAAGCTTCTGAAATAGACATCAGAAGGGAGATGGAGAGTGACCCCAGGAACTAGTCATCAGTTTAGTTCAGTTCAAGCACTCAGTTGGGTCCGACCTTTTGCAACCACATGGACTACAGCACCCCAGGCTTCCCTGTCCATCACCAACTCCCAAAGATTACTCAAACTCATGTCCATTGAGTCGGTGATGCCATCCAATCAGCTCATCCTCTGTCGTCACCTTCTGCCCCCACCTTCAATCTTTCCCAGCATCATGGTCTTTTCAAATGAGTCAGTTCTTAGCATCAGGTGTCCAAAGTATTGGAGTCTCAGCTTCAGCATCAGTCCTTCCAATGAATATTCAGGACTGATTTGCTTTAGGATGGACTGGTTAGATCTTGCAGTCCAAGGGACACCCAAGAGTCTTCTCCAACACCACAGTTCAAAAGCATCAATTCTTCAGCACTCAGCTTTCTTTATAGTCCAACTCTCACATCCATACCTGACTACTCGAAAAACCATAGCCTTGACTAGATGGACCTTTGTTGGCAAAGTAATGTCTCTTGCTTTTTAATATGCTGTCTATTTTGGTCATAACTTTTCTTCGTATGAGTAAGCATCTTTTAATTTCATGGCTGCAGTCACCATCTGCAGTGATGTTGGAGCCCAAAAATATAAAGTTGGTCACTGTTTCCCCATCTATTTCTCATGAAGTGATGGGACCAGATGCCATGATCTTAGTTTTCTGAATGTTGAGATTTAAACCAGCTTTTTCACTCTCCTCTTTTACTTTCATCAAGAGGCTCTTTATTTCTTCACTTTCTGCCATAAGGGTGGTGTCATCTGCATATGTGAGTTTATTGATGTTTCTCCCGGCAATCTTGATTCCAGCTTGTGCTTCTTTTAGCCAGCGTTTCTCATGATGTATTCTGCATATAAGTTAAATAAGCAGGGTGACAATATACAGGATTGACATACTCCTTTTCCTTTTTGGAACCAGTCTTTATTCCGTGACCAGTTCTAGCTGTTGCTTCCTGACCTGCATAAAGATCTCTCAAGCAGCTAGTCAGGTGGTGTGGTATTCCCATCTCTTTCAGAATTTTCCACAGTTTGTGGTAATCCACACAGTCAAAGACTTTGGCATAGTCAATAAAGCAGGAGTAGATGTTTTTCTGGAACTCTCTTGCTTTTTTGATGATCCGATGAATGTTGACAATTTGATCTCTGGTTCCTCTGTCTTTTCTAAAACCAGGTTGAACATGGTTCACAGTTTATGCCCTGCTGAAGCCTGGCTTGGAGAATTTTGAGCATTACTTTACTAGAATGTGAGATGAGTGAAACTATGGTACTTTGAGCTTTCTTTTGCATTGCCTTTCTTTGGGATTGGAATGAAAACTGATCTTTTCCAGTCCTGTGGCCACTGCTGAGTTTTCCAAATTTGCTGGTAATTTGAGTGCATCACTTTCATAGCACTGTCTTTTGGATTTGAAACAGCTCAACTGAAATTCCATCACCTCCACTAGCTTTGTTCGTAATGATGCTTCCTAAGGCCCACTTGACTTCGCATTCCAGGTTGTCTGGCTCTAGGTGAGTGGTCATACCATCGTGATTATCTTGATCATGAAGATATTTTTTGTATAGTTCTTCCCTGTATTCTTGCCACCTCTTCTTAATATCTACTGCTTCTGTTATGTCCATACCATTTTTGTCCTTTTTTGTGTCCATCTTTTTATGAAAATTTCCCTTTGTATCTCTGGTTTTCTTGAAAAGATCTCCAGTCTTTCCCATTCTATTGTCTTCCCTTGTTTCTTTGCATTGATCACTTTGGAAGGATTTCTTATCTCTCATTGATATTCTTTGTAACTGCATTCAAGTGGCTATATCTTTCCTTTTATACTTTGCCTTTTGCTTCTCTTCTTTTCAAAGCTATTTGTCAGGCATCCTCAGACAAACATTTTGCCTTTTTGCATTTCTTGGGGATGGTCTTGATCCCTGCCTCCTGTACAGTTTCATGAAACTCTGTCCATAGTTCTTCAGGAACTGTGAAAACTAACCAGTCTGATCACATGGACAACAGCCTTGTCTAGCTCAATGAAACTATGAGCCATGTCTTGTAGTGCCACCCAAGACCGATGGGTCATGTTGGATAGTTCTGACAAAAGATGGTTCACTGGAGAAAGAGGGGATGGGAAACCACTTCAGTATTCTTGCCTTCAGAACCCCCTGAACAGTATTAAAAGGCAAAAAGATAGGACACTGAAAGATGAATTCCCCAGCTTGATAGATGCCCAACATGCTACTGCAGATCAGTGGAGATAAAACTCCAGAAAGAATGAAGAGACGGAGTCAAAGCAAAAACAACACTCAGTTGCAGATGTGACAGATGATAGAAGTAAAGTCCAATGCTGTAAAGAGCAATATTGCATAGAAACCTGGAATATTTGGTCCATGAATCAAGGAAAATTGGAAGTGGCCAAACAGGAGATGGCAATAGTGAACACCCATTCACTGGTATGAGTGAACTTAACTCAGGTGACCACTATATCTGCTACTGTGGGTAAGAATCCCTTCAAAGAAATGAAATAGCCATCATACTCAACAAAAAATACCAAAAGGCAGTACTTGGATGCAATCTCAAATAGGATAGAAAGATCTCTGTTCATTTCCAAGGCAAACTATTCAATATCATGGTAATCCAAGTCTATGTCCGACCAGTAATGTTGAAGAAGCTGAACTTGAATGGTTCTATGAAGACCTACAAGACTTTCTAGAACTAACATCCCCAAAGATATCATTTTCATTGTAAGAGACTGAAATGCAAAAGTAGGAAGTCAAGAGATACCTGGAATAATGGGAAAATTTGGCCTTGGAGTACAGAATGAAGCAGGGAAAAGGCTGATACAGAGTTTTGCCAAGAGAATGCACTGGTCATACCAAACACCCTCTTTCAACAACACTAGAGAAGACTCTGCACATGGACATCACCAGATGGTCAATAATAAAATTAGATTGATTATATTATTTGCAGTCAAGATGGAGAAGCTTTATAGAGTCAGCAAAGACAAGACAGGGAGCCAACTGTGGCTCAGATCATGAACCCCTTATTGTCAAATTCAGACTTAAACTGAATAAAGTAGGGAAAACCACTAGATCATTTCAGTTCATTTCAGTCACACAGTAGTGTCCTACTCTTTGGGAACCCATGGACTACAGCATGAAAGGCCTCCCTGTCCATCACCAACTTCTGGAGTTTACTCAAGCTCATGTCCATTGAGGCAGTGATTCCATTCACCCATCTCATCTTCTTTCATCTCCTTTTCCTCCCACCTTCAATCTTTCCCAGCATCAGGGTCTTTTCAAATGAGTCAGTTCTTTACATCAGGGACCAAAATATTGGAGTTTCAATTTCAGCATCAGTCTTTCCAATGAATATTCAGGACTGTTTTCCTTTAGGATGGACTGATTTAATCTCCTTTCAGTCCAAGGGACACTCAAGAGTCTTCTCCAACACCACAGTTCAAAAGCATCAATTCTTCCATGCTCAGCTCTCCTTATAGTCTGACTCACACATCCATACGTGACTACTGGAAAAACCTTAGCCTTGACTAGATGGACCTTTGTTGGCAAAGCAATGTCTCTTGCTTTTTAATATACTTTCT
>ML663425.1:142829-154772 GCA_007570785.1 Antilocapra americana | reverse complement strand
TTTCTGTCTTTGTGCCAGTACCATACTGTCTTAATGACTGTGGATTTGTAGTATAGCCTAAAGTCAGGTAGGTTGATTCCGCCAGTTCCATTCTTCTTTCTCAAGATTGCTTTGGCTATACGAGGTTTTTTGTATTTCCATACAAATTGAGAAATTATTTGTTCTAATTCTTTGAAGAAGACCTCTGGTAGCTTGATAGGAATTGCATTGAATCTATAGATTGCTTTAGGTAGTATACTCATTTTCACTATATTGATTCTTCCAATCCATGAGCACGGTACATTTCTCCATCTGTTTGTGTCCTCCTTGATTTCTTTCATCAGTGTTCTATAGTTTTCTATATACAAGTCTTTTGATTCTTTAGGTAGAAATACTCCTAAGTATTTTATTCTTTTTGTTTCGATGGTGAATGGGATTGTTTCCTTAATTTCTCTTTCTGATTTCTCACTGTTAGTGTATAGGAATGCCAGGGATTTCTGTGTGTTGATTTTGTATCCTGAAACTTTGCTATATTCACTGATTAGCTCTAGTAATTTTCTCGTAGAGTCTTTAGGGTTTTCAATATAGAGGATCATGTCATCAGCAAGCAGAGAGAGTTTTACTTCTTCTTTTCCAATCTGTATTCCTTTGATTTCTTTATCTGCTCTGATTAACCTTGTCTTAAAAGTCTCTGAATTTGTCCAGATTTCTTTTATTTTCCTTTTTGCTTCATTTATTTCCATCATTATATCTTCCACCTCACTTATTCTCTCTTCTTCCTCAGTTATTCTACCTATGGTTCCCTCCAGAATGCTTTTAATCTCAGTCGTTGCAGTTTTCATTATTGATTGACTCTTCTTTATTTCTTCTAGGTCCTTACTGAACATTTACTGCATCTTCTCAGTCTTTATTTCTAGTCTATCTATCTGTAAATTTATTTTGTTTTCAAGATTCAGGATATTTTTTGCTTTTATTATTCTGAGTTATTTTTCAGGTAGACTCTCTATCTCTTCTTCTTTCATTTGGTTTGATTTTTTTTTTTTGTGATCCTTCACCTGCTGAATACTTTCCTGCCTTTTCATTTTGTTCAGATTTTTATCTTTGGAGTCTCCTTTCTGAAGTTCATGGTTCCTCTTAATTGTGGTGTCTGCTCCTTGTGAGTGGGGTTGGTATTGTGGTTTGTCAAGATTTCCAGATTGGGGGAGCTTGTGTCTGTGCTCTGGTGAATGGAGCTGGATCTCTTCTCTCTGGAGTTCAGTGAAGTGTCCAATATTGAGTTATGGGGTGTCTATGGGTTTGGCATGGCTTTTTGCAGCCCATATTTTAATGTTTAATGTTGTGTTCCTGTTTTGCTGGAGAATTAGCATGGTGTGTCTTGCCCTGGGACTTATTGGCTCTTTGGTGGAGCTTGGTTTCAATGTAGGTATGGAGACTTTTGGGTCAGCTCTTGTCTATTGATGTTCCCTGCAGATCGGAGTTCTCTGATTTTCTAAAATTTTGGAATTATCTTCTATCTCTGGCTTTCAGTCCTTCTCCTCAAGTAGCCTCAAGACTTCTCCATCCATATAGCACAGAGGATAAAATCCATAGATTAATGGTGAAACAATTCTCTATAGCCAGGAACACCCAGAGAGATTCACAGAGTTATATAGGGAAGAGAAGCAGGAGGAGGGTGATAGCGATGAACAGGGAGAGAAAAGGGACATTGAAAAGTGGAGAGAGCAGTCAAACCAATAATCTAATCCATAAGTTAAAATGGATATGAAAGATTAGATTCTTAAAAGTACAAAATTGATAACAAATACTGAAAAGCAAAGATTAAAAACCTAGAATAGTGACAAGACTCTCAAAAATATAATAAAAAATACAAAATCAATATATATATATATATGGAATTTGTTGCTTTTTTTAAAAAAGTAATCAGGCAGTTCAGTTCAGTTGTTCAGTCATGTCCAACTCTTTGCAACCCCTTGGACTGGATCACTCCAGGCTTCCCTGTCCATCACCAGTTCTTGGAGTTTGCTCAAACTCATGTCCATTGAGTCAGTGATGCTATGAACCATCTCATATTCTGTCATCCCCTTCTCCTCCTGCCTTAAATCTTTCCTAGCATCAGGGTCTTTTCTAATGAGTCAGTTCTTCACGTCAGGCGGCAAAAGTATTGGAGTTTCAGCTTCAGCATCAGTCCTTCTGATGAATATTCAGGATTAATTTCCTTTAGGATTGACTGGTTTGATCTTGCAGTCCAACTGACTCTCAAGAGTCTTCTCCAACACCACAGTTCAAAAGCATCAATAGTATGCTATAAAAATGAAAGTTAGAGGAGCAACAATGAACTAAATTTTTTTAACAAGTGAAAATAGTAAAATATATCTCAGAATTTTTCTAGAAGTGTTGTGGGCAGTGTGGGGTCAGTTCAGTGTCAGATATTTCCTTCTTCTGAATTTTACTTGTTCTCAAGGTCTATAGGTACCCCCTCAAATGCACAGTCTCAGTGTTAACTGCAGGGTTTTAATCTATTGCACCTGCTACTTCCAGAGCAGTTCCCCTTCTTTGTTTATTTTGGCTTCCTCTGTTTGCAAGTCTCTTCAGTGTCTAATTTCCACCCTGACACAAGGGGATGAAGGTGGTCACTTATTTAGGCTCACTTGTTCAGTTGTGTTGTGGGGAGGGAGGGACACTGCAAACAAGTACTGCTTTTTGTTGTGGGAGTGCTCACAGTATATGCACCACATTGTATTTGCCACATCCCAAGGCAGTGTGAACTTCCTGGGTCCACATTACTCAGGCTGCAGGGTGCTCTGCAAGGGCAGTGTCCCAAGTAGGCCTTGCTTTTTTGCACTTTCCAGGTCTAAACCATTCAGTTCTTGGGTTCTCTCCACAGGGGCCCAGACCCAGATTGGCTCTATGTTTTCTGCCCTTCCTAGGTCTAAGCAGCTCAGGGGACCAGGTGCTCAGCAAGTGCACTGTCCCAGGTGGGCCATGTGTCTTATTCACCTCCTCCCCGGTCTCAGTCACTCAGTCTCCTGGGCATGCCATGAGAGCACAGTCCCATTTGTGCCTGTGTTTCCTCGGGGAAATTGATCTCAGGCTGTGACACTCCTGGCAGATGGCAACTGCCCAGGATCTCAAGAAGACGTGGTTAGCAACTGGCAGCCTGCTTATAGTTTGGTGGAATTTACTTAAACTTTACAACTTAATGAGGTAGGTACTATTAATACTTTCTTTTTACCAATGAGAAAATTAAGGTATAAATAATACACCCAAGATTATACAACTACTAAATGGAAAGGCTGTGCATCAAATCAAGACAGTTTAAATTTTTTTTAAAAAAATATGCTCTTTTTCTTTTCTATGCACTTCTTTAAGTGCTCTGGCTCTGGTTCCTGATCATAACAGGATCTTTGGCTGAGCACCTCACACTTGAGAATTGGCAATGTAAGCACAGGTTGGTAGTAACTCTGTATCCATGTAAAAAGTTTTTTTTTAAGTTTTTCAATAAAGTAACTTTTTGTATATATCACTCACACACACATATTTGTAAACAAACATGTATTTACATATAGCTGAAAACAAAATAACATTTTGAAGCAGCTACTTTAGGACTGCTCACCAAATATACTCTTAGGCTGTAGTAGCATCTGAACTTTCTTACTTTTTAATCACCTTGCCTGGGCTAAGATATTGGCACTCCAAAGTGTTGTTTGCTTAGTCATAGAAAAGATTGCTTCACTACAACAGCATCAGAATATAGAATATCTGAAAGAGACTATGGAAGCCAGTGTATCAGATTCCCCATCTTACAAGTTATTTTGCAGCTTAGGTAATATGAAGAGGTGATATGGGCTCCTTGAATACAATTTCCTCATTTTTTATTCCCAGCAGAATAATTGACTTCTGTTCATATGGTACTTTACTAATACTTATAATTGTATAGACATTTATCAGGCTTAATCAAAATTATTTTTGCTTTCCTTGAATATATTGTGGATTTTTTGAGGACTTTTTTATTCGGTTTTAAAATACATTTTAGCTCCAATCATCTCTAAGTAGTATCTGACTGATAATATGCACTAAATTAGATGCAGTAATTTATTGGTTGAAGTGTAATATATTTTGTGCATACTTTCCTCTGAGAAACTGATAGCATCAGTTGCCAAGGATTTATTATAATAGCACCTTACATTTATATAATAAAATATGGATAGTATTATTTGTTCACCTATATTCTCAATTGGTTCTTCCAATACCTCTAAAAATTAAAAGGAAAAACATACTATCCCACATTTTCCTACAGAGTTTGGATAACCATCTCTGTAGATAAAAAGACAAATTTAGTATTTCTTAGTACAATTACAGGCCAAGGCCATGCCCAGTGATAAGTCTGCTGACCTGGGCAAGACACATATAATACTATGAATCAAGACAATGAAGACCTTCAGCCACTGAATATTTTAATATACTTCAAACTCTACAAAGAACTTCAGAGTTTGTTTTGGCATAAGGGATGTAGTTGTTAGAGTGCCAATTAACATTCCTGGTTTTTTTTGTCACTTGATATAATTTATTCATTAAACAAGAATAGAATATATAAGTGCATGACTATAAAATTATGTATGCATTCAGGTAATAGCAAACAGTTTGATGTGACTGAAGTCCTAAGTACTATTTGTGGCCATGATGGGCTTTGAAATGTCAGGAAATGAGGCTGAAAAGGAATGCTAAAGGCATATTTAATATTCTTCTACAATATACTAAGTGACTTAGATTTGATTCTATAAACAAGAGGACTCATATAAGTTTTCAAGTAAGGGAGTGCTGTCTTTCAGATTCTAGAAATCTAAATCTGATAAGATTGCACAACAAAAATGAAAGTTTTAGTGAAAGAATAAACATTGATTTCAGTGCTACTTTTAAAGTAGAATTGATGAAACTTGTTGAATAACTTGTACAAAGGTGTGAAAAGAGAGAGGATTTGAGGATGAATAAAGTTCATAGCTTGGGTCACTAGAAGAAAAAGATAACATATTAGTAGATGTATACAAAAAGGATTCAAAACATCATGTAAGATATGGGAGAAGGGCATTGAAGCATGTTAATTGTCATGTGTCTAATCAATCGCCAGCCCAGGATTGATGCTCGGGACTGGTGCAGCGAGATTTCCTGGGGGGGAGGGAGGAGGGAGGGGGGACCCGGAGGGGAAGCATATGTAAACCCATGGTGATATCATAACAATGTATGGCAAAAACAATAATAAAAAACAAACAAACAAACAAACAAACAAAAAGACTGCAACAGATTCCCATAACATTCAAATGGAAGGCTACTTATGCTAGTACTGACCTAACATTACCATTTTTGTAACATGATGAAAGATTTAACAATGCAGCCTTATCTTATCCAATTAAGAATATTTGAATAACCAAGTCACATTTCTAATTAATTTTACTATTTGAAATAAGGCACAAGGTCGTACAATAGAAAAACTACAAAAGCAAAACTCAAACTTTGGATTTATCATTTTAATAACTCATTAAATTATTGCTATTAACATTAACTCTGTTTCCTCACTTCACATATTGAAAAGTCTATGATAAGAAAAGCTTAGTTAGTGGAATAAATTACCTTTCCTTGATCAATCATGCATTGTTATCAACACTATGCATTAGTTGATGAAATGAGAGAGATTTACTCTTGCTTCAAAACAAAATGTTTTGACAGCAATTACAGTATAATTAGTTAACTAAAAGGATTACGTTAGGTTGAACCATATGAATTTGCCAAATTTTGACTGCTTTTGAGCTACAAAAATAGCACTCATATAATTAAATCTAACTGTTGTCAGTGACCTATATAAATTCCTTCCAGTGTATGTAATATGTACCTGGATTTCTGGTGATACTTTTCTTTAAAATTGGGTCATCTTGATTAAACCACTGACAGACATTAGAACAATTCTAATGCTAATCAGAATGCAAGCTCTGACATTTATCTGAATTTTACAATAGCCTACTTTATTTTCACTTTGAAGGTATTATGCAAGCTATCAGCAATCATCCAAAATATACAGAACTAAAATGACCAAGCCGCTGGCAAAATAATTTGAATCAGTTCAGTTCAGTCACTCAGCCCGACTGTTTGTGACCCCATGGACTTCAGCATGTCAGGCCTCCCAGGAGCTTGCTCAGATTCATGTATTGAGTCAGTGATGCCATGTGACTACCTCATCCACTGTCATCCCCTTCTCCTCCTTCCTTCAGTCTTTTCCAGCATCAGGGTCTTTTCCAATGAATCAGTTATTTACTTTAGGTAGCCAAAATATCGGAGCTTTAACTTCAGCATCAATCCTTTCAGTGAATAGTCCAGACTGATTTCCATTAGGATTGACTAGTTTGATCCTCTAATAATAATTTCAATAGTATGTTGTTATATAGAACTCCCAGAGGATTTGTCAGTATGAAAATTCAAAAGGGCCAAGTTTAATACTTTTATTAAATGTTCAGTAAAATTTTGTTCTTAAAAAAGATGAGAAGGCAACACAGGTTTTCAAAGTTTTAGACTCAACTTTTTGCTTCAGTTTTGTTTTACATTTGTTTTACCAAAACATAGAGCATATTCTGAAGTTATAGAAAGCTGTGTTATATTCTTTATACTAGAAAGTTAATGTTGGATGATAGATTCTAAAAGAAAATGGCATTCATCTAGTAAACATTATTGGAAAAATCTTGTAAAAATAGAAACTGTCTGGAGCAAAAGAATACCACCAGTATTTTAGAAAGGCAGAGAATGTTTTCTTAATGATGACTATACTTGTTATACTTTTAAAAACTACCAATAAATATCATATGATATCATTTATTTGTGAAAGCTTAAAGAATGATACAAATGAATTTACTTTCAGAACAGAAAAGGAGTCACAGAAGTGGAGAACAAACTTGTGATCACCTTGGGGAGGGAGGAATAAATTGGCAGATTGGGACTGACATATCCACACTACTATGTATAAATTGGGGCTTCACAGGTGATGCTGGTGGTAAAGAACCCACATACTAATGCAGGAGACAGAAGAGACATGGGTTTGACCCCTGGGTTGGGAAGATCCCCTGGAAGAGGGCACCACTCCAGTATTCTTGCCTGGAGAATCCCATGAACAGAGGAGCCTGGTGGGCTGCAGTCCATAGGGTCACACAGAATCAGACATGACTGAAGTGACTTAGCATGCATATGTAAGATAGATAACTGATAAGAACCTACTGTATATAACAAGGAACTCTACTCAACACTATGTAATGACCTATATGGGGAAATAATTTAAAAATGAAAGGATATATGTATATGGTTTTCTGGGTGGTGCTAGTGGTAAAAACCCAACTGCCAATGCAGAAGACATAAGAGATGTGGGTTTGACTCCTGAGTCAAGAAGATCCCCTGAAGGAGGGCATAGCAACCCACTCCAGTATTCTTTCCTGGAGAGTCCCATGGTGGACTATATCCATAGGATTGCAAAGAGTTGGACACAACTGAAGTGACAGCACTCAAGCATATATATATATATATATATACATATACCTGATTCACTTTGCTGTATAACAGAAACTGACAACATTGTAAATCAACTATACTCCATTAAAATTAATTTAAAAAAATAAACTTCCAGTGTTAAGGTTTGTTGCTGACAACAACTTTAATGGAAGGAAAAGCACTATATTAAATGCATACATATATGCATAAATTCTTATTCCAGAAACATTGCCACGTGAAAGAGCAACATGCATCGTAGAGTCAAACAAACGTGATGTTCTTTATGGCCCGGTTAGGAATGTTTCCAGAACTTCACAGAAGTGAGAAGCACTGATGTACAGCAAGCACCCAATAAGAGAAGACAAAATGGAGAAGCTAGAGTGGAAAAGAGAGGAAATCTTTTATTTGCTATAACACTGACTTTGGAAAAATGCAAAACAGGCTTTTTTGCTAGCTATTTTCATTTCACATACATACACTTCTTTTCAGATTTGATATCACTATTGTTCAAATGCACCATAAGAAAAAGAAGTTTAGCTTATCATTCATTGATGTGTATAGGAAATAATTTCAGAAGGAGTCATTTCATAAGTATGAAGAAATAATTCTAATTTCTAGCTCCTATAAAGATAAAGTCTGCTTCTATATAGGTCACAAAAACTCACAGGTCCTTAGTCTACAGATTTACATTTATGTTATAAAGGGTACAAATGAATGGTCAATTTCCTATCACAGCATAATACTTATATATATTCATACACACGCACATGTATTTAGTAGACTTTATTTTGTAGAGCAGTTTAAGATTTACAGAAGTTTTGAGCAGAAAGTACTATCCCATGCTCCCTGCATAGACACTTCCTTATTGTTAATATATTGCATTGATATCAAACATTTACTAGACCTGATCAGTTCACTATCAGTACAGTCGCTCAGTCATGTCTGACCCTTTGCAACCCCATGAACCACAGCACGCCAGGCCTCCCTGTCCATCACCAACTCCCAGAATCCACCCAAACCCATGACCATCGAGTCGGTGATGCCATCCAGCCATCTCATCCTCTGTCGTCCCCTTCTCCTCCTGCCTCAAATCCTTCCCAGCATCAGGGTCTTTTCCAATGAGTCAACTCTTCACATGAGCTGGCCAGCACCAGGGTCTTTTCCAATGAGTCAACTCTTCACATGAGCTGGCCAAAGTATTGGAGTTTCAGCTTTAACATCAGACCTTCCAATGAACACCCAGGACTGATCTCCTTAAAGATAGAATGTTGAGCCTTAAGCCAACATTTTCATTCTCCTCTTTCACTTTCATCAAGAGGCTCTTTAGTTCCTCTTCACTTTCTGCCGTAAGGGTGGTGTTGTTTGCATATCTGAGGTTATTGATATTTCTCCCGGCAATCTTGATTCCAGCTTGTGCTTCTTCCAGCCCAGCATTTCTCATGATGTACTCTGCATATAAGTCAAATAAGCAAGGTGACAATATACAGCCTTGACAAACTCCTTTTTCTATTTGGAACCAGTCTGTTGTGCCATGTCCAGTTCTAACTATTGCTTCCTGATCTGCATACAGGTTTCTCAAGAGACAGGTCAAATGGTCTGGTATTCCCATCTCTTCAATAATTTTCCACAGTTTATTTAGATCCACGCAGTCAAAGGCTTTGGCATAGTCAATAAAGCAGAAGTAGATATTTTTCTGGAACTCTCTTGCTTTTTCAATAATCCAGCAGATGTTGGCAATTTGATCTCTGGTTCCTCTGCCTTTTCTAAAACCAGCTTGAACATCTGGAAGTTCGCAGTTCATGTATTGCTGAAGCCTGGCTTGGAGAGTTTCAAGAACAGATAGATAATGTTTTTTAATAGACTTTACTTTTTAAAAAAGTTTTAGATTCATGGCAAGCTTGAGCATAAAGAGTATTCCCATATACTCCCTAACCCTACACATACACAGTTTTCCCCAGTATCAACATCTCACCCCAGAGTAGTATACAGTTAATATTTTGATTAATGTGGGTATTAAAGACATCAACACTCTGCACAGTAAAATTCTGAATATAACTTTAGACTCCTCAAAACTTAGCTACTAGTAGCCTGCCATTGGCCAGAAGTTTTACTAATAACATAAACAGCAAATTAACACATATCGTGTATATGTATGATATACTATATTTTACAATAAAATAGACTAAAGAAAATGTTATTAATGAAATCATAAGGAAGAAGAAATATATTTATAGTACTATACTTTCTTAATTGATACCATAAGTTTACATCATCTGTTTATAAGGTGAATTGTCTTTGTCAGTATCCACATCAATATTATCTTGTATGATATAAAACTCTCTAATATATGTATGATTAACACTAGATATCAAACTGAAAAAATGTGGAAATAAAAAATTTATTTATAGATATTATTTATGCATTGATAACAAAGAAGCAGCAATAGTAATGCTTTATGTTAGCTATGTGCAACAAATATGACTACTTCACAATAGCCCAGCTGTAATATAATGAATGAAACATAAAATTTTATGGAATACAGTATTATAGTCATATTCATAATACTATAATGGAAACTTGGCTACATTTCTTAAGAAAAGAGCTTACCTGGGATGATAGATTAATATGTAGTTTCTCCAATTATGAGAGAGAGACATTCTGTAAAGCAAGGTAATTTTTGAAAGCAGAGTTATAAGGCAGTAATACAACAAACTTGATGTTAATTTTCTATTAAATAGAACTCACTTTATGCCTGTATAAAGATAGACTATCTACCTCAATGCAAGTCTTCTACATGATGTTCCACATGATGAATACTTAAGTGGTGATAATGATGAAGATGATGACACACAAATGTCTCCTACAGTTCTTGCCAAACATTTATTAGATTTTCACATGAAGACTCACACAAACAAAACAGATAAGTTATTAACAGTACAGTACATTGATTATTTATTATTCATTAGGTGGGTATGCTTGGGCTTCCCTGGTGACTCAATGGTAAAGAACCTGGTTGCCAACGAAGGAAATGAAAGCTCAATCTTTGGGTTAGGAAGATCCCCTAGAGAAATAAATGGCAACCCACTCCACTATATTTGCCTGGGAAAGCCCATGGACAGAGGAAACTGATGGACTACAGTTCATGGGGTTGCGAAACAGTTGGATATGACATAGCAACTAAACAACAACACTAAAAAAAAGGTGTGTGTGGATCATCATAAACGTCTTTATCCACTTCATCTTCACATTGCTACTCAATGCTAAGGAGGAGGGAAAGGAGGGGTTCATCTTGCTATTTCAGGGGTGGCAGAGGTGGAAGAGCTGGAGGAGATGGAAGGGAGGCAAAAGAAGTAGGCATACTGGTGAAATTTTACAGCAATACGTTGTAATTTCTGTCTGACTGTTTGCATTTTTATTTATCTAAAATCTATATAGCACCAATCCTTCTTCCACTGTTTGCTTTTAAAGCAGTTTCTGTGTTCATATAATACAAGGATTCATGTCCTAAAAGAAGTCAAATCAAAACCACAATGAGGTACCACTTTACACCAGTCAGAATGGCTGCAATCCAACAATCTACAAGCAAAAATGCTGGAGAGGGTGTGGAGAAAAGGGAACCCTCTTACACTGTTGGTGGGAATGCAAACTAGTACAGCCACTATGGAAAACAGTGTGGAGATTCCTTAAAAAACTGCAAATAGACCTGCCATATGACCCAGAAATCCCACTGCTGGGCATATACACCAAGGAAACCAGAATTGAAAGAGACACGTGTACCCCAATGTTCATCACCACATTGTTTACAATAGCCAGGACATGGAAGCAACCTAGATGCCCATCAACTGACGAATGGAGAAGAAAGCTGTGGAAAAGAAAGCTATACAGAATGGAATATTACTCAGCATTAAAAAAAAAAAAAGACGGTAACGAGAACCCAACATGCGAGACAGCAAAAGGAACGCAGATGTATAGAATAGACACGTGGACTCTGTGGATGAGGGTTAGGGTGGGATGATATGGGAGAATGGCATTTAAACAAGTTAATTATCATATGTCTAATCAATCACCAGCCCAGGATTGATGCTAGGGGCTGGTGCAGCGAGATTTCCCGGGGGGAGGGAGGAGGGAAGGGGGAGGGAGGGGTTTCTGGAGGGGGAGCATGTGTAGACCCATGGTGATATCATGACATTGTATGGCAAAAAAATTAAAAAAAAGAACTTAAAAAAAAGTTCATTTGAATCAGTTCTACTCAGGTGGACGGAACTGGAGCCTATTATCCAGAGTGAAGTAAGCCAGAAGGAAAAACAACAATACAGTATACTAACGCATATATATGGAATTTAGAAAGAGGGTAACAAGAACCCTGCATGTGAGACAGCAAAAGGAACGCAGATGCATAGAACAGACACGTGGACTCTGTGGAAGAGGGCAAGGGTGGGATGA
>ML663425.1:129752-142729 GCA_007570785.1 Antilocapra americana | reverse complement strand
TTCTGCCAGGTTGACTAATATCAATTTTCTTTCTGGGATTACTTTTTCTAAGTCGTCTCCCTCATTGTCTGGCACTGATTCACAAGCAGTCATCTCAATCAAATAGTCTTCTTTTAATTCCTCTGATGTCCTGTTAATTGGTCCTTTTTTAAAAAATATTTTATTACACTATAGTTGATTTAAAATATTGTATCAGTTTCTGCTGCACAACAAAGTGATTCAGTTATACACATGCATATATCTGCTCTTTTTTAGATTCTTTTCCCATAAATGAGTAGAGTTCTCTGTGTTATACAGTAGGTCTTTATTAGTTCTTTATTTTATGTGTAGTAGTGTGTAATATATCAATCCCAGTCTCCCAATTTACCCTTTCCCACTTATCCCCGGGTAACTATAAGTTAGTTTTTTGACTCTGCTTCTGTTTTGTAAATAAATTCATTTTTACCCTTTTCTTTCAGATTCCACATATAAGCTATATCATATGATTTTTTTCTTTCTCTGCTTGACATACTTCACTCAGTAAAACAATCTCTAGGTCCATCCACATCACTAAAATTGACATTATTTTGTTCTTTTTTTTAATGACTGAGTACTATTGCACTATATATATATATATATGTACCACATCGTCTTTATCCATTCCTCTGTTGATGGGGATCTAGTTTTCTTCCATGTCTTGGCTATTGCATTAATAAATAGTGCTTCAATGTACATTTAGGTACATGTATCTTTTTGACCTATAATTTTCTCTGGATATATTCCCTGGAATGGGATTTCTGGATCATATGGTAGCTCTAATTTAAGTTTTTTAAAGAACATCCATATTGTTCTCCAGAGAGGCTGTACCAATTTTCATTCTCATTAACTGTGTAAGAATGGTCCAAATGAACTGACATTCTTGACCTACTAAGACTGTCAATTGGTTCTTAAATTTTTCCTATATCCATATACTGAAAGCTTTGACCACTCCAGTTTTTTGCCATATCTACAGTCTCTTCATGATTTTCTTGATTATCTCTGGTGCAAATCCTGTGAAGTCACCCACAACATCTGGACACATTTTTCTCCAGCAAAAAAATTTTTGGGGGGCTTGATAATTGTCACGTTTTTTCATAGCAGCTTCATTCATGTAATCCTTCCAGACTTTCATAATCTTTCTATTGTGATTCTTTTCCACAGTATTGGAAATATTTTTCATAGAATACCACATGTAATCAGCTTTACAGGTCCTTTTGACGCCCTGATCTAAAGATTCTATTAGAGACATTGTGTGTGTGTGTGGGGGGGCACTTAGGCGCCTTTGCTGTTGAATTCAAAGGGTTCTTCGTGGCTAAGGGTATTGTCCAATATCAAAATAACTTACTAACAAGATATGAGCTGCCTTGAGAGATGAAGCATAGTGGAACCAATGTAGAAAAAGAGTTCTCATTTACAGACATTCTTCTTGTATAACCAAAAGATTCTCAGCTAGTGTTTATCTTTTCTCTTCAAGACTTTGGAGATAGCACCTTTATACATAAGGACAGTCCTGTTAATTTGCACAAAACAGCAGAGTTATTCTGTCTCCTCCTGCTTTATATCTCAGTTCTTGCTTCTATTCCTTGCTAATAGATGTCCTTTGTGAATTTTTTTTCCAGAATAAAGCACTTTTGTCTGCATTAAAACCATGTTCAGGTAGATATCCTTTCTCCTCAAAGATTTTCATAATGACTTCTAAGAGCTCATCTGTTCCTTCTTGGTCAGTAAAAGTTGCTTCTTTGGTTATATTGTTATTTTATAAGTTAACTTTCTTTCTAAAATTATTAAACCATCATTTGCTGGCATTAAATTCTCTACCTTTAGATTCTTCACCTTCCTTTTGCTTTAAATTGTCATGTAATGACTTCACTTTTTCTCAAATTATATTAGAGGCTCTTGGTATGTCTTTCCTACAGCAAACCTGCATCCATATAAAACCTACATTTTCAATCTGAGATAAAAAACTATTTTGCAAAAAACATAAGATACACCTGTTTGTTTCCAATTCTTTGTGACCTCATGGACTGCAGCACACCATGCTTCCCTGTCCTTCACTATTTCCTGGAGTTTGCTCAAACTCATATTCATTGAGAGGAGACCAAACTATCCAGAATATTGGTAATAACTTATTATTTGATTTTAAAAACAAAGGAAGAAAACAATTAGTAACAGAAATGTGGTAATCACCCATTATGCCTAAGACTTTGACTTCTTAACAAAGCTATATTTCCAATTCTAGGCCATATCCCTAGAGAGTAGTATTAATATAAATAGCCAAAAATAAAACCAAAGGGGAAAGAAGAAGGACTCCAGATTTGTTCAGTTGGATGTAGAGATGGCTGTGAAACCTTTGCATAAGCCCTTAAAAAGGAGAATGACTTTGTGTTTTCAAACCTCAGTAATGGGAGACAAAGGAGAAATGGCTTTGGTTGAAACTGGAAGTATCTCACATATTCCTTCAAAAGCTAAACAGAGATATTATTAGAGGAAAATTTTCAAATAGGTGAAAAAATGACTGCCCTACAAATATACAATGAATATATATAAAATATTTAACTTAAACCATTGGTTAGGAAATCAGTATGAGGCTAAAACTTTTCAGTTTTTATTTCAAAAACTATAAATTCACAAATAATATTAGGATAAGATTTCTGAGTTAGATAAAATTGTCAATGTCCAAAAGGTCGTAAATGCAATCTTTTCCACCAGATAGAAATTATTTGTATCTTCATGGAACAAAACTATGTTAATATGTAACTTTACTAAACCTGAAAACTTATTAAGAGTAAACAGCAAGTTGAAGAAACCTTAGTATTCCTTTGCCTCTATATGATATTCAAAGCCTATGTTGTTCAATATTTTCTCTTTTTTTCCAAATTTTGAAACTTTTTTCTGATGATATAGAAAGAACAATCACTCTTATGGAAAACAATATACTTCTCCCTGTAGTCTGAATTTTAAAATAATTCATTCTGTAGTTTTTAAAAATATTTAATGTGACCTGGGGAAATGAACATTTCATTTAGAATCATTGTTTTGGATATATTAGTGTGCTTAATCTAGAAAATATGTTATTCATTAATTCAAGAATGAAGTGAAGTCAGTCATTTCAGTTGCTCAGTTGTGTCAGACTCTTTGCAACCCCATGGACTGCAGCACGCCAGGCCTCCCTGTCCATCACCAACTCCCAGAGCTTACTGAAACTCATGTCCATAGCATTGGTGATGATATCCAACCATCTCATCCTCTGTCATCCCCTTCTCCTCCTGACTTCAATCTTTCCCATTATCAGGGTCTATTCCAATGAGTCAGTTCTTTGCATCATGTGGCCACAAGTATTGGAGTTTCAGCTTCTGTATCAGTCCTTCCAATGAATATTCAAGACTGATTTCCTTTAGGATTGACTGATTGGATCTGTACATAGCACTAATCATTAAGATGCAATTGATAATACTGTTGTTACATGGCAATGGCATGTCTCAGTGGTCTTAGGTGAATAGTGAATATGCTTCTCAGAGCTGAATGGAAATGTGCCCTCAGAATAAAAATACTGAAGATTAAAAGACCATTAATTATGCTACAAATGACTGAAAAAAATTGATATTGTCTGAAGAAAATCAACATATATTAAATAGTTAATATATACCAGGAGCTTTCAGGTATTTTATTCACCAATGAAATCATTATAATTCTCCAAAGTAGAAATTATTGCATTCGAAGTAACAACAGTAATGAAAGTTCATTAAAACTTACTATATACTTGGATTATTCTTAATTCTTTTCAAGTCTAACCAATCCAACTCCATATACAAAAAAGTACTATGAGGTAGATATTACTACTATCTTTTTAAAAAAATTTTAATTGAAGGTTTAAAAACAGAATTTTGCTGTTTTCTCTCAAACTTCAATAAGAATCAGCCATAGATATACATATATGCCCTCCCTCATGAATCTCTCTCCCATCTCCCTCCCCATCCCACCTCTCTATGTTGTTACTGAGCCCCTGATTGAGTTCCCTGAGTCATACAGCAAATTCCTCTTAGCTATCTATTTGACATATGTTTCCATCTTACTCTCTCCATACCTCTCACCTTCTTCTCCCCCATCCCCATGCCATATATCTGTTTCTCCATTGCTGCCTTCAAATAAATTTATTGGTAGCATCGGTACATTGGTAGCATCATATAGTATATATAAGTATATGCTATTTATCATTCTCTTTGTGACATACTTCACTTTGTGTAATAGGGCCTAGGTTCATTCACCACATTAGAACTGATTCTAATGTGTCCTATTAATGGCTGAGTAATATAAAGGTTTTTTACTGTGTAGATCACAACAAACTGTGAAAAATTCTTAAAGAGATGGAAACATCAGACAACTTTACCTGCCTTTGGAAAAACCAGTATGTAGGTTAGAAGCAATGATGAAAACTGGATATGGAACAACAGACTGGTTCAAAATTAGGAAAGGAGTACATCAAAGCTGTATATAGTTACCCTGATTATTTAACTTGTATACAGAGTATGTTATGTGAAATGCAAAGTTGGATGAATCACAAGCTGGAATCAAGATTGCCAGGAGAAATATAAATAACCTCAGATATGCATATGGCACCACCCTTATGGTAGAAAGTGAAGAACAACTGCAGAACCTCTAGATGAAAGTAAAAGAAGAGAGTGAAAAGGCTGGCTTAAAACTCATCATTCAAAAAAATGAAGATCATGGAATCTGGTTCCATTCACTTCATGGCAAATAGACAGGGAAACAATGGAAACAATGACAGACTTTATTTTCTTTGGTCACAAAATCACTGCATATTGTGACTGCAGCCATGAAATTAAGACTCTTGTTTCTTGGAAGAATAGCTATGATCAACCTAGACAGCACATTAAAAAGCAGAGACATTACTTTGCCAACAAAGGGCCATGTAGCCAAAGCTATGGTATTACCAGTAGTCATGTATGCATGTGAGAGTTGGACCATAAAGAAGACTGAGCATGGAAGAATTGATGGTTTTGAACTGTGGTGCTGGAGAAGAATCTTGAGAGTCTTTTGGACTGCAAGGAGATCAAACCAGTCAATCCTAAACGAAATAAATCCTGATATTCATCAGAAGGACTGATGCTGAAGTTGAAACCCCAATACTTTGGCTACATGAAGGGAAGAACCAGAGGACAACAGAGGGTGAGATGGTTGGGTGGCATCACTGACTCAATGGACATGAGTTTGAGAAAGCTCCAGCAGATGGTGGAAGACAGGGATCCTGCAGTTCATGTAGTCAAAAAAAAGTCAGGCATAACTGAGCAATTTCAGAACAATAATAAATATTCCATTGTATGTCGGTACCACAGCTTCTGATCCACTCATCTGTTTATGGACATCTAGGTAGACTCCATGTTCTAGCTATTGTAAATACGGCTGCAGTAAACACAGGGGTTCAGTTCAGTTCAGATGCTCAGTCGTGTCCAACACTTTGTGACCCCATGGAATGCAACACAAGAGGCTTCCCTGTCCATCACCAACTCCAGGAGCTTTCTCAACCTCAGGTCCATCGAGTTGATGTTGCCATCTAACCATCTCATCCTCTATCATCCCTTCCACCTCCTGCCTTCAATCTTTCCTAGCATCAGTGCCTTTTCCAATGAGTCAGTTCTTCACATCAGGTAGCCAAAGTATTGAAGCTTCAGCTTTAGCATCAGTCCTTCCAATGAATATTCAGGACTGATTTACTTTACGATTGACTGGTTTGATCTACTTGCAGTCCAAGGGATTCTCAAGAGTCTACTCCAACATCACAACTCAAAAACATCAATTATTTGGTGCTCAGCTTACTTTATGACCCAACACTGACATCCATATAGGAAAACTGGAAAAAACATAGCTTTGACTAGACAGAACTTTGTTGGCAAAGTAATGCCTCTGCTTCTTAATATGCTGTCTAGGTTGGTCATAGCTTTTCTTCTAAGGAGCAAGAGTCTTAATTTCATGGCTGCAGTGATTTTGGTGGCCAAGAAAATAAATTCTGTTATTTTTTCCATTGTGTCTCCATATATTTACCGTGGAGTGATGGGACCAGATGACATGATCTTAGTTTATTGAATGTTGAGTTTTAAGTCATCGTTCTACTTTCCTCTTTCATTTCATCAAGCGGTTCTTAAGTTTTGCTTTATCTTCTACCATAACGGTGGTGTCATCTGTATATCTGAAGTTATTGATAATTCTCCCAACAATCAAGATTCTAGCTTGTACTTCATCAAGTCCGGCATTTCACATAATGTACTCTGCATATAAGTTAAATAAACAGGGTGACAATATACAGCTTTGATATACTCTTTCCCACTTTGAAACCAGTCTTTTGTTCCATGTATGGTTCTAACTGTTTCTTCTTGACTTGCATACAGACATCCCAGAAGACAGGGAAGGTGATATGGTATTCCCACCTCTTAAAGAATTTTCCATTGTTTGTTGTAATCTACACAGTCATAGGCTTTGGCATAATCAACAATGAAGAAGCAGATGCTTTTCTGGAATCCTCTTGCTTTTTTATGATGCAACTGATGCTGGTAATTTGTTTTTCTTTTCTTTTTTAATTGTCCTTACTTTATTGTGTTGGTTTTGCCATACATTGACATGAATCCACCATGGGTAAACATATGTTCCCCCTCTAGAACCGCCCCTCCCTCATCCCTCCCGATTCCCTCCTCCTGAGTCATTCTGGTGCACCAGCCCCGAGCATCAGCCCTGGGCTGGCGAATGATTTCACATATGATAATTAACATGTTTCAATGCCATTCTCCCATATCATCCCACCCCTGCCCTCTTCCACAGAGTCCACGAGACTGTTCTATACAACTGTGTTTCTTTTGCTGTCTCGCATGCAGAGTTCTCGTTACCATCTTTCTAAATTCCATATATATGCATTAGTATACTGTATTTTTGTTTCCTTTTGGCTTACTTCACTCTGGATAATAGGCTCCAGTTCCGTCCACCTGAGTAGAACTGATTCAAATGAGTTTTTTTAATGGCTGAGTAATATTCCATTGTGTATATGTAGAACAGCTTTCTTATCCATTCATCAGTTGATGGGCATCTAGGTTGCTTCCATGTCCTGGCTATTGCAAACAATGTGGCGATGAACATTGGGGCATACGTGTCTCTTTCAATTCTGGTTTCCTTGGTGTGTATGCCCAGCAGTGGGATTGCTGGGTCATATGGCAGTTCTATTTTCAGATTTTAAGGAATCTCCACACTGTTCTCCATAGTGGCTGTATTAGTTTGCATTCCCACCAACAGTGTAAGAGGGTTCCCTTTTCTCCACATCCTATTCAGCATTTATTGCTTGTAGAATTTTGGATGGCAGCCATTCCGACTGGTGCAAAGTGGTACCTCATTGTGGTTTTGATTTACATTTCTCTGATAATAAGTGATGTTGAGCATCTTTTCATGTGTTTGTTAGCCATTTTTATGTCTTCTTTGGAGAAATGTCTCTTTAGTTCTTTGGCCCACTTTTTGATTGGGTCGTTTATTTTTTTTAGAATGGAGCTGCAGAAGTTGCTTGTATAATTTTGAGATTAATTGTTTGTCTGTTGCTTCATGGGCTATTGTTTTCTCCCATTCTGAAGGCTGGCTTTTCACCTTGTTGTAGTTTCCTTTGTTGTGCAGAAGCTTTTAATTTTAATTAGGTCCCATTTGTTTACTGTGCTCTTATTTTCAATATTCTTGGAGAAGGGTCATAGAGGATCCTGCCTTGGTTTATGTCGGAGAGTGTTTTGCCTATGTTTTCCTCTAGGAGTTTTATAGTTTCTGGTCTTATGTTTAGATCTTTGATCCATTTTGAGTTTATTTTTGTGTATGGTAAAAAGTGTTCTAGTTTCATTCTTTTCCAAGTGGCTGTCCAGTTTTCCCAGCACCATTTGTTAAAGAGATTGTCTTTTCTCCATTGTCTATTCTTGCCTAATTTGTCAAAGATAAGGTGTCCATAGATGTGTGGATTTATCTCTGGGCTTTCTATTTTGTTCTATTGATCTATATTTCTGTCTTTGTGCCAGTACCATACCGTCTTGATGACAGTGGCTTTGTAGTATACCCTAAAGTCTGGTAGGTTGATTCCTCCAGTTCCATTCTTCTTTATCAAGATTGCTTTGGCTAAACGAGGTTTTTGATATTTCCATACAAACTGTGAAATTATTCGTTCTAATTCTCTGAAAAAGACCTCTGGTAGCATGATAGAAATTGCATTTTATCTATAGATTGCTCTGGGTAGAATACTCATTTTCACTATATTGATTCTTTCAATCCATGAACATGGTATATTTCTCCATTTATTTGTGTCTTTTCTGATTTTTTTTTTCACCAGTGTTTTATAGTTTTCTATATGTAAGTCTTTTGATTCTTTAGGAAGAAATACTCCTAAGTATTCTATTCTTTTTGTTTCAATGGTGAATGGAATTGTTTCGTTAATTTCTCTTTCTGTTTTCTCATTGTTAGTGTATAGGAATGCCAGGGATTTCTGTGTGTTGATTTTGTATCCTACAACTTTACTATATTCACTGATTAGCTCTAGTAATTTTCTGGTAGAGTCTTAAAGGTTTTCTATGTAGAGGATCATGTCCTCTGCAAACAGTGAGAGTTTTACTTCTTCTTTTCCAATCTGGATCCCTTTTATTTCTTTATCTGCTCTGACTGCTGTGGCCAAGACTTCCAATACTATGTTGAATAGTAGTGGTGAGAGTGGGCACCCTTGTCTTGTTCCTGACTTTAAGGGAAATGCTTTCACTTTTTTACCATTGAGGATAATGTTTTCTGTTGGTTTGTTATACATAGCTTTTATTATGTTGAGGTATGTTCCTTCTATTCCTGTTTTTGGAGGGGTTTTTTTTTATCATAAATGGATGTTGAATTTTGTCAAAGGCGTTCTCTGCATCTATTGAGATAACCATGTGGTTTTTATTTTTCAATTTGTTAATGTGGTGTATTACATTGATTGATTTGTGAATATTGAAGAATCCTTGCATCCTTGGTCATGATGTATGATCTTTTTGATGTGTTCTTGGATTCTATTTGCTAGAATTTTGTTAAGGATTTTTGCATCTAAGTTCATCAGTGATATTGGCTTTTAGTTTTCTTTTTTTCTGGAATCTTTGTCGGGTTTTGGAATTAGGGTGATAGTGGCCTCATAACCTGTGTTTGGAAGTTTATCTTCCTCTTCAATTTTCTGAAAGTGTTTGTGTAGAATAGGTGTTAGCTTTGCTCTTAATTTTTGGTAGAATTCAGCTGTGAAGCCATCTGGTCCTGGGGTTTTGTTTTTTGGAAGACTTCTGATTATGGTTTCAATTTCCGTGCTTGTGATGGGTCTATTAATATTATCTATCTCTTTCTGGTTTAGTCTTGGAAGGTTGTACTTTTCTAGGAATTTGTCCATTTCTCCCAGGGTGTCCAGTTTATTTGCATACAGTTGCTGATAATAGTCTCTTATGATCCTTTGCATTTCTGTGTTTTCTGTTGTGATCTCTCCGTTTTCATTTCTAATTCTGTTGATTTGGTTCTTCTCCCTTTGTTTCTTGATGAGTCTGGCTAATGGTTTGTCAATTTCATTTATCTTCTCATAGAACCAGCATTTGGCTTTGTTAATTTTTGCTATGGTCTCTGTTGTTTCCTTTGCATTTATTTCTGCCCTGATCTTTAAGATTTCTTTCCTTCTACTAGCCCTGGGCTTCTGCATCTCTTCCTTTTCTAGTTGCTTTTGGTGTAAAGTAAGGTTATTTATTTGATTTTTTTCTTGTTTCCTGAGGTGAGCTTGTATTGCTATGAACTTTCCCCTTAGCACTGCTTTTACGGTGTCCCATAGGTTTTGGGTTGTTGTGTTTTCATTTTCCTTCATTTCTATGCATACTTGGATTTCTTTTTTCATTTCTTCTGTGATTTGTTGGTTATTCAGCAGTGTGTTGTTGAGCCTCCATATGTTGGAAGTTTTGAGAGGTTTTCTCCTGTAGTTGATATCTAATCTCACTGCATTGTGGTCAGAAAAGATGCTTGGGATGATTTCAATATTTTTGAATTTATCAAGGTTAGATTTATGGCACAGGATGTGATCTATCCTGGAGAAGGTCCCCTGTGCACTTGAGAAAAAGGTGAAATTCCTTGTTTTGGGGTGGAATGACCTATAGATATCAATTAGGTCTAGTTGGTCTATTGTATCATTTAAAGTTTGAGTTTCCTTGTTACTTTTCTGTTTAGTTGATCTATCCATTGGTGGGAGTGTTGTATTAAAGTTTCCCACTATTATTGTGTTGTTGTTAATTTCCCCTTTCATACTTGTTAGCATTTGCCTTACATATTGTGGTGTTCCTATGTTCGGTGCGTAAATATTTATAATTGTTATTTCTTCTTCTTGGATTGATCCTTCGATCATTATGTAATGTCCATCTTTATCTCTTTTCACTGCCTTTATTTTAAAGTCTACTTTATCTGATATGAGTATTGCCACTCCTGCTTTCTTTTGGTCTTTATTTGCATGGAATATCTTTTTCCAGCCTTTAACTTTCGGTCTATATGTATCCCTAGGTTTGAGGTGGGTCTCTTGTAGACAACATATATAGGGGTCTTGTTTCTGTATCCAATCGGCCAATCTTTGTCTTTTGGTTGGGGCATTCAGCCCGTTTACATTTAAGGTAATTATTAATAAGTATGATCCTGTTGCCATTTACTTTATTGTTTTGGGTTCGAGATTATATATCCCATCAATATTTCCTATCTAGGAAAGATCCTTTAGCATTCGTTTGTGGGGTGGTTTGGTGTTGCTGAATTCTCTCAGATTTTGCTTGTCTGAAAAGCTTTTGAATTCTCCTTCAAATTTGAATGAGATCCTTGCTGGGTACAGTAATCGGGGTTGAAGATTATTTTCTTTCATGATTTTAAGTATGTTTTGCCATTCCCTTCTGGCCTGAAGCGTTTCTATTGAGAGATCAGCTGTTATCCTTATGGGATTCCCCTTGTGAGTTATTTGTTGCTTTTTCCTTTCTGCTTTTAATATCTGGTCTTTGTGTTTGATAGTTGTTAATTTGATTAATATGTGTCTTGGGGTGTTCCGCTTGGGGTTCCTCCTATTTGGGACTCTCTGGGTTTCTTGGACTTGAGTGGTTATTTGCTTTCCCAATTTAGGGAAGTGTTCAACAATTATCTCCTCAAGAATTTTCTGATGGTCTTTCTTTTTGTCTTCTTCTTCTGGGACTCTTATAATTCGAATATTGGTGTGTTTAACAGTGTCCCAGAGGTCTCTGAGATTGTCCTCATTTCTTTTAATTCTTTTTTCATTTTTCCTTTCTGTTTCGTTTATTTCTGCCATCCTGTCTTCTACTTCACTTATCCTGTCTTCTATCTCTGTTATTCTACTGTTAGTTCCCTCCAGGGTGTTTTTGATCTCATTTATTGCATTATTTAATGTATTTTGACTCTTTTTCATTTCTTCTAAGTCCTTGTTAAAACTTACCTGCATCTTCTCAGTCCTTGCTTGCAGGTTATTGAATTGCAACTCCAATTTATTTTCCAGAGTTTGGATCATTTTCACTATCATTATTCAGAATTCTTTATCAGGTAGACATCCTATCTCTTCGTCTTTTGTTTGGTCTGGAGGACATTTATCCTGTTCCTTTACCTGCTGGGTATTTCTCTGCCTTTTCATCTTGTTTATCTTGCTGTGTTGTCTCTTTATTGTGGGGGTTCCTCACTATGGGTGGGGTTGGATGTGTGATTTGTCAAGTTTTCCTGATTGGGAAAGCTTGTGTGGTGTTCTGGTGGGTGGATCTGTGTTTCCTCACTCTAAGGCGCAATGAAGTGTCCAGTAAAGCGTTTTGAGATGTCGGTGGGCTTGATGTGGCCTTGGGCAACCTGTGTATTGAAGCTCTAGGCTATGTTCCTGTGTTGCTGGAGAACTTACTTGGTATATCTTACTCTGGAGCTTGTTGGCCCTTGGGGGGTGCTTGGTTTCAGTTTAGATATGGAGGAGTTTGATGAGTTCCTATCGATTAATTAACTCCTGAATCCAGGAGTTCTCTGGAATTCTCAGGACCTGGGCTTAGTCTCCTCTCTTCGAGTAGCCTCAGGACTCCTTCATCTATGCAGTAATGATGGTAGAACGTCTAGTTTAATGATGAGAAGTTTCTCCACAGTGAGGGACACCCAGACAGGTACACAGAGTTACATGGCATGGACCAGAAGGAGAAGGGAGGAATCAGAGGATGAGAGAGTGAAGTGGCCAGTGATTACTTCCCTGTGTGCTCTCCACAGCCTGGATCCCTCGAAGATGTTCACAGAGTTATACGGAGAGGAAAAGAGGGAGTAAGGAGACAGAAGTGACCAGAGAGAGAAAAGAGGGAGTTAGATGGACAGAGACAGATCCAGCCAGTGGTCAGTTATCTCGGTGTTCTTCACCACATGTAACACTCAGATTCCCAGAGTTGAGTAGAGAAGATAAAATGGTGGGGGGAAATGAAGGAGGTAACTTGTTGGGAAAGAGAAAAAAAAAGGAGAATCAAGAATGGGGAGAGAGCAGTCAAGCCAGTGATCTCACTCCCAAGTAACAATGGGTACTGAAGCTTGGATTCTTAAAGATACAAAGTTGATACCAAATATTAATAAGCAAAGATTAAAAATAAAAAAGGGAAAAAGAGGAGATATAAAAGGAAAGAAATAAAATGGAAAATAAAAAAGGGAGAGAGAGGTGATTACAAAAAAGGAAAATAAAAATAACGAGGAAAAAAATAACGGGATTATAGGGGACTAAAAAATAGCATACAAAAAGTTTTAAAAAAAATTTAAAAGATGATCCCAGTAAAATTATATTTAGGGCTTTCTCTGGTACTGTTGCGTAGATTGAGGGGTCAGTTCATTTTCGGATAGTTCCTTGGTCTGACTTGTACTTCTCACAGCCTATAGACTCCATTCTTTGCAGTCTGTGC
>ML663425.1:104816-129652 GCA_007570785.1 Antilocapra americana | reverse complement strand
GTCTATTCAGCGCTCTGGGGTTTGCCCCGCTCCCAGCGAGTGTGCTTTCCCAGCCCCCTCTGCTCAGGCTCTTGGTAGCCCGCCCAGTGCAGTTGGGGGCTGCAGCTTCTCCCCTCCCCCGGCCCAGCCGATAGATTTTCTCGGCGTGCAGCTGGGCACGCCTTCTCAGGTGTGTGGCGCACCGATCTCTGGTGGCGACTGTCCAGAATCCCCAGAAGTTTTGGCTAGCACCCAGTTCTGCCGCGGTTTGGGAGCAGAAGGCTCGCCAGGGCCGCTCTCCGGCAGGGGCTGGGCCAATCTGCAGCCTGCAGCTGCCCAACTCCTCCCAACTGTCTCGCACAGCGGACCGAGTCCTCGCTGCCCTTTGTTCTGTGCGCAAGCCTGGCGGGGGCTCTTCCTTGGGAAAGCTACCCAGCAGTATATCTCTGGTTAGCACCCTCGGTTAGGTGCCCCAGCCTTCAGTCTCAGTCCTCTCCCTAAGCCCCTCCCTGAGAAGTCCGAGCCGGCTAGTGGGGGATGGGGCGCCCGGGCCGCCGCTCCGCTGGGAGTTACAGTTAGAGACGCAATCTGGGGGACTTGATTATTTATCTATTTTTATTCCCGTTTACGTTGCCCTCTGAGATCCGCCATAGATCTGCTGGGGAGAATGTTTCCTGGTGTTCGGAAACATTTCAGACTCCCTTTTCTGAAAGGGAGGGATCTCAGTCCCTAACTCTTTGCCTCTCCTTTTACATTTTTTTTTTCGTCCTACCTTCTTTCATCGGCAAAGGGCTGCCTTTCCAGATGCCTGATGTCCTCTGTCAGCATTCGGATGTTGTTTTATGGAGTTTGCTCGGTTTTTAAATGTTCTTTTGGTGTATTTATTGGGTAGAGAGTGGACTCCCCATCCTATTCCTCCACCATCTTAGTTCCCTCCCCATTACTTATATTTTAACTTATTACTTTTGAGGTCTCCTTTTCCCTGGATTAAAGGTTGAATTACTTTTTCCTTTTTTTCCTTTTTCCTTCTGCCCTCATAACATTGGTTCAGTGGTTTGTGTAAGCTTCTCGTAGGGTGTGCCTTCATATAGGCTGGGAGGAGATGAGATGTTTTCTTTGATTTTCTTCTGATGGGCAGGGCTTGAGGTGGTAATCATGTCTGCTGATGATTGGGTTTGTATTCGTGTCTTTGTATTTTGGATGAGGTGTCCTACACAGGCTGCTATTGGTAGTTGGATCATGATGGGTCTTTTATTCAAGTGGTTTCCTTTGTGGAAATTCTCACCATTTGATACTCCCTAGTGTTAGGAATCCTCTGGTAGTCTTGAAGTCAGTGCTCCCACTACAAAGGATCAGGGCTTGATCTATGTCCAGGAACAGAGATTGCACAGGTGGTTTGTGATGGCATTAAATGGAGTTAAAATAAATACCCCCAAATGAGAAACAACGGAGGAACCCCAGAGAAATGACAATTAGAAAATCAGGCAAATAATAACTAAAATAACGGAATATACACACATACATATACACCCATAAGCAAAATCAAAACATTTCAAAAAAAATAATAAAGTACAATAGGTAGAACTGGTGAACAAAGGAAACCAAAAATGAAATCTGCCAGTTAAGAACAAAACTAACTAAATCACAGCCTAAAAAGCAAAACTAAAACAAGATGCCAACTGGTGAATAAAACAATGAAAATGAAAAACACTAACAAATATAGTGAGAAAAATAATGGAAAGAAAGAAATAATAGAAATCCAAAGCTACATAGCAGTAGATAAATATATGCCATATATAAATAAATATATATATATATATATATTAAAGACTAACTTCAAGGGGAAAAGAACAGTAGGGAAAGCAAAAGGATAAATATAGACAAATTAATAATAAATTTAAAAACATTAAAAATTTAAAAAGGGAAACAAGGAAAACTCCACAGAACCACAAAGGGCCAACGTAGATACAGAAGTTTATAATAGAAATAAAAAGTGTGATTTTATAAAGAAAATTCTCAAAATTTTAATCAGATTTAATAGTAATAATAAAATGGACAACTACAACAGAGAGGGTAAACAAATGAAAAAACATACAGAAGAAACTACAGAGCATGCCAAAATAAATATATTAAAAAAATAATGCATTTTTTGAGTCTCTGCTATCAGCCTCCTTTTCTTTACTGGGAGTCATAGTCCACCTCACCTCGCTAGGATGTTCTCCAATACTGGGCTGGTCTTTGGACCTGCAATGGTGGCAGCTCCGAATATAATCTGGTCCTACTCCTGTGTGTTCTTGCCTCCAGTGTCCACAGCTGTCAGAACTAGTGTGCTTTCTTTTGTGAGAACTCTCAGTGCCCTTTTATATATTCCATAGACACAAAATCTGTTTAGTTGATCTCGTGGATTTAATCTGCAGCTTAAACAGCTATTGGGAAGGTTTTGTGTCCTCTTCTTAGCCACACTGCCTCTTTCAACTGTGGTTTTTATCTCCATCTCTGCAAGTGGGTTGTCCACTGAAATATGCTCCTGAGGCTACCCTGGAGTACTTGGGTCTTCCACAGTGAGTGCCAGGTGTGGAAGTGGTGCAGCTGCTTGGGTCACAGGGGCCCTGGAAGCACCAGGTACTCAGAGGAGTTGATGGCTAGGGCAGCAGGAAATATGGTCATCTAGAAGGATGTGGGAACCCACTATAGTATTCTTGCCTGGAGACTCCACCAGGCAGAGAAGACTGTCAGGCCACAGTCCACAGGGTAACAAAGAGTTGGATATGACCCATGTGCATAGATACAGGACATTTTCTAGCTTGTGGCAGCTCTGAACCAGTGAGGATTGAGCATGAAGGTGGGGCAGCTGCTTGTGGGGACCCTTGTGGTGCCAAGTGTGCAGGGACATGGACTGCCTCAGCTGCAGGAGCTATGGCCTTATCGGAGATTTTATCTAGCCTCTGGCAGCTGGTGAACAGAAGGGCTCTTTGGCTAGTCCTTCTCTGTTGCTCAACCCATTCAGGCACTTAGAGGGCTCTCCTGCCTGGGGCCCTTCTCTGTTTCTCAGCGTTTGAGGCACATAAAGGGGTCCCCGTGGCTAAGGTCCTACTCTGTTATTCTGTGCATCAGGCACTTGAGGGCCAGATTATTATTATTCTATTATTCTATACAGACTATTATTCTCCTGCCTGTGGGGAGAGAGAGGCTACCGGTGATGGCTCCACCCACTATGCATGACTCAGCAGTATCATCTTGCTTCCCTGGTTGCCTGGCTTTCCTCCACAGGCATTTCCCACCACAATCTCCTCCCTCATGTCCCCTTGCTCCACCTCTCTGCCATCAACAGCAGACCTTGCCCTGGGATTGCTCCATAATCCCTATGATCCAGCTCCCAGCCTCTGTGCCTTCTAGGGGACCTGCGTCCCTTTCTGGGGTATTTATGGCTGTAGCAAGGATTGTCTGTGTGATTCTCATTCCATTAGGCTGCCACAGATCAGCTGCTTCACTTTCAGCTCCAAATATTTCTCCTTTTTCTTAAACATTTGCCTCAAAGTGGGGATCAGAACTCTGCTTCAGTTCCTCCACCCACTGAGGGCAGGTCCAGTCTTACTAACTCTCCTGTTTTTCCCCCTAGTTCCTTTGTCCTACAGAGTTTTGCATGGTACTATATATTCTTTTCCAGTGGTCAGGTACTCCTGCCTGCTCTCAGCTGGTGTTCTTCAAGAACTCTGTTTCTGAAGGTGTGGTCCTGATCTATCTATGGAGAGAGATATTCTCCATGTCCCCCTACTCCTCCACCAGCTTGCTCCTAATCTCTTCCTATTTTAAAAGATCAGAAAAGAGAGTACTAATATAATTAAATACTAGATGAAAGTGAAAGTCGCTCAGTTGTGTTCAACTCTTTGTTACCCCATGGACTATACAGTCCATGGGATTCTCCAGGTCATAATACTGGAGTGGGTAGCCTTTCCTTTCTCCAGGGGATCTTCCCTACCCAGGAGTCAAACTAAGGTCTCCTGCATTGCAGGTGGATTCTTTACCAACTGAGCTATGAGGAAACTATTAAGACTAAAATGTTCTTGAGTTTGAGCCTTATAATGCCTTATTTAGCTTTTATTTCAAAATTCAAACAAACTTTGGTATTATTCAACCTCTATACTTTATTCCTTCAGATCAATATTTCTCACCAATTTTGGCATATGGAGCTACATAACCAAGCAGTTGACTATATCCCACCACCAGACTATGTGAGTCAAAAGCACTAGGTTTACAGATGTGCAACTGTGGTTTTCAAAATGTCCATGAACATTAATCAAGTTTTAGCTTTTCCCAGATAATACATTATGAAAGAGGAGAGACCCAAGGAATTTAAAACAGATTTAGTTTGAATTATGCATAGCCAGGCTGAGAATTGTTTAACCCAATAGGGAATTATTGACCTCCAGCTTCTCTGGAACTCTCCTGCTCAAAACACTTAAGTGCTCCCCACCACCTTATGAATTATGAATTCCTTAGTTAACATTTATGCTTTCCACATGAGACAATGTACATTGTGTACTTTGACATATTTCACCCCATCTCTCCCCAAGCCATAGGCATTCTGCTTCCAAGTGAAACTGATTTTGTGACTCTACCCTAGGCAAACTTGCCAATCTCTGCCTCAGTAACTTTACTGTTTTACCCCTCTAATTGCTGATACCACATTGATCCTGCAAAAAACTTCTCATAAGCCTTATTTATTTTGAACTAGATAGACTCTGTTCTCCTCTTAATCACCATGGACCTTGGTCTACACACTTATGCACTTATTTTATCTTGTTTGTACAATGATTACATATGCCCTTGATCTTGTTTTCCATTTGCTAAAGGGCAAAATATTTTCACTGAGATACTAGAATCTGTGTGCATTTGTGTAGTTTTAAAAACATATGTTCAATATTAGCATTTTATATGTAAAAATAAATTGATATAAAATACTTGTTCAGACTATAAACTCCTTAGAATGTTTTTGATTGAAGATAAACATGCTTTTAAGAAAAATTAAAAGGGGTTGGTTGATGTGCTTAATCTCATTGTTATTCTGGGTCTCTCAATCACCCTTGATCAATTCTGGCTGGTGGCTGACTCCTTCAGTAGGAAGCTCCCTGACATGACCCCTTTTACATGAAACTGAAAGGAAAAAAAGCAAGAGAAGGGTAGCCATGCTGAAGTAGAAAAGGTTGAGAAAATAATGATTTAATTTTTAAGGACAGAATGATTGAAACAAACATTTTGATTCTCCCAAATACAGTCCTGTCCAGATTGTTGAAGAAAGAAAGCCAACTTCTTCCCAGAGGCCAATATGACACAGAAGCACAGATTCTTAGTGCTTCATAAAGCTCCATGGCAACACTGATACAAAATAATATTAAATTTGGGGGTCCAATCTTGATTACCCAGAAGTATATGCTTCTGGTATAAAATGTGTCAAGAGTCAATAAATGCAGTTCCTCAAAGCAAGCAAACATCAGTTTGTGATTAATAGCATTTCATAATGGGATCTCACAAAGCTATTCCAAGATGAATAATAGCTCACAGTGCTGAATCATTAAGTTTTACTTTTCTTCTCATGGGATCAGAAAAACTGTGCAAATAATGGACAATGAAGAAACAATCACATTACAACGAACAATATACCATCATATTTTTAATTGTCCCAGAAAAGTACATTTGCTTTTGAAAGCTTTGGTATTCCATAAGAAATAGTTACTATCAAGCCTGTATAAATCTAGACTATGTATTGTGTGATATGGTGAATATTATGAAGTATAACTTTGTTGTTGTCGTTTAGTCACTAAGTCCTGTCCAACTCTTTGTGGACAAGACTGACCCCCTGGACTGTAGCCCACCAGGATCCTCTGTCAGGCAAGAATGCAGGAGTGGATTGCCATTTCCTTCTCTAAGAGATCTTTCTGACCCAGGAATCGAACCCTCATCTCCTGCATTGGCAGGCAAGTTCTTTACCACTGAATTACCTGAGAAGCCCCCATACATTTGACTTCATGTCATGCTTTCTTAATTACATATCTTCTAAATTGATGGAAATAAAAATGACATCCAAGCATTGAATACAGTTTTAAATATGGCAACTGAAAGATTTATCTAAGCCTAAAGAAAAATATTTTTCCCCAATAACAGTAATATTTTCCTTATAGGAAGTATATTTTTATATTATCACTTATCTCAGTCTAATGAATCCTATTTTATATATGTGATTTGTTACTTTATATCTCAGATGCAATGAATAATGCTATCAAAGCCAACATAGATTCATTAGAAATTAGGTTGATATCTAATATTGGACCATAATAACTAGCTACTGGCATCAGTGTTTGAAATAACATTTATGTTGGAACACTATCAAAATTATAGACTGATGGAAGTGCAGTATACTAAAGCCAAGCAGAATTCATTTCTTAGCTCTTGCAAGGACAGAGAAAGAACATGGGATGACAAAAGAAAGAGTCCTGTGTAATTTAATTAACTGAAAGAATAGTGCTTCATTATTTTAGGTCAAGAGTGGTAACTTTATATTGCTAAATCTTTTGCAGAATCCAGAATCTAATTTTCCCTAACTTTGATTAGAGACTAACCTTGAGGGAAAAACACTTATGAAATAAGTGACTTGCAATACATTTATATTTTATAATTATAGTTATCTGTGAGTTTCGTTTGGTATGATTCAAGAAAACATATAATAGAAAACTGGTCCTGAACCCCTTGTGATTTAAAATAGTTCTATAACTAAATGGTTAATCTCAGATAGCATGAATGCAGATGATATTTATGTATTTTAAACATCAGGTAATCCCATGGTGCTCCAATCAGTGGTTAGCACTCAGGGCTTTCACTTCTAGGGCTCAGGCTCAATCCTTGGTTGAGGAACTAAGATTCCCCCAAGCTGCATAATGCAGCCAAATAAATAAATAAAATAAAAACAAAAAAAAATAATGCACTTATCACATAACCTTTCTCTTTTCCACTTCTAAAATATTGTTTCTCGAAAAAAGTTGCAAAGCTAAAGAGTGTTGACATAGTGTTATGAGCTATGCTGTCTCCATCATTGCAGAGAGGTTTCCCTCATTTCAAATTGAAGAACTCATTCTGCAATTTGTTTCAGCAATTGTCTGCTTTTATTCAACAAAGTTCTAAGAGCAAGATAAAAATATGTGAGTTTGAGAAATAGTCATCATAAAATCTAAAAAGATAATCATAATTCCAGCTCTGACAGTCATCTTGAAATTGGTCATTGGTAGTCTGATTAGTTTCATCTTCATCTTGATTGTTTTAAGTGCAGATAATCTTCAGTTCCATGCATGGTTTGTTCCCATTTCCTTGAGGCCAGTACTTGGAATTGCAGTAACTTATGTCATGGCTACAGTGTGATCATCATGTAATTTCTTTCACCTTGTGGGAGTATTCAGTATCTATAAGGCATCTCACAGGATATGGCTCAGAATATTACCTATAGCCTTTGTAAAGGAACTATATGTCTTTAATGACTACACTATTATTTTTTGGTCTTTAACTGTTTTCCTTCATTTCTGCACTTTCTCACTTCTCTGATCATACTTGTTCTTTGGCTACAGTTTTTCCACAGACAAAAGCAGTCAGAGGACATGAGGGCAAGGACCATGGGGTGCTGTTCCTTTTCATTAACTTGGACAATTTGAATTCTCCATTGTTTGGTTTCTAATCTGCAAAATGGGAATGCAATAGCACTTCCACATTGTTATCAGTGATATTAAATGTTTAATATATATATTTATAAATATATATGCATATAATAATACCTTTATTATAAATGAATTCCATTGTTAGTAGACATTATTTATAGCACCTATTTTTGCCATTTCCAGTTTTACCTCTAGAATATCAGTTGATCTCACTAAGAGAATTTAAAGATGGAGCACTTGAAATAAGTACTCATTTCAAATGATTAAATTTTGAAGAGAAATTGAGATTATTGTATTGTAGATATTCTTGGATAGTATGGACATTTCAACAATATTATATTGGTTTACAATTTAAGTCATTTCAAGTGGCTTATAATTATTAGTGCATCAGGGGAAAATAAGCACCAAGGATAATAGTACTTTATACATCATACATCAGATGCAAAAGTCACAAATATATACAATTATGTAAGTTTATATATTAGTACTTCACGTGAATGTAAACTTATTATATAGAGACATGTCTTGTAAACAGTTGAATGCACCTAAGCTTTTTGTATGTGAAAATGTGGTTAATGTGCTCACTGTTGTAACAAAGAAACTACTTTTATTTTTAAGTGGAATTAAATTAAAATATTCTATTTCCAGAAAAAAAAATGCAATAACTCATATAGTGAGGTATATAGTATAAATGCATATTTCTAAATACATACATAGTGTATATATTATTCATATATAGTTATATGTGTTATTGTGTATAACATATATAAATATGTTTATTAAATATGCATATATATTACAATGTATCACTATATAACTTATTATTACTGCTACCACCACCACTACTACTGTGATGTCTTATCTTATGAAACAAAGGTGATTCTCCGAAGTTGGTTGAAAGAGGAATTTATGTAAATTGATCATATGATGTCTCTAATTTCCACTGGGAAATTTGGTGTTTCATGTGAAAAGTACTGACAGAGTATCTCTAATAGTGCTGTAGAAAGCCTTGGGGCTACATTTTTAGAAATGACAGTATGTTAGACTTGGAAGTACATTTTTGGTGATTTTACTCTGTGTAACACACCATTACAAAACGTTGTGACAATAAAACCACAATTTCTCTCTGACAGTTCTGTTAGTTGACTGAGCCATCTGGTATTTTTCCTTTGGAATTTCATACAGTGACAATCAGATTGCAGCGAGGCAGCTAGAGTCAAATGACCATCCCATGTGTTTTGTTTGGTCTTCCTCATCACTGTTTCAGTGTAGTCAACTTCCTTTATTCAACTGACCTCCCTAGACTGTGTGATTTAAGGGACTCAGGCAAAAGCCACAAGACTTCTTCTGACCTAACTTCTGAAGAATCAAAGTCAATTCCATTACAGTAAGGTCAGCCCAGATTCAATAATGCTGAAAAACTTCTATCTGCTATCATGAGCCTGAGAGCTTCTCAATACTTAGTTATTATTCTGATGAGACCACTGTTGGTAATTAATCAATGTTGGGTTTTTGATATTTTGTACTTCATTTGTCAACATTTGGAAGATCTGCATAAGTCAGTGAGGCAATATTTTTCAAATGACCAAATGCTTTGTGCACCAAACCATGTAGAGGTAAACAATCTTCTCAAAGTTCAAAACAAACAAATGTATTTTAATGTAGCAAAGTACCAAAAACGTCAATTAATTTAGTTTCAGAATCTGCATTAGAACTAAACTTTAAGAAAATGTTATTTGTCAAATTGTAGTTGGTATCAAAGAAAACTATGCACAATTATTTGAAAAGTCTTTAAAATATTCCTATCTTTTCCAAATTCATAATTTTGTGAGGCAGAATTTACTTTATATGTTCCAGAATAACATATTGGAACAGATAGAAGTCAAAAGAGGCTATGATAACTCAGTTGTCATCTATTAAATTAGCAAAATCATACTGTATGTGCAACTGGATTATTTCACTTAGAATACTATCTTCAAGGTTTATTCACGTTTTAGCATATGCCAGAATTTTTTTTAAAATCTGAACATCGTTTTTATCCTTTATTTTATCAGTGGACCCTTGGATTGCTTTTCTCCTTTGTAAATAATACTAATATGGATATGAGTGTATACTTCTTTGTTCAAGATCCCTCCTTCATATCTTTTAAAAAATAATTGAAGTATAGTTGCTTTATAATATTAAATATTTCATGTATACAACATATGATTCATAATTTTTACAGGTTTTGCTCCATTATTATAAAATATTGACTATGTTCCCTGTACTGTACAATATATCACTATATTTTATTTATGTTATACATAGTAGTTTCTATCTCTTTATACCCTTATTACACTCTTAATACCTTGCTACTATTTTGATCCACCTTTCCTCTGCCCACTGGTAACTCTGCTCACTGGTAACACTAATCTGAGTAACACTAATCTGTGAGTTTCTTTTTTGTTACATTCACCAGTGTGTTCTATTTTTTTAGATTTTACACATAAATGATAACATACAGTATTTGTCTTTCTCTGATTTATTTTGTTAAGCATGATACCCTCCAGGTCTATCAAGGTTGTTTCTAATGCCAAACTTTCATTCTATTTTATGGCTGAGTGGTATTACATTGTGTGGATATATATACCACGTTTTTAGCCATTTCTCTGTTGGTCACTTAGGTTGCCACTGCATATGTTGGCCATTGTAAATAAGGCTGTTATGAATAATGGGGTACATGCATCTTTTAAAATTAGTGTTTTCATTTTCTTTGGATGCATTCACAGGAGTGGAATTGCTGTACCATATGGTAGTTCTATTTTTAGCTTTTGATGAACATAATGTCTTCCACAATAACTGTGCCAATTTACATTCATACACAGTGCACATGGATTCCCTTTTCTCCACCTCCTCACCAACATTCATTATTTGTGGTCTACTAGATGATAGCAGTTCTGAAAAGTGTGAGGTGATTTCTCATTGTGGTTTTGATATAAATTTCCCTGATGGTTAGCAATGTCAAGCATCTATTCATGGGCCTGTCAAATACTGTTTTGGTTATTGTAGATTTGTAGTATAGCCTGATGTCAGGAAACATTATATCTCCACATCTGTTCTCCTTCCTCAAGATCATTTTGGCCATTTGAGGTCATTTGTGTTTCCATAAAAGTTTGAAAAGTATTTGTTCTAGTTCTGTAAAAAATACCATTCATATTTTGCTAAGGACTGAATTGAATCTGTAGATATTCTTGGATAGTATGGACATTTCAACAATAATAATTCTTCAGATTTATAGTCACAGAATATATTTCCATCATTTTGTCTAAAATTTTGTTCATCAATGTCTTATAGTTTTCCAAGTATTGTTGATTTTTTCAAAGTGATAGTGAAAGTCCCTCAGTCGTGTCCAAGTCTTTGCAAGCCCATGTACTATACAGTCCATGGAATTCTCCAGGCCAGGATATTGGAGTGGGTAGTCTTTCCCTTCTCCAGGGGATCTTCCCAACTCAGGGATTGAATCCAGGTCTCCCAAATTGCAGGCAGATTCTTTACCAGCTGAGCCACAAGGACAGCCCCAGATTCTTTCATAATGGCCAACAAAATGACTGAAACTTAACTAACTTGTATTTAGAAAAATAAATAATGAAAGAAATAGGTAAACAAATATGTAGTAAGTACAGGTCAACCCAAGTGTTTCTGCTTTCCAAAAGTGATGTACAGTCAAAGACCAGAAAGATCAGCAAAATGCATGGATATCCAGCCTTGCTTACCACAGTAATTATCACTTTTATCACTGAGACTGAGGTGTAAATTTCCCTGCCTAATGTTGAGATCTAAATCTCTTAATAAATCCTGAACTGGAATTTTAACAACAAGGGGTGTAGCATGCTTTTGGACTCTTTTCAGAGGGGTTGAATTGCAGAAAATCAAAGGAGATTAAGAGGAATTTTTAGAAAGTGACATATTATTTAAAAAAAAATTACAAATCGTATTGTAGCAAAATAGTTTTTCTTTGGATACTATTGTATATGAGATAGTTTCTTTAATTTCTCATTCTGATACTCTTTATTAGTGTATAGAAATGCAAAAGATTTCTGTACATTAATTTTGTATCTTCCAACTTTATTGAATTCATTGGTGAGGTGTAATAGTTTTTTTTGTAGCATACTTAGGATTTTCTATGTGTAGTATTATCTCCTCTGCAAAGAGTTTTACTTCTTTTCCAATTTTGATTCTTTGTATATTTTTATCTGATTGCTATGGGTAGAAATTTTAAAAATATGCTGAATAAAACTGGCATAAGCAGGCAAATTTGAATTTTCCTGAGCAAAATACTTTCTGTGTTTTGGGGTTAAGTATGACTTTATCTATGAGCTCATCATAAATGGCCTTTATTATGTTGAGGGAGGTTCACTCTCTGTCCACATTCTGAAGAGTTTTTAATCATAAATGTATATTACATTTTATTGAAATATTTTATGAACCTACTGAGATGATAATATAGTTTTTATTCTTTAGCTTGTTAATATAATGTATCACATTGATAGATTTGTGGATTTTGAACAATCTTCACATCCTTGGGATAAATCCCACTTGAGCAGGTTATATGATCTTTTTAATGGATTGTTGAATTTAGTTTATTAATATTTTGTTAATGATTTTTTTCATCTGTGTTCATCAGTGACTTTGGTCAGTAATTTTCTTTTATGGTCATATTTGTCTTGTTTTGGTATCAGGGTGATGCTGGCCTCAGAATGAGTTCAAAAGCATTTCTTCCTCTGAAAGTTTTTGGGATAGTTTGAGGAGGATAGGCATTAATGCTTCTCTAAATGTTTGATAGAATTTACCTATAAAGTCATTTGGTCCAGAAATTTTGTTTCTCAGGATTTTTTTTTTACTGTTGTTGTTCAGTTACTAAATTGAATCCAGCTCTTTGCAAGCCCATGGACTGCAGCATGCCAGGCTTCCCTGTCTTTCACTATCTCATGTTTCCTGAGGTAAGCTTATACTACTACAAACTTCTCTCTTACAACTTCTTTTACTGCATACTATAGATTTTGGACTGCTGTGTTTTCATTTCTATTTGTCTCCAGGTATTTTTAAAATTTCTTTGATTTATTCAGTGGTCCATTAATTGTTTAGTAGCATATTATTTAGTCCTAAGGTGTTTGTGTGTGGTTTTTTTTGCAGTTTTTTACTTGATAGTTGATTCCAATATCATAGCCTTGTGGTTTGAAAACATGCTTGATATGGTTTCAATTTTCTTAAATGTATCAAAATTTGTTTTGGGCCCTAGCATGTAATCTATCCTGAAGAGTGTTCCATGTGCACTTGAAGTATATGTATATTCTGCTTTTGAATTGAATGTTCTATATGTATAGTCCATTTGCTTCAATGTGTCATTTAAGGCCAATATATCTTTATTGATTTTTTGTCTGTATGATCTGTCCTATGATACAAATGGGAACTTTAATTATCCTACTGTTGTTGTGTTAGTGTCAATTTTTTTTCTTTATATGTCTTAATATTTGCTTTATATATTTAGGTACTTAGGTGTTACTTTGTCAGATGAATACATGTTATATTTTCCTCTTGGATTGATCCCTTGATCATTATGTAATGTCCCTCTTTGTCTCTTATTAGAGTCTTTGCTTCATAGACTATTTTCTCTGTCATAGGTATTTATATCTGAACTTTCTTTTGATTCCCATTTGATTGGATAACTTTTTGCATCCCTTCTCTTTCAGTGTGTGTGTATGTAGATCTGAAGTGAGTTTCTTGTAGGCAGCATATGTTTAGATTTTGTTTTTGTATTCATTCAGCCACTCTTGGTCTTTTAATTGTAACTTTAATCATTTTCATTTAATTATTACTATTTCTGCTCTTTCTGCCATTTTGTTAAATGTTTTGGGTTGTTGGGTATATTTTATTCATTTCTTCCTTTTTAGTTCTTTTCTGTTACTAGATGTTGATGTTAATGTTATATTTGGACTCTTTTCTCTGTTTTGTGTCCCTATTTATTGTAGATTTTTTGTTTGAGAATACCATGAAGTTTATATATAGTTATATATATGATTGTTTTAAGTCCCTTATCCCTTACCTTCAATTACATTTTAACAACCCTGCAATTGTACTCTACCTTCAAATACATTTTAACAACCCTGCATTTGTACTCTCTCCTGCTTCTGATTACTGTTTTTGACATCATATTTTGCATCTAATTGCTTTGTATATCCTTTAACTACATTTTGTGTATATGGATGATTTTGCTACTTTTGTCTTTTATCCCTCCCACTATCTTTATACGTGGTTGATTTTTTTTACCATTATTATATACTTGCCTTTTAAAATGTTTGTATTTTTCTTAATTTGTAGAAAAATGCTTTATAATTTTGTGTTGTAACATATATATTTGGAATCTAGAAAGATCATTCTGATAAATCTAGTAGAGAACAGACTTGTGGACATAGCAGGGGAAGATGAGCATGGGATGAATTGAGAAAGTAGCATTGACATATAGTCACATTTTTTAATGGGCTTCCCTGGTGGCTCATATCGTAAAGAATCTGCCTGCAATGCAGGAGACCCACGTTCAGTCCCTGGGTTGGGAAGATCTCCTGGAGATGGGAATGGACATTGCTCCAGTATTCTTACCTGGAGAATTCCTAGAATCCTGGTGGGCAACAGTTCATGGAGTTGCAAAGTCAGACATGACTGCAAGGCTAACACACTTTCCCTACATAATTTTCATGTTTCTGGCCTTTTCTTTTACACTTGTCAAAGTCCCTTTAACATTTCTTGTAAAGCTGGTTCAATGCCGACCCAGGGATTGAACCCAGGTCTTCTGCATTGCAGGCTGATTCCTTACCATCTGAACCACCAGGGAAGCCCAGGATTTTCCTTTTCATCATTTTAAATATATTGTGCCACTGTCTTCCATCCTTCAGAGTTTCTGCTGAAACGTCAGAGCATAGACTTATGGAAATCCCTATATATGTTATTTGTTGCTTTTACCTACCTTTTTTTTTTGATATTCCATACTTTAATGTTTGCCACTTTAATTACAATGCGTCTTGGTGTGTTCCTCTTTGAGTTAATCCTCTTTAGGTCTCTCTGTGCTTCTTGGACTTAGATGTCAGTTTCCTTTCCCTGGTTAGGTTGATTTTCAAGCATTATGCCTTTAAATGTGTTCTCAGCCCCTTTTTGTCTCTCTCCTATTTATGGAACCAATATAAAAGCTTGCTTCAAACTCAGCATTAAAAAAACTAAGGTTATGGCATCCAGTCCTTTCACTTCATGGCAAATAGATGGAGAAAAAGTGGAAATGGTGACAAATTTTATATTTTTGAGCTCCAAAATCACTGCTGACAATGACTGCACCCATGAAATCAAGACACTCCTTGGAAACAAAGCCATGGCAAACAGTGTATTAAAAAGCAGAGACATAATTTTGCTGACAAAGGTCCATATAGTCAAAGTTATAGTTTTTCCAGTAGTCATATGTGTATATGAGAGTTGGACTATAAAAAAGGCTGAGGGCCGAAGATTTTATTCTTTCAAATTGTGGTGCTGGGGAAGACTCTTGAGTGTCCCTTGGACATCAAGGAGTTCAAATCAATCAATCCTAAAGGAAATCAATCCTGATTATTCATTGGAAGGACTGATTCTGAAACTGAAGCTCCAAAATTTGGCCACCTGATGTGAAGACTCGACACATTGGAAAAGACTGATGCTGGGAAATATTGAGTGCATGAGTAGAAGCGGATGCCATAAGTGACTGAACAACAATATAATGCAAATGTTAGTATGTTACTGTTGTAAGAGACGTCTCTTAAACCATCCTCATTTATTTTAATTATTTTTTTTCTTTTATCTGTTCAGGGTCAGTGATTTCTACTACTCTGTCTCATATCTCTCTTCTCCATTTTTCTGTAACATTTAGTCTACTATTGACACATTCGACTCTAGTTTCCATTTCGGTTACTATATTCTTCATCTCTGTTTGGTTGTTCTTGATATTTTCCAACTCTTAGTTAAAAAAATGTTTAACTTTTATCTTTGTGCATCCATTTTTCTGCCAAGTTCTTTTATTATGGTTTTAATCATTATTTTAAACTCTTGGTTAGATTTCCTATACCTATTTCACTTAGTCCATCTGTGGTTCTATCTTGCTACTTTGTTTGAAACATATTTATCTGTTCCTATTTTTCTAACTTGCTATTTTTATTTCTATATATCTGATAGGTAAGTTACAATTCCTGATATTATAGATGTGACTTTTGTAGGAAACATCTCTTGCAACCCAGCAGTACACTCCCCTCTTGTCAACAGAGCTATATGATTTAGGTGTGCCCCCTTTGTGGGCTACCTGAATTCTTCTGTTGTGGTGAGCACACAACTGTGGGAAGTCTGGTAGGCTTGGTCAGACCCCAGTCTGGTTGGTTTTCTGGCCCTTCATTATGCAGTGGCTGCTGGCCACTAAGTGGCTTGACTGGGTCTGGAGGTGGCTTGGCTGCTGAAACCTGGGGTCCCTAGGGCTGGTGCTGGCCCACTATTGAGTGGAGTCAGTGTCCAGCAGATCCTGGGTTTGATTCCCACCCACTGATAGGGGAAGCTCGGTCCTGGGACTAGTGCTTCCCCACTGACAGTCAGAGCCAAGTCCTGTGGTCTGACTGCAGAGCCTAGATGTCCCAGATTGCTAGTAGATGGGGCAAGTTCCTTATACACCTGGCTGCAGGGCCCATGGTGTCGAAAAGTTTGTGTTTGTCTGCTGGTGGGCAGGGCCATGGCTTAACTAGTCCCAGGGTTGGTTCTGTTTTGCTGGTGGGTATGGTGGGTCCTGAGGCTGCGGTGCTGAGGTTGTCTTGTGGCTAGTGTCTGTCTGCTGCTAGTGTATAGGATTCCCACATCCTTGCCAATGCTTGTTCTTTTTTGCTTTTAAAGTAATAATCTTAATGCATATGAAATGGTATCTCACTGTGGTTTTCACTTTAATTTCCCTGATGATTAGTGATTGTGAGTATCTTTTGATGGCTTATTCATGATTTATATATCTTTTTTGGAAAAAAATGAGTATTTCCCATGGAGGATCGTTTACTTTTTCTGTTGTAGATTTCTGACAATTTTTTATATATTTCAGAAATCAAGCCCTTATCAGATATATTGTTTTAAAATATTTTCTCCCATTCTATAGGTTTCCTGTTCTCCCTCATAATTGTGTCCTTTGACAAGCAGGTATAAAAAATTTGATATAGTTCTATTTATCAGTTTTTTCTTTTGTTGCCTATGCTTTATGTGTTATGTCTAAGAAATCATTGTGAAATCCATAAGAACAAAAGCTGGATTTTTTCCTCTGTTTTCTTCTAAACTCTTTTCCAGCTTTTGTTCTTATGTTTATGTCTTTGATCCATTTTGATTGAATTTTTGTATCTTCTATAAGGCAAGAGTCCAAATTCAGTTTTGCATATAAATATCTAGTTTATCCACAACAGTTTTTGGAAAGACAGCTCTTTCACCCTTGACTGAATGGTCTTGACATGCTTGTCCAAAATCATTTGACCATATATGTCAGGCTTCATGGGGGTCTCTATTCTACTGTCTATCTTATGCCAGTGTTATACTCCTTTGATTACTGCCACTTAGGACTGAGCATATCCAGAATATACTACTGTTTACTGTGTTAAGTATAAAAAATATTATAAAACAAAGACATTTGAGTTCAATAGGTGCAGAAAGAAGATTTCTGGAGCTTCCCTTATGTTACTAGAGACAGAAACTTCTGAATGAGAGGCTGCCATAAATCCTTTCTCTGGAGAGTTTTATCCTTATCACTGATTATTGATCAAGAGACTTTTTTTGTGTACACTTATATGAATATAATAAACTTGTCTTTTCTTCTTTAATCTATCTTTTGATAGTTTAATTCACAAATCCTAACTGAGTGAACATAAGAGCACAGAAGAAAACATTTTTGTTCTTCACAGAAATATATTTAGAAGTAATAAACTGTAAGACCTCCATCTTTTTTTTTTTTTGCAAAAGCATAAAGGGGTTTATTGCTAGCTCGAGCTAGGGCTCAAGTCTCATCCAACACAGTGGAGTCCGACAAGAGCCCCGAGCTCCAGATTAGGCTTGCTTTTATATAGGCAGTTCCTTATTACAGCATCGGTATAGCTGGCGGTCAGTGATTGGCCCGCTTAAACCTTGCTTCTTTCAAATTGACCTGTGAGCTGAGCTTTTCCTTGGCACCTGCCGGACTTTCCTTGGTGCACCGGGGCTTTCCTGCCTCATTCTGATTGGTTGGGGTGAGGTATGGGGTGAGGGTGGGGGGAGTTGCCAAAACTAGGGCCTGCTGTAGCTCCCAGTAGCCTGTCATGGCTGCTGTGTTGCTTCTACATCACATTCCCCCATTTTCAGCTACACCAAGGAATCTTCCTCGGTCCTCAGGGCCTGGTATTGCTGGTGTAGCACCAGCAGCTGAACAGAGACCTCCATCTTTTTCTTTGTTTTTTTTCAGAACTGTTTTGTCCCTTGGAGTCACTTGAGATTTCATATGAATTTTAGGATGAATTTTTCTATTTTAGAAAAAATGTCTTTTGGATTTTGGTAAAGACTGTATTGAATCTGTAGATTTCTTTGGGTAGTATTTATGTTGTAACAGTATTAAGTCATCAAATTCATGAACAGGGTGTCCCTTTCTACTTAATATTGCCATTTAATAATATTATTTCTTAAGCAATGTTTTATTGTTTTCAGTGTGCAAGGCTTTCATCTCTGGTTCAATTTACTCCTAAAATTTTTATTATTTTTGATGCAATTTTTAATGAAATTGTTTTTTTAAATTTCTTTTTTGTATTATTAATTGTTAGTACATAGATATTTACATATTGATTTTATATACTTCAACTTTTCTGACTTTATTAGTTCTACTAGTTTTTTGTGGAATCTTTAGAGTTTTATACATATAAGATTAATTGGTTTGCAAACAGATATACTTTCAAGTCTTCTTTCCAAATTTAAATGCCTTTTATTTCTTTTTCTTGCATAATTCCTCTGGCTAGGACTTTCAGTACTATGGTGAATAGAAGGAATGCTCAATTATTAGAAAATATTTTTTAAGATCAAAATTCCCAAGAGAGTTGAAAAGGAGGAAAAAGATGATCTTGAAGAGAAAAATATAAGATCTTCCATCTTCCCCCTCAACCATAATGATCTTCTCTTTTATAAAGTAAATCTTAATTTTTTGCTTCATAGTTTTAGTTCTTTTCTGTAGAATTTAGCCTTTAAAAGTGTAGTTTTGAATAATTAGCAATAATTGAATGAAGGAAATATACCATTTTTCATTATGTGTTACTAACATTGATTATTTAAAAATGTATATATAGTACCAAAGTATTAAATACAAGATCTTAAATTATACTCTTGAGATAATTTTCAGATCTGTAAGAAAAATTGTGCCCAGTCTTTTAAATTTCCTTTTTCGCTTTCTCTTTCTGGAAGTAAAATTTGGCTATTCAAACTCTATACTTTTAAGTGGACTCTTTGTGTATTATGTCGCTTAATGGCTTGTATTTGAAAGCCTCAGATACTCGTTGCTAATGTACTTATTTTGCAAGTTCTCTATGGTGATAGTCATAATGTGCTTTATAAAGTAAAATGAAATATTACCATAATAGCATATTTCAATAAGTATAGCTCCATTTTAGATGTGTTTCTTTAAAGTGTGGAACTTATATAAAAGCTATTTTACAGGCAGTCTTTGCAACTGATGGACCCTTCAAATACCTAGAAATTAATTTGAAAAATATCCAGATTGGAAATTTTCTGCCATAGGAAGGCTATATGTATACCAGAGTATAATAGGATGGCCAGTTGGCATCTAAGCACATAATCTACTAGTACTCTGACCTTGAACAGAGTGTACCAAAAGGACAAGCCATGCTAGAGAGAGAACCAGCAATAATGAACAAAGACAGGGCTGTTGTTTGCCTTTTGTTCACTAACCTGAGTGTTACTTTGTTTTCAGTTTAGTTCTATGATTGTGGAATATTAATTTCTAAACAGTTAAATTATTTCCCAGAGCATGTTCCCAGTCTTTCAGCAAAGAGAAAATATATATATATATACATGACAAGGATATAAATACTATATAATGATGTTTCTATTTTAAGTATTTTTTGAGCTGAATTACTTTCTTAGTCAAACGGACTCAATACAACAAATTACCATAGACAGAGTGGTTAAAACAATAAACATTTATTTCTCACAATTTTGGAATCTGAGAAGACAGAGATCAAAGTGCTAGCAGATTTGGTGTCTGGTGAGAACCCTCTTTGTTTGCACATACCCTTCTTGCCATGTTCCCACATAGAAGAGAGAGAATATCTCCTAAAGACCCCACATCCAAATACCATTAGATTGGAAGTTAAGGCTTTAAAAAGAATATTGAGGGGACAAAAACATCCAGTCCATAGCAATTATCAATATTACCAATATATTAACAGAGACACAAAATAGGAAGATCCATGTATAATATATTACTACAATTATGTATATGGATAAGGCATTAAATTTGAGCAAATAAAGTGTTTAAAATACTATTTTACACATACATTTGGACAGAAGGATTCTTGGGTGTCCAAGCCTTTGTCTAGCAAATACTCTGGAGATTATTAAACAAATTTAACTTTGCTTTTTGTATTCACAATGTTATTTCCTATTTTCTAGGGGTATAAGTTTTCTTGTAGATGACTAATAATATTACCAATAATTTTATCTAAGTTATGCAAATAGATTTTGCTCAGTAAAAATATATTTGTCACTTATAAAGGAAAAAATTCCATACATTACCTTTTATTGTACTATAAGAAATAAATGAATTTTGCATGTATTAGCAAATTTACTTCAATATTCTTACAGATTATGAGTATTTTCTTGAAGTTTCTCTTTGAACCAGTTTCATTACTGGTTCTCTAAATAAAGAATAACAATTTTTAATGAATGTTCATGTGAGTTATACCTTAAAGTTTCTGAAAATTACTGCTTAGCAGATACATAAAATATACACTGAATGAAAAGATATCATTCAGGCGCTATTCTCTATTGGGTGCTTTTAACTGGTCTGTCCAATATTTTTTATCAGAATAATTAGTGTAATTACCAGTTGAGTCCCTTCAGTCATGACACCCTTTTAAAAATGACTAAGGTGATTATTTTAATTGTTGTTTATATAAACTCCCTGGAGAATTATAAAAGAATGCCTAAGTCCATGGTGCAGGAACAAAAATGTTTTGTATAAAATATGTTAATTTTTTGTCAAATATATTTGTGACAAATTTTAGATAAATATAACTTCCAGTCTTTTAAATATGGATAAAGGACGTGTTTTTATACTGGTTTTCGGTGGATTCTCTTTTTGAAATCCTGGCTTTGCGGTGTTTAAATTCATTCAGTTGCTCAGTCGTATCCGACTCTTTGTGACCCCATGGACTGAAGCATGCCAGGCCTCCCTGTCCATCATCAACACCCAGAGTTTACTTAAACTCATGTCCACTGAGTCGGTGATGCCATCCAACCACCTCACCCTCTGTCATCCCCTTTTGCTCCTGTGCTCAATCTTTCTCAGCATCAGTGTCTTTTCCAGTGAGTCAGTTCTTTGCATTAGGTGGCCAAAGTATTGGAGTTTCAGCTTCAACATCAGTCCTCCCAATGAACATTCAGCACTGATCTCCTTTAGGATGGACTGGTTGGATCTCCTTGCAGTCCAAGGGACTCTCAAGAGTCTTCTTCAACACCACAGTTCAAAAGTATCAATTCTTTCATGCTCAGGTTTCTTTATAGTCCAGCTCTCACATCCATACATGTCAATAGCCTTGACTAGATGGAACTTTGTCTGCAAAGTAATGTCTCTGCTTTTTAATATGCTATCTAGGTTGGTCATAACTTTTCTTCCAAGGTGCAAGCATCTCTTAATTTCATTGCTGCAGTCACCATCTACAGTGATTTTTGAGCCCAAGAAAATAAAGTCTGCCACTGTTTCCACTGTTGCTCCATTTACCATGAAGTGAAGGACTGGATGCCATGATCTGAGTTTTCTGAATATTGAGTTTTAAGTCAACTTTTTCACTCTCCTCTTTCACTTTCATCAAGAGGCTCTTTAATTCTTTTTCACTTTCTGCCATAAGGGTGATGTCATCTGTATATCTGAGGTTACTGTTATTTCTCCCACAATTCAAACTGTGATGTTTACTTACACTTTTTTCTACTCCAATGCATTCCAAGGTCCATAATGTTAAAATGAGCATGGCATTGCATCTATGATTTTAAATTAATCACAGAATATTCTCAGGATCACTTTCTGCAATTGCTATAAGTCAAGAATTTATTATAGAATTGTAACTGTATTTTTACATATCTGGGTCATATTGGGGGAGGAAAAAAATGTGTAACCTTATAAGGCTGTTAAAGGATTTCTGTGTAGGAGATGTTTAGCTTGGTATGAAGCACTCCAACAGAAAAGGGACAAATGCTAGAGAGGATGTGGAGAAAAAGGAACCCTCTTACACTGTTGGTGTAAGAGGCAAACTAGTACAGCCACTATGGAGAACAGTGTGGAGATGCCTTAAAAAACTGGAAATAGAACTGCCATATAACCCAGCAATCCCACTGCTGGGCATACACACTGAGGAAACCAGAACTGAAAGAGACACGTGTGCCCCAAAGTTCATCGCTGCACTGTTTACAATAGCCAGGACATGGAAGCAACCTAGATGTCCATCAGCAGATGAATGGATAAGGAAGCTGTGGTACATATACACAATGGAATATTACTCAGCATTAAAAAAAAAATTCATTTGAAGCAATTCTACTCAGATGGACGAAACTGGAGCCCATTATACAGAGTGAAGTAAGCCAGAAGGAAAAGCAATAATACAGTACACTAACGCATATATATGGAACTTACAAAGATGGTAATGATAACCCTGTGTGCAACACAGCAAAAGAGATGCAGATGTATAGAACAGTCTTTTGGACTCTATGGGAGAGGGCAAGGGTGGGATGATATGGGAGAACAGCACTGAAACATGTAAATTATCATATGTGAAATGAATCTCCAGCCTAGATTTGATGCATGATAAAGGGTGCTCAGGGTTGGTGCACCAGGATGACCCAGAGAGATGGAATCGGGAAGGAGGTTCTGGAAGGGGAACACATGTATACCCATGGCAGATTCATGTCAATGTATGACAAAACCAACACAATAATGTAAAGGAAAAAAATTAAAAAAATAATTTTAAAATATATAAAAAATAAGACTCCACAGACCAAAAAAGAAAAAAAAATTGTAGGGCAAAATTCTTTCTATTCATATTATTTATTTTGAGTAACTGTGGAAGGACAGGTGTGACTATGGAGATTCCTCCCCAGGCCAGTCCTTAGGACACTATCTAATAAGATGTATTATGATCCAAATGAGGCACACCTGTTAGTTATCAAGATTAAAAAAAATCTTTAGTGAAAATATCACAGGATTTGTCATTCTGGCTCAAGCACCTATTAGTAACATGATCTAAATTAAATCAGTTACCCTAATTCTTAGTTTCTTGAATCTGTACAAACTGACTAAAAAGTCCTTGCCTACCTCATAGTATTACTGTAAGATCATATACATGAACCTTCCCCTTAGCACTGCTTTTACAGTGTCCCTTAGGTTTTGCGTTGTGTTTTCACTTTCCTTCATTCCTATGCATATTTTTAATTCTTTTTTGATTTCTTCTGTGATTTGTTGGTTATTCAGCAATGTGTTGTTGAGCCTCTATATGGTGGAATTTTTAAATGCTTCTCCTGTAACTGACATCTAATCTCACTGCATAGTGGTCAAAAAAGATGCCTGGGATGATTTCACTTTTTTTGAATTTACCAAGGCTAGATTTATGGCCCAGGATGTGATCTATTCTGGAAAAGGTCCCTTGTGCGCTTGAGAAAAAGGTGAAATTCATTGTTTTGGGGTGAAATGTCCTATAGATATCAACTAGGTCTAAGTGGTCTATTGTGTCATTTAAAGTTTGTGTTTTCTTGTTAATTTTCTGTTTAGTTTATCTATCCATCCGTGCGAGTGGGGTATTAAAGTCTCCCACTATTACTGTGTTATTGTTAATTTCCCCTTTCATACTTGCTAGCATTTGCCTTACATATTGTGGTGCTCCTGTGTTGGGTGCATATATATTTATAATTGTTATATCTTCATCTTGGATTGATCCTTTGATCATTATGTAATGTCCATCTATATCTCTTTTCACAGCCTTTATTTTAAAGTCTAATTTATCTGATATGAGTATTGCTACTCCTGCTTTCTTTTGGTCTTTATTATCATGGAATATCTTTTTCCAGCTCTTAACTTTCAGTCTATGTGTGTCCCTAGGTTTGAGGTGGGTCTCTTGTAGACACATATATAGGGATTTTGTTTTTATATCCAACTGTAAAAGCAGTGTTAAGGGGAAGGTTCATACCACTACAGGGTTACCTCAGGAAACAAGAAAAAAGTCAAATAAATAACCTAACTATACACCTAATGCAACTAGAAAAGGAAGAAGTGAAGAACCCCAGGGTTAGTAAAAGGAAATAAATCTTAAAGACGAGGGCAGAAACAAATGCAAAAGAAACAAGAGACCATAGCAAAAATCAACAAAGCCAAAAACTGGTTCTTTGAGAAGATGAATAAAATTGACAAACCATTAGCCAGACTCATTAAGAAAGAAAGGGATAAAAACTGAATCAACAAAATTAGAAATGAAAAAGGAGAAATCACAACAGAAAGCACAGAAATACAAAGAATTATAAGATGCTATTATCAGCAACTATATGCAAATAAACTGTACAGCTTGGAAGAAATGGACAAATTCTTAGAAAAGTACAACTTCCAAAAACTAAACTAGGAAGAGGTAGATAATCTTAACATACCCATCACAAGCACAGAAATTGAAACTGTAATCAGAAATCTTCCAACAAATAAAAGCCCAGGACCAGATGGCTTCACAGCTGAATTCTACCAAAAAATTTAGAGAAGAGAGAGCACGTATTCTACTCAAATTCTTCCAGAAAATTACAGTGGAAGGTCAACTTCCAAACTCATTCTATGAGGCCACCATCACCCTAATTCCAAAACCCGAAAAAGAT
>ML663425.1:47790-89816 GCA_007570785.1 Antilocapra americana | reverse complement strand
ATCTTTTTCGGGTTTTGGAATTAGGGTGATGGTGGCCTCATAGAATGCGTTTGGAAGTTTACCTTCATCTGCAATTTTCTGGAAGAGTTTGAGTAGAATAGGTGTTAGCTCTTCTCTAAATTTTTGGTAGAATTCAGCTGTGAAGCCACCTGGTCCTGGACTTTTGTTTTTTGGAAGAAATCTGATTACAGTTTCAATTTCCGTGCTTGTGATGGGTCTATTAATATTATCTATCTCTTTCTGGTTTAGTCTTGGAAAGTTGTACTTTTCTAGGAATTTGTCAATTTCATCCAGGTTGTCCAGTTTATTTGCATATAGTTGCTGATAATAGTCTCTTATGATCCTTTGTATTTCTGTGTTTTCTGTTGTGATCTCTCCGTTTTCATTTCTAATTCTGTTGATTTGGTTCTTCTCCCTTTGTTTCTTGTTGAGTCTGGCTAATGGTTTGTCAATTTTATTTATCTTCTCAAAGAACCAGCTTTTGGCTTTATTGATTTTTGCTATGGTCTCTTTCGTTTCCTTTGCATTTATTTCTGCCCTGATCTTTAAGATTTCTTTCCTTCTCCTAGACCTGGGCTTCTGCATCTCTTCCATTTCTAGTTGTTTTAGGTGTAAAGTAAGGTTATTTGACTTTTTTCTTGTTTCCTGAGGTGAGCTTGTATTGCTATGAACTTTCCCCTTAGCACTGGTTTCACAATGTCCTATAGGTTTTGGGCTGTTGTGTTTTCATTTTCATTCATTTCTATGCATAACTGAATTTCATTTTTGATTTCTTCTGTGATTTGTTGGTTATTCAGCAGTGTGTTGTTGAGCCTCCATATGTTGGAAGTTTTGAATGGTTTTCTCCTGTAATTGATATCTAATCTCACTGCATTGTGGTCAGAAAAGATGCTTGGAATGATTTCAATATTTTTGAATTTACCGAGTTTAGATTTATGGCCCAGGATGTGATCTATCCTGGAGAAGGTCCCGTGTGCGCTTCAGAAAAAGGTGAAATTCCTTGTTTTGGAGTGGAATGACCTATAGATATCAATTAGGTCTAGTTGGTCTATTGTATCATTTAAAGTTTGAGTTTCCTTGTTACTTTTCTGTTTAGTTGATCTGTCCATTGGTGTGAGTGGTGTATTAAAGTCTCCCACTATTATTGTGTTGTTGTTAATTTCCCCTTTCATACTTGTTAGCATTTGCCTTACATATTGTGGTGTTCCTATGTTCGGTGCGTAAATATTTATAATTGTTATTTCTTCTTCTTGGATTGATCCTTTGATCATTATGTAATGTCCATCTTTATCTCTTTTCACTGCCTTTATTTTAAAGTCTACTTTATCAGATATGATTATTGCCACTCCTGCTTTCTTTTGGTCTTTATTAGCATGGAATATCTTTTTCCAGCCTTTAACTTTCAGTCTATATGTGTCCCTAGGTTTGAGGTGGGTCTCTTGTAGACAACATATATAGGGGTCTTGTTTCTATATCCAATCGGCCAATCTTTGTCTTTTGGTTGGGTCATTCAACCCGTTTACATTTAACGTAATTATTAATAAGTATGATCCTGTTGCCATTTATTTTATTGTTTTGGGTTCGAGATTATATACCCCATCCCTGTTTCCTATCTAGGAAAGATCCTTTAGCATTCGTTGGAGGGCTGGTTTGGTGTTGCTGAATTCTCTCAGTTTCTGCTTGTCTGAAAAGCTTTTGAATTCTCCTTCAAATTTGAATGAGATCCTTGCTGGGTACAGTAATCGGGGTTGTAGCTGCTTTTCTTCCATGACTTTAAGTATGTTATGCCATTCCTTTCTGTCCTGAAGCGTTTCTATTGAGAGATCAGCTGTTATCCTTATGGGATTCCCCTTGTGAGTTATTTTTTGCTTCTCCCTTGCTGCTTTTAATATTTGGTCTTTGTATTTGATATTTGTTAATTTGATTAATATGTGTCTTGGGGTGTTCCGTTTGGGGTTCATTCTATTTGGGACTCTCTGTGTTTCTTGTACCTTAGTGGTTATTTGCTTTCCCAATTTATGGAAATTTTCAACAATTATCTCTTCAAGAATTTTCTGATGGTCTTTCTTTTTGTCTTCTTCTTCTGGGACTCCTATGATTCGAATATTGGTGCATTTAATAGTGTCCCAGTGGTCTCCAATATTGTCCTCATTTCTTTTAATTCTTTTTTCATTTTTCCTTTCTGTTTCATTTATTTCTGCCATTCTGTCTTCTACTTCACTTATCCTGTCTTCTATCTCTGTTATTCTACTGTTAGTTCCCTCCAGGTTGTTTTTGATCTCATTTATTGCATTATTTAATGTATTTTGACTCTTTTTCATTTCTTCTAAGTCCTTGTTAAACCTTACCTGCATCTTCTCAATCCTTTCCTGCAGGTTATTGAACTGCAACTCCAGCTTATTTTCTAGGTTTTGGATCATTTTCACTATCATTATTCGGAATTCTTTTTCAGGTAGACATCCTATCTCTTCATCTTTTGTTTGGTCTGAAGGACATTTATCCTGTTCCTTTACCTGCTGGGTATCTCTCTGCCTTTTCATTTTGTTTATCTTCCTGTGTTTTCCCTTTATTGTGGGGGTTCCTCACTATGGGAGTGGTTGGATGTGTGTTTTGTCAAAGTTTCCTGGTTGGGCTCTTAAGCGGTTCCCTCTGCTTGTTTTAGTGTCTTCTGTTTGCTGGTCGCTTCAGTGTCTATTCAGCACTCTGTGGTTTGCCCCACTTCTGGCAAGTGCACTTTCCCTGCCCTCTCTGCTCAGGCTCTCGGTCTCTCGCCCGGCGCGGTTGCGGGCTGCAGCTTCTCCCCTCCCCTGGCTCAGCCGCTTGGTTTTCTTGGTGTGCAGCTGGGCATCTCTTCTCAGGTGTGAGTAGCGCCGAACTCTGGTGGCGACTGTCCAGAATCCCCAGAGGTCTTGGCTAGCACCCAATTCTGCCTGCGGTTTGGGAGCAGAAGCCTCGCCGGGGCCGCTCTCCGGCGGGGGCTGGGCTGGTCCACAGCCTGCAGCCACCCAACTCCACCCAGCTGTCTCGCGCAGCGGACGGAGTCCTCCCTGCCCTTTGTTCTGTGTGGGAGCCTGGCGGGGGCTCTTCCTCTGGAAGGCTACGTGCGAGCCTGGCAGGGGGTCTTCCTCGGGAAGGCTACGCAGAGGTCTATCTCCAGTTAGCACCCTCGGTTAGGACCCTCAGTCTGCCCCAGGCATTCAATCTCAGTCCTCACCCTAAGCGCGCGGCTGGCCCCTCCCTGAGCAGTCCATGCTGGCTCGTGGGGAATGGGGCTCCTGGGCCACTGCTCCGCTGAGAGTTTCAGTTAGAGACGTACTCTGGGGGGGCTTAGTTATTTATCGGCTTCTACTCCCGGCTGTTATGCTCTCTCAGATTCGCCTCAGATCCCTCAGATCCGCCAGGGATAATGTTTCCTGGCGTTCGGAAACCTTTCTCTCTTTCGAGACTCCCCTTCCGAGATGGATCTCCATCTCTAACTCTTTGCCTCTCTTTTTACTTTTTTTTTTTGGTCGTACCTTCTTTCGTCGGCAATGGGCTGCCTATCCAGATGCCTGATGTCCTCTGCCAGCATTCAGATGTTGTTTTATGGAGTTTGCTCGGTTTTTAAATGTTCTTTTGGTGTATTTGTTGGGGAGAGTGTGGACTCCCCATCCTATTCCTCCGCCATCTTAGTTTCCTCCCCTGAGTCGAGCTTTTCAGAAGCTTACATTTTAGCTTTATGAATGACACAAGGTAGAAAAATGTTCAGATTAATTAAGAAAAGTCTGAAAGACTTTGAAACTACTCAAGAAAATAGCCAGGGAAATGCTTACAAAGTTTTAAGTGTTTTCAGGTTTTATCAGAACAGATTTTCGGAGGAATATGCATCTTTAAAGCAAGGCATATGTGTGTGTGTGCATGTGTGGGTAAAAGTTACTAGGGTAAACATAGAGGTAGTTAGTCAATTGTCTTTCTCTCTGTGTTAAAATTCAGAAAGAAATACACCTGCATTTCTGAATGAAGGGGTAAAGGAAGACTCAGGTAACTTCAGGTATGTGAAGCCTTGAAGTCCTCTGTTCCCAACTAGAGGTTTTTATCAAGACCTTGGGCTTCCCTGGTGGCTCAGTGGTAAGGAATCCTCCTGCCAATGCAGGAGACTTGAGTTCAGTCCCTGGGTGGGGAAGATCCCCTGGAAAAGGAAATGTCAACCCATTCCAGGATTCTTACCTGGGAAATCCCATGGACAGAGTGCCCTGGTAGGTTGCTGTCCATGGGATTTCAAAAGAGTCAGACACAATTTGGCAACTAAAGAACAACAACAATCAAGACCTTATTTTCTATTTGCGACCTTGGATCACCCTGAAGCCCATTCCATTATCAACTTCATATCTATGTTTCTGGCCATATATTATGGCAATCTGACATTGAGTAGTGCTGTTGCTTTAACATTTAAGTTTGGAGTTGTTGATCCCAGGCAATTTCACAAAAGCAATTAAGTTGACAAAATTATTCATTTTAAGGGCATTCCATTATATTCTAGGGGGTAGACTATTTACTGTAACCTCTTTTGTACTGTTTTTTAAATTATACTTTGCATATATGTTTTTCCACTTCCATGAGAAGTAGATTAAGATGGTGTAATGAGACTGGGGATCACACATTTTTGAGCACAGAATCCAGTCATGCTTTTATCTTCCAAGATGTTATGTGACTTTGAGCAAGAACTATTTACTTCAGGACCTAACAGATAAAATCATAACAGCTAAAAGGAGTAGAGCATAGCTTTACATCCTATTGATTCCAAAGTTGGACAGCCTTGCATGTAGTCTTGGCTTTGCTACTAACTAACACATAGTGTTACTTTGGAAATTTCAATTCTTTGTCTTTCAATTTCCTTATCTGTATAATGGATATGACATTAAACCCACAGGAAACCTGGTCTAATATGTTCAGAGACCTTGTTACATCATGCTGAGATAAATTATGTGAAAGTTCATTGGGATGGGCAAAGCAATATGAGTTAAAAACATGTACAGAATGAGGAAAATATAGTGATCAAAATAATGGATAAATTAAAATAGAGCAGTATTTTAAAAAGGCTCATCTATAGCCTCACTGAGGTTAGCCAGCTATTTCAAAGGAGATCTTGTTATAAACTTTCTTAAAACAAAAAATAAAAGTGAATATCTGTCAAGCCATAGCAGGCAGGAAATGCCGAAGATGTTGACCTTCCCCTGGAAACACATGACTTCCATGTGGGCAGTGTAAATCTTGGAACTTCTGTAGGAAAGACACAAACATATTTTAGTTATCATGAGGCTCAATAAGTATCCAGTTTTAGATCATGTGAGACCTCATAGATTACAGTCAGAGTTGCAGAACAAGCACATTTAAGAGAGAGTAAAAAGTTCTGAATCACTACTGTACACTTGAAACCAATATAATATTAGAATCAACCATACTTCAATTAAAAAAATTAAGATTCCTAATTTATTTTTATAATATGATTTTATATACTTTTGAAGTAGAGTTGATTTAAAACATTATATTAATTTCAGATATACAGCATAGTGATTCAATATTTTTTACAGATATTCCATTAAAAGTTGTTACAAGTTAAGTGATTATAATTTTTGTGCTATGCAATATATCCTGTTGATTATATATTTTATACACAGTAGTTTGTATCTTTTAAATCCATAGCCCTATCTTTCCCCTCCATTCTTCCTTTTCCCCACTGATAAACATAAGTTTGTTTTCTCTGTGAGTCTGTTTCTGTTTTGCTATGTACATTTGTTTATTTTTTAGATTTTACACCTAAGTGATAATCAAACAGTGTTTATCTATCTCTATCTGATATTTCATTAAGCATAATAATTTTTAGGTCTGTCCACAGTGAAGCAAATGGGAGAATTTCATTCTTTTCTATGTTTCTATTTCTGAATAACATTCCTTTGTGTGTGTATAGCTTCCCTGGTGGCTCAGATGGTAAAGAATCTGCTTGCAATGCAGGAGACTCATGTTCAATCCCTGGGTCAGGAAGATCCCCTGGAGAAGGGAATGGCTAGCCACTCCAGTATTCTTGCCTGGAGAATTTCATGGACAGAGCAGGCTGGCAGGCTATAGTCCATGGGGTCATAAAGAGCTGGAAACGGCTGCACAGCTAACACATACACATACACACACAAACACTACATGTTCTTTAGCCATTCATCTGTTGAATGACACTTGAGGTGCTTCCATAGTTACTGTGCTGTTGTGAAAATTTAGGTGCCTGTAATGTTCTTATTTTCTTCATGTATATACACAGGAGTGGAACTACTGGATCATATGATTATTTTTGGTTTTATGAGGAACCTCCATACTGTTTTCTATAGTGGCTGCACCAATTAATGTTGCCAGCAACAGTTTAAAAGGGTTTCCTTTTCTCCACATCCTCACCAAAATTATTGTAGAATTTTTAATGATAGCCATTCTGACAAGCATCAGGTGATAACTTATGGTTTTAGTTTGAATACTTTGGCCACCTGATGTGAAGAACTGAGTCATTGGAAAAGACCCTGATGCTGGGAAAGACTGAAGGCAGGAGGAGAAGGGGATGGCAGAGGATAAGATGGTTGGATGGCATCACGAACTCGATGGACGTGAGTTTGAGTAAACTCCGGGAGTTGGTGATGGACAGGGAAGCCAGACGTGCTGCAGTTCATGGGGTCACAAAGAGTCGGACATGACTGAGCAACAAAACTGAACTGAATCATTAGTGCTGTCGATAATCTTTTCATCTGCCTGTTAGCTAGCCATATGACAAATTTGGGAAAATGCCTATTCTCAGCTTCTGCACATTTTTGATTAGTTTTTTTAAATTATTATTATTGAGCTGTATGAGCTCTTTATATATTTTAGATACAAACATTGTGTCAGTCTTATCACTGGAAAATATTTTCTCTCATTCTTTAGGTTCCTGTTCCATTTTGTTGATGGTTTCCTTTGCTGTGCAAAAACCTTTGTCTGATTGTATTATATTTGTTAATTTTTTCTTTTATTTCTTTTTCCTTGGGTGACAGATTCAAAATAATTGCTATGATTAATGCCAAAGAGTGTTCTGCCTATGTTCTCATCTATGAGCTTTTTGGTTTCAGTTCTTAAATTTAGATTTTTAATCCAGTTTGAGTTTGTTTTTGTATATTATGTGAGGAAATGTCCTAGTCTCATTGTTTCACATGTATTTGTCCAGTTTTCCCAGCACTACTTATTGAAAAGACTGACTTTTCTTCATTATAAATTCTTGCTTTTTGTCTTAAATTAATTGACCATTGGTGTGTGAGCTTATTTCTGAGCTCTCCATTCTGTTCTACTGATCTGTGTGTCTGTTTTTGTGTCAGTATCATGCTAATTTGATGACTGTAGTTTTATAGAATAGCCTGAAGACTGGGAAGTTGATACCTTCAACTTTGTTCCTTTTTTCACTCTTGAGAAAGGAACAAAGACCTTTGACAATTGCTTTGACAATTTAGGTCTATTGTGATTCCATATGAATTTTAGGATTATTCCTTCCAGTTCTGTGAAAAATGTCTTGAGTATTTTGATAGAAATTGCATTAAATATGTAGATTCCTTTGGATAATATGACCATTTAACAAAGTTATTTTTTCCAATTCAAGAACACAGGATATCTTTCATTTCCTGTTTATCATCTTCAATTTCCTTAATCAGTATTTCATAGTTTTCAGAGTATAAGGCTTTCACCTACTTGGTTAAATTTTTTCCAGGTACTTTATTATTTTTGATGCAATTTTAAATGGAATTTGTTTCTTTATTAAATTTTCTTTCTTATACTTCATTATTAGTGTATAGAAATAGAAAAATTTCTGAATATTAGTCTCATATCCCACAACTTTATTGGATTCATTTATTAATTAGAGTATGTTTTGGGTTTAGAATTTATGGTTTTCTATATAAAGTATCACATAATATGCAAATAGTGACAGTTCTAATTCTTTTTCAGTTTTCAAGCCTTTCTTTCATTTATTTCTCTGATTGCTGTGGCTAGACTACCAATACTATGTTATGTGGAAGTGGACATCCTTGTCTTATTCCTGAATTTAGAGGGAAGGCTTTGAACTTTTCACCATTAAGTATTAAGTTAACTACAGTTATATCATAAATGGACTTAATTATGTTGAGATGATTGTGCAAACATTGATGAGAGATTTTGACATAAATGAATATTGGATTTTTTCAAGTGATTTTTGGCATCTGCTGACATTTATCTTTCCATTTGTACATGTAGTTATCATACTGATTGTTTGTGTTCCCAGTATAAATTGAAATTGATATTATGACATTTTCAAAATATTATTGAAATCATTTTGCTGCTGTTTTATTGAATATTTTTAAACTATATTCATCAAGAATATTGGCCAGCAATTTTTTTTGTAATGTATTTATCTGGTTTTGGTATCAAGGTAATGGTGGCTTCATAGAATGAATTTGTGATTGTTCTGTCCTCTTCTTTTTCTTTTTTGAGAAGTTTGTGAAAGATAGGTATCAGCTCTTTTTTTATATGTTTGGTAGAGTTCCCTATGAAGCTGTCTGGTCTTAGACTTTTGTTTCCTTGGAAGTTTTTTGTTTTCTAAAAACTTCGGTTTCACTGCTAATGACTGATCTATTCAAATTGTCTATATCTTTTTGATTCAATCTTACCAAGATGTATATTTCTAGAAATTTGTCCAATTCTTCTAGGATGTCCAATTTGTTGGTGTACAACTGTTTGTAGTATTGTCTTATGGGTTTTTGAATCTTTGATATCAGTTGTTATTATTCTCTTTCATTTCTCATTTTGATTATTTGCATCCTCTCTCTTTTCTTCTTGATGAGCATGGTTAAAAGTTTATTAGCTTGTTTATATTTTTTAAACAAAGCTCGGTTTCATTTATTTTTCTGTTGTTTAATAGCTCTATTTTATTTCCTCTGATCTTTATTGTTTCCTTTATTCTGATAACAGTGGGTTTGTTCTTTTTCTAATTCATTTAGGTGGTAAGTTAGATGATTTGAGATTTTTCTTGTTTCTTGAAGAAGACCTATATTGCTCTGAATTTTCCCTCTTCAAACTGGTTTGCAGAAGCGCATAGATTTTAGAAAGCTGTGCTTCCATTTTCATTTCTCAAAGTATTTTCTGTTTTCCTTTTTGATTTCATTGTTGGCCTATTGGTTTTTAAGCATCACATTGTTTAGTTCCCACATGCTTGTTCTTTTCCTATTTTGCTTATGCCGTGGATGTCCAGTTTTATAAAATTGTGCTCAGAAAATAATGATTGGTAAAATTAATGTCCTCTTAAATTTATTGATATTTCTATTGTAACCTAGTATATAATCTATCTTTTAAAATGTTCCAAGTGAATTTGAAAAAAAAAAGTGTATTCTGCTATTTTTGAAGGTAATATCATTCAGATGTCAATTAAGCTCAATTAATCCATTGTGTTATTTAAGAACACTATTGCCTTACAGATTTTCTATTTTAGTGATCTGTCTATTGATGTCAGTTGGATGTTAAAATATCTTACTGTTACTGTATTATTGTTAATTTCTCCCTTATGTTTGTATTTTATTTCAGTTCACTTGCTCAGTCATGTCTGACTCTTTGTGACCCCAGGGACTGCAGAACACCAGGCTTCTCTGTCCATCAACAACTCCTAGAGCTTGCTCAAACTCCTGTCCATCGAGTTGGTAATGTTATCCAACCATTTCATAATCTGTCATCCCGTTCTCCTCCTACCTTAAATCTTTCCAAGCATCATGATCTTTTCCAGTGAATCAGTTATTCTCATCAGATGGCCAAAGTATTGGAGCTTCAGCTTCAACATCAGTCCTTTCAATGAATATTAAGGACTGATTTCATTTAGGATGGATAGGTTGGATCTCCTTGCAATCCAAAGGACTCTCAAGAGTCTTCTCCAACACCACAGTTTAAAAGCATCAGTTCTTTGGCACTTAGAGTTCTTTATAGTCCAACTCTCACATCCTTACAAGACTACTGGAGAAACTATAGCTTTGACTAGATGGACCTTTGTTGGCAAAGTAATGTCTCTGTTTTTTAATAAGCTGTCTATGTTGGTCATATTTTTCTTCCAAGGAGCAAGCATCTTTTAATTTCATGGCTTCAGTCACCATCTGCAGTGATTTTGGAGCCCAAGAAAGTAAAATCTGTCACCGTTTCCATTGTTTCCCAATGCATTTGCCATGAAATGATGGGACTGGATGCCATTGTCTTAGTTTTTTGAATGTTGAGCTTTAAGCCAACTTTTTCACTCTCCTCTTTCACGTTCATCAAAAGGCTCTTTAGCTCCTCTTCACTTTCAGCCATAAGGGTGGTGGCACACACACATATGAGGTTATTGATAATTCTCCTGACAATCTTGATTCCAGCTTGTACTTCATCCAGCCATGCATTCCGCATGATGTATTCCGAATACAAGTTAGATAAGCTGGGTGACAATATACAGTCTTGACATATTCCTTTCCCAATTTGGAACCAGACTGGTTTTCCATGTCAAGTTCTAACTATGTTTCTTGACCTGCATATGAATTTCTCAGGAAGCAGGTAAGGTGGTATGGTATTCCCATCTCTTGAAGAATTTTCTACAGTATGTTGTGATATACACAGTCAAAGGCTTTGGTGTAGTCAATAAAGCAGAATGAGATGTTTTCCTGGAACACTCTTGCTTTTTCAATGATCCAGTGTACGTTGCCAATTTAATCTCTTGTTCCTCTGCCTTTTCTAAATCCAGGTTGAACATCTGAAATTTCACAGTTCATGTACTGTTGAAACCTTGCTTGGAGAATTTTGAGCATTACTTTGTTAGGGTGTGAGATGAGTGCAATCGTGTGGTAGTTTGAGCATTCTTTGGCATTGCCCTTCTTTGGGATTGGAATGAAAACTGATCTTTTCCATTCCTGTGGTCAATGCTGAGTTTTCCAAATTTGCTAGCATACTGAGTGCAGAATTTTAACAGCAACATCTTTTAGGATTTGATATAGATCAACTGGAATTCCATCACCTCCACTAGCTTTGTTCGTAGTGATGCTTTCTCAGGTTCACTTGACTTCACATTCCAGGATGTCTGGCTCTATGTGAGTGATCACACCATCATGGTTATCTGGGTCCTGAAGATCTTTTTTGTATCATTCTTCTATGTATTCTTGCCACCTCTTCTTAATATCATCTTATATTGCATCCATACCATTTCTATCCTTTATTGTGCCCATCTTTGCATGAGATGTTCCCTTGATATCTCTAATTTTCTTGAAGAGATCTCTAGATTTTCCCATTCTATTGTCTTTATCTATTTATTTACACTGATCACTGAGGAAGGCTTTCTTATCTCTCTTTGCTATTCTTTTGAACTCTGCATTCAAATGGATATATCTTTCCTTTTCTCCTTTGCCTTTAGCTTCTCTTCTTTTCTCAGCTATTTGTAAGGCCTCTACAGATAACCATTTTGCCTTTTTGCATTTCTTTTCCTTGAAGATTGTCTTGATCCCTGCCTCCTGTACAATGTCACGAACCTCCATCCATAGTTCTTCAGGCATTCTGTCTATCAGATCTAGAACATGGAATCTATTTGACACTTTCACTGTATAACTGTAAGGGATTTTATTTGGATCATAGATACCTGAATGGTCTAATAGTTTTCCCTACTTTCTTCAATTTAAGTCTGAATTTTTTCAATAAGCAGTTTATGATCTGAGCCACAATCAGCTTCAAGCCTTGTTTTGCTGAGTGTATTGAGCTTCTCCATATTTGGCTTCCAAGAATATAATCAATCCAATTTTGGTCGATATTGACCATCTGATGATGTCCATTTGTAGAATCTTCTCTTTTATTGTTGGAAGAGGGTGCTTCCTATGATCAATGCTTTCTCTTGGCAAAATTCTGTTATCCTTTGTCCTGCTTCATTTTGTACTCCAAGGAGGCCAAATTTGCCTGTTACTCCAGGTATCTCTTGACTTCCTACTTTTGCAACCTGTCCCCTATGATAAAAAGGACATCTTTTGGGGGTGTTAGTTCTAGTCTTGAAGTTCTTCATAGAACCATTCAACTTCAGTTTCTTCAGCATTACTGGTTGGGACATAGACTTGGGTTGCTATGATTTTGAATGGTTTGCCTTGGAAATGAACAGTGATCATTCTGTAATTTTTGTGATTGCATCCTGACTTTTTGTTGATTATGTTGACTATGAGTTCTATTTCGTTCATTTCTTCTTATGGATTCTTGCCCACAGCCGTAGATATATGGTCATATGAATTAAATTTCCCCATTCCAGTCCATTTTAGTCCACTGATTCCTTAAATGTTGATGTTCACTTTTGCCATCTCCTGTTTGATCACTTCCAATTTACCTTGACCTAGCTTTCCAGGTTCCTATGCTATATTGTTCTTTACAGCATCAGAATTTACTTCCATCACCAGTCACATCCACAATTGGAATTTGTTTTTGCTTTGGCTCCATCTCTTCATTCTTTCTGAAGTTATTTCTCTACTCTTCTCGAGTAGCATACTGAACACCTACCATTCTGGCGAGTTCATCTTTCAGTGTCATATTTTGCCTTTTCTTACTTTTCATGGGGTTCTCAAGGCACGAATTCTGAAGTGGTTTGCCTTTCCATTCTCCAGTGGACCACATTTTGTCAGAACTCTCCACCATGACCTGTCCATCTTGATTGGCTCTACACATCATAGCTCATGGTTTCATTGAGTTAGAGAAGGCTGTGATCCATGTAATCGGTTTGATTAGTTTTCTGTGTTTGTGGTTTTCATTCTGTCTGCCCTCTGATGGAGAAGGATAAGAGGCTTATGGGATCTTCCTGATGGGAGAGACTGACTGTGGGGAAACTGGATCTTGTTCTGGGTCTTATTCTGATGGGCAGGGCCATGCTCAATAAATCTTTCATTCAATTTCTGTTGATGGGTGGGGCTGTGATCCTGAGCCCCATTGTTTAACCTGAGACCAAACTATGGTGGAGGTAATGAAGATACCTCACAGTGCCACACTGATTGTTCCCAACCCTGTAGCAGACTCCTGCTGATTGATGCCTCCACTGGAGTCTCCTGGACATTCACAGGCAAGTCTGGGTCAGTCTCATATGGAGTCAATGCTCCTTTCTCCTGGGTCCTGGTGCACAAAATGTTTTGTTTGTGCCCTCCAAGAGTGTGTTTCCCCAGTCCTGTGTATGTTCTGTAATAAAATCCCACTGGCCTACAAAGTCAAGTTCCCTGGTGGTTATCAGTCCCTTTGCCAGATCCCCAGGTTGGGAAATCTGTTGTGGCTCCTAGAACTTTCTTAATAGTGTGAAAATTTCTTTGGTATAATTGTTCTACAGTTTGTGGGTTGCCTGCTTGGTGACTCTGTTGTGGGGTTAATGATAGCCTCCTCCAAGAGGGCTTATGCCATAGGTTGTGTTACCCAGGTCTGCTGCACCCAAACCCCCTGTCCCTGCAGCAGCCCACTGCTGACCCATACCTTTACAGATGACTCAAACACAGGTCTGGTTTTGTCTCCATGGGGGTCTCTGGGTCCTGGTGCTCACAAGGTTTTTTTGAGCCCTCTGAGTGTCTCTGATGGGTATGGGATTTGATTCTAAATGCAATTTTGCCCCTTATGCCATCTTGCTGGGGCTTCTCCTTTGTCCTTGGATGAGGGGTATCTTTTTTGTTAGGATCCAACATTATGCTGTCAATGGTTGTCCAGGAGCGAGTTGTAATTTTGGAGTTCTTACAGAAGATGAGCGCACATCCTTCTACTCAGCCAGCTGGTAAATGTTAGTATTTACTTTATATATTTAAGTGCTCCTGTATTGTGTGCATACATGTTAATAAGTGTAACTCTTTTGTCTCTATTCGCCCCTTTATCATTACATAACATCCTTCTTTGTCTTTTGTTACAGGCTTTGTTTTAAAATCTTTCCTGTCTGATATCACTATTGCTACCCCTGCTTTCTTGTTTCCATTTACATGAAATTTATTTTTCCATCTTCTCAATTTGTTTGTCTTTCATTCTCAAATAAGTCTCTTCTAGACTGCTTATTGAAAGCTTATTTAGTTCAATCAGCCACCCTGTGTCTTTTGATCAGGACATGTAGTTCATTGACATTTAACATAATTATTGATAGGTATGCACTTATTGCTATTTTATTATTTGTTTTCTGGTTGTTTTGTAGTAATTTTATGTTTATTTCTTCATCTTTTTTGTTCTCCCATTGTGGTTTGATGATTTTCTTTTCTAACATGCTTGAGATCCTGTCTTTTTAGTTTTTGTGTATCTACTGCAGTTTTTGATTTGTGGTTACCATGGGGTTCATATATGTTGCTGTGCTCATGCTCAGTCATATCTGACTCTTTATGACCCTATGGACCCTATCCTGCCAGGCTCCTCTGTCCATAGGTTTTTCCCAGCAAGAATACTGGAGTAGGTCATGATTCCCTTCTCCATGGGATATTCCTGACCTAGGGATCAAACCCATACCTCCTGTGTTTCCTGCATTTACAAGTGGATTCTTTAACAGCTACTCGGGAGGCTGTCATATATGTTGACCCATAATCATATTTACTTTATTTAAACTAATAGTCATTTAACGTCAAACACATTCCAAGATCTACATTTTTTCTCCTTTCCCTCACTTTTTGTATTTTTGATGTCATATTTTACATCTTCATGCTTATCCCTTCATTGTTTATTATAGTTACAGTTGCCTTTACGATTTTTGTCTTCCCATCTGCACACAGGCTTATATAAGTGATTTTCGGTCTTTACTATATATTTCCCTTTTCTATTGGAGTTTTCCCTTTGCTATATATTCTTACTTCTTTTCCATTTAGAGAAGACCCTTCAATATTTCCTTTAGGGTAGATTCCTTTTAGTTTGCACTTGTCTGAGAAGTTCTTTATCTCTCCTTCCTTTCTAAATTATAGTCTCACTGAATAGAATATCCTAGTTTGCAGATTTTTTTTCCTTTTAACATTTTGAATACATTATGCCACTCCACTCTAGCCTGCAAAATTTCTGGAATGAAATCAGCTGAAAGCCTTATGGGGATTCCAATTTATATGATTTTTTTTTCTTGCTGACTTTGGAATTTTCTAATTATTGTTAACTTTTGCTATCTTAATTATGATGTATCTTGGGGTATATCTGTTTGGGTTCATCTTGAGTTTGAATTTTCCTCTCATTTAGGTCATCACACAACACTGAGTAAAGTTCCCTGTGCCATACAGTAGGTTTCATTAGTTATACATTTTATATATATATATATAATTTGTTTTTGGTTTTGCCATACATTGACATGAATCCGCCATGGGTATACATGTGTTCCCCTTCCAGAACCACTCTCCCACCTCCCTCCCAATTCCATCTCTCTGAGTCATCCCAGTGCACCAGCCCTGAGCACCCTTCCCAATCTCCCAATTCATCCCACCCCAACTTTTCTCCCCTGGAATCCATACATCCCTTTTCTATATCTATGTCTTTATTTCTGCTCTGCAAATAAGAGAGTTGTTTTTTATTTTTTTAATGTAAATCATACCAAGTTACTCCCTGGTACAAAAGTGATTTAAGTGGTTTTATCATTGCAATTAGAATAAAATACAGACTCTTGTCTGTGGCCTGCAAAACCCTGCTTGGGGTGGCTCGTGCTTCTTTTTATAACACTCTACCTTTTGTTTCCTATGCTCCTATCTTCTTTCATTTTCTTAAACACAGCAGGGTTACTCCTGCTTAGTGCCTTTGACACTACTATTTCCTTTTTCTCCTTCTGCAGTGCATCACATGACATAGCTGGCTCCTTCTCTTTTGAGTCTCAGCTTAAGTTTAACCTAGGCTTTTTCTAGCCATCACATGTAAAGTGATCCCTACTCTTTATTTTCTGTAATAACATCCTGCTTGTTTCCTTCATAATGCTTAATATGCACTCTAACTTTATATCAAATCATTTAGTTATTTATTATTTATCTTCTCCACTAAAACATAAGCTCATGAGGGTAGGGACTATGTGTTATTTACTAATGATTCCTTAGTGTTAAGCACAAAGTTTGGTATAGATAAGCAACTAAATGTTATTTGTGAAGTGAATGCATCATTGTTCTTAATATCAGATTTTTTAATTTATCCAATACATTCCCAAAAATCCTTGTAGGAGAAGACAAATTGTCCCAGGGTAGCAAAATATATTAGTGGCAGTAATAACCAAGTATGACTTATGATTGCATAAAATGCCTAAGATATATAATGATTCAACAGAGGTCTAAGGATCAGCAATTATACTAACATGTTTTGGAAATTTGTGTGAGTGGATCCTAAGCCTCAAATGTCTCTCTTCTTACTAGACTATACTAACTTGAGGGCAATGCTTATCCTTTCCATAATCCTTAGCTCAAATATCTGTGTATCATAGACGACCAATGATAACCATCAACTGCCAGTCCCTGTATGTTGGCATCAACTGAAAATGAAGGAATAGAAAAAAAAAAGACAGAAAGCAGAAGTCACTCAGTTATGTCTGACTCTTTGGGGCCCCAAGGAATTCTCCAGGTCAGAATACTGGAGTGGGTAACCTTTCCCTTCTCCAGGGGATCTTCCCAAACCAGGGATAGAACCCAGGTCTCCTGAATTGCAGGTGGATTCTCTACCAGCTGAGCCACATGGGAAGCCCAAGAACACTGGAATGGGTAGCCTATCCCTTATCCAGTGGATCTTCCCAATCCAGGCATCTAACTTGGGTCTCCTGCATTGCAAGAAGATTCTTTACCAACTGAGCTATTTAGTATGAACATTAATAACATATGAAACTATTATTCCATTGAAAGGAAGCCCAAATGAAAGCTTAAGAGAACAAATGACTTATGTAATGTTATAATTATAACATTGGGAAGCTAGTTCAGACTTTCTCATGACCTTTATTAAAGAATAATGTAAAATCAAGATTAAAAGAGACTACAAGACAAATACTATTCTGTCTCCTGGCAGTTTTCAAAGCCAGTCCTGTTTTGGTGAGAAAAATAAAATTCCAGCTAATGCAAAAGATACTCTGCTGTCAAAGCAATTTTTATGAAGAGAATGGAATCAGACAGAAGAGGTATTCTTTCAAACATTCCTATAAAACAACCAATTCTTGGGGTATATGCTGCAGCCAGAGGTACTGTTTTCCAGAAATCAAGTTAAAGTGAATAAGTATAGCCTGAATAAGTGGACCTAGTGAACATGATAGGGAGCAGGGGAGAGTGTGCTATGAGCTAATTATATGTTTCAGAGTCTGAGGACTGATTTAAACAGTTTTCGTACAAATGCTTTCTCTAGAAATTTCCTTTTCACAGCCTTTGCCCAACTAGCAGCTAATCATTTTACTTTTTTAATACAAAGCATGCTGGTCGTCTATCTGTATAGCTTTTTATAGTTCTTATAACATTCTATACATTCATAAATTCACTTACTCTTCAATGAATCTGAGAAATATCCATTACAAGTATCATTATTGCCATCATACAGGTCAAGAAACCAGATTCATAGAGGTTAAGGGATTAGTTCAGAGTTAGATAACCCCAGATATATGATTCAAATTCAAAGTATTTTGAATAATTTGTAGTGTTTGCTTCCTCTCATTATCACTGTCTTTCCCTCTATTTCTCTCTTATATCATGCTTAGCTTCTTTAACATGGTGAGTTAATTATTTCTAGGTATTAAATAATGATACTAAAATGGAAATCAAATACCCTCTTTAGAAACTAGGTTGCTATATACTGGTCTTTAAAACCCTTCCCAATGCTTAAATTCTATCAGTCTGAATTTATGAGGTATATATACTCGCAGTATATATGTGTTAGTATACTGTATTGTTGTTTTTCCTTCTGGCTTACTTCACTCTGGATAATAGGCTCCAGTTCCATCCACCTGAGTATAACTGATTCAAATGAATTTTTTTTAATGCTGAGTAATATTCCATTGTGTATATGTACCACAGCTTTCTTATCCATTCATCAGTTGATGGGCATCTAGGTTGCTTCCATGTCCTGGCTATTGTAAACAATGTGGCGATATACATTGGGGTACCATGTAACTTCTCATTAGAAACATATCTGGAGCTCTTGGAGGGAAAAGAAACAAGCATTTGTGTTTTATAAAAAATTTCAAGATAATTCTGATATGCATCTGGATTTCAAAAAGTGGTTACAGGTTTTTCTATTGGATCCTAGCTTGGGTAATACAGAGTTCTATTATTTTTCAGTTGATCAATCATGATACAATGGTATTAAGTGAGTAATAGTTACATAATTACAATAGTAAAATATGTTTATCAGTTTTCACAGTCAATAGCCAGGCTAAAAATAAGAGATAATTACAATTGCAAGCCATAATGGGAGCATGATTTACTAGCAATATAAAATAATTACATACAATTTGGAAGGGTCAGGCAGAGTGATGTGTAAGTGGAAGTGCATACATGCAAGTTTTCTCCCACCCACCAGTCTGTGTCTTTTGTTTGGTGTATTTAATCCATTTACATTGAAGGTAATTATTGATATGTATGATTCTATTGCCGTTTTCTTGACTGCTTTGGGTCTGTTTTCTGTAGGCCTTTTCCTTTTCTTGTGTTTCCTGCCTAGAGAAGTTCCTTTAGCATTTGTTGTAAAACTGGTTTGGTGGTGCTGAATTCTCTTAACCATTGCTTGTCTGGAAAGCTTTTGATTTTTCCATCAAATCTGAAGGAAAGTTGTCTTAGTTGTAGGTTCTTCCCTTTCATCACTTTAAATATATCATGAGATTTCCTTCTGGCTTATAGAGTTTCTGTTGAGAAATCAGCTGTTTCCCTGTATGTTATCTACCATTTCTCCCTTCCTGTTTATAATATTTTACCTCTGTCTTTAATTTTTGTCAGTTTGATTACTATGTGTCTCAGTGTGTTCCTCCTTGGGTTTATCCTTCTTGGGACTATCTGTGCTTCCTAGACTTGGTTGACAATTTCCTTCCCCATGTTAGGGAACTTTTTCAGCTATTATTTCTGCAATTTTTTTTCTCAGATCCTTTCTCTCTTTCTCCTACTTCTGGGAATGTTGATGGGTTTAATATTGTCCCACAGATCTCTTAGGCTGTATTCATTTATTTTCATTATTTTTTCTATATTCTGTTCTAGGGCAATGATTTCAACTATTCTGCCCTTCCACTGTTCTTCTGTCTCGGCTAGTCTGCTATTGATTCCTTCTAGTGTATTATTCATCTGTTTGTTTGTTCTTTAGTTTTGTAGATCTTTAGAAAAAATTTCTTGCCTATTTTTCAATTTTTGCTTTCATTCTGTTCCCAAGATCCTGGGTCATCTTCACTATCATTATTCTGAATTCTTTTTCTGGAAGCTTGCCTGTCTCCACTTCATTTAGTTGTTTTTCTGGGATTTTATCTTGTCCCTCCCTCTGGGACATAATTTTCTCCTTTTTCATCATGATTATCTTTCTATAATATGTTTTTTGTTTTAGCCACCGTGAGACTGCTTCTTCTTGCTTATTTTGCCTGCCCTCTGATGGATGAGGCTAACAGGCTTGTGTAAGCTTCTTGACAGGAGGGATTGGTGATGGGAAAAACTGGGTCTTGCTCTGATGGACAGGGCCTTGCTGAGTAAAGCTTTAACTTAATTATCTGCTGATGAATGGGGTTGCACTCCCTCTCTGGTAGTTGTTTGGCGTGAAGTGTCCCAGCTCTTGTGTCTATGGGCTCTATGGTAGGGTTAATGGCAAACTCCAAGAGGTTTTTGCCAAAGGAGACCTTCCAGTACCTCCATCCCTGTGATGAGCACCTGCTGACCTACACCTCCACAGGAGGCCATCTAACATTAGCAGGTAGTTTAGTTCAGTCTCCTGTGGGTTCACCTACTCCTCTCTTCTGGGTCTTGGTGCACACAAAATTTTGTATGTGCCTTCCAAGGCCAGAGTCTCTGTTTCTCTCAGTCATCTGGATAATTGATTATAATCAAAGCCCACTGGCCCTCAAGGCCAGAATTTCCTGGGATTTCCCGATCCCTTTGTCTGATCCCCAGGCTTGGATGCCTGATGCGGGGTTCAGAACCTTCACAATAGTGCAAGAAATTCTCTTATATTATCGTGTTCCAGTCTATGGGTCAACCACCAGGGTATGGAATTTAATTTTATCGTGATTGCCCCTCTCCTACCATCTCGCTGCGATTTCTTTTGTCTTTGGATGTGGGGTATCTTTTTGGCGTGGGTTCCAGCACCCTCCTTTTAATGGTTGTTCAACAGCTTGTTGAAATTTTAGTGCTCTTTCAGGAGGAGATGAGCACATATCCTTCTACTCCACCGTCTTGAACCTTCTTTTCTGGGGATTTTATTGATATACATTTTTTTAAAGGAAAACAATTTTTATCAAACCAAACAAAAATGCAATTCATGATTGTCATAGGGCAAATTTCCTAATATATCTTTAAGCCCCTGTGTGCTTGCATGGTACTACCTCACAAATAGTGTTTTTAGAGAAGTCGTGTTTCCTTTTTGCCTGCAGTCTCAATAGCATGATCCTATAAAATAATACTTTTAAGGCTGAGTTTTATGCTATGGTTTTGGACTAAATAATCTGAAACATATTTGGTGCATGTATGTGTAAAATTAATATACACTGCATATAGTCTGTATCTGTCCTAAGATGGTAAATATAAATTTTCTTATTTAGAATATTGACAGTGTCACACTATGCAAAAGGCACATGACAAAAAGAGAACAAGAGAAAGTCTCTGTTACTAAGGAGCTAGTTTTAGCTGTGCAAAATATTTTCTTTTCTTACATACAGACATCATAAATTCATCAACTCAGTGGATTATCAGTTTTCCATTGGCTGCTTGAAAAATTGAAACTAAACATGAAGCATGTGCATTGTAACATTTATAGCTTCCATTTTCTCTATTAATTATTATTCTTATCCATTTGATATAATTTAGCAAGAGGGATGGAGCAGCATTTGAAGAATTAAAGAAGGTGGGAGTATTGTCTAATCAGAAAAAATCACACTGAGATTGTCAGTTTGTAGGGCTTATTCAAGATGGGTGACTGAATCTTTATGATGAGGTGGAACGATGGTCATTAAAGACTAAGTTTAAGGATGGGCCATTCCTGAGGACATTCAGTTCAACTAGGATAACTCAAAGAAGGTGATAAAGATGCTTTCCTCAAAGTGAATTTCTAGCTACAATAATATTTCCTCTAGCTACAAGCATGTAGTTGGTCTAGTCAGCACTGGATGAAAGAATGAAAGAAAAAAAAAAAACCCAGAAATGTAGTGATTTCTGCAAGCAAAAGTTCAAATGATTAAGAGTAGCTGAGGCAACTGGAAAAATAGATCATGCATCAGATCAGATGTGTAGATTGTAGCTTAAGTAAGCTTTTGTTGGTCATTTGGAATCTAGCTACCATGTAATACATGGTTCTATGGTAAATATACTTTAGCAGGGAAGCATAAACAATTAATATATTTAGGTACTCTTTGAATGCAACCTTTGTTTAATCGGGGGAAACACTAATTGAGTGCTTACTATAAACTGAGCATTGTGTGACATATTGTGTTGGAAATGGAAACCCACTCAGTATTGTTGCCTGGAGATTCACATGGACAGAGGAGCCTTGCTGGCAGGCTACAGTCCATGGTGTTGCAGAGAGCTGGAAATAACTTAGCAACTAAACAACCAATAATTGTGTTAGAGGCCAATAAGCTTTTACTGTAAAGGACTAGATAGTAAGTATTTGTGACTTTGTGGGACATACAGTCTTTGTTGCAATGACTCAACCTGCCTGTTACACTGTGAAAACAGCCATAAACAATATGAAAATGAATGAACGTGAGAGTGTGTCAATAAAACTTTATTAATGGACATTGAACTTTGACTTTCCTATGATTCTCATGTATCCCAAAATAATACCCCTCTAGGTTTTCCCCAACGATTTGAAGAGGTAAAAGCTGTTGTTCATCATGACACTCAATTTTCTTTATATAAAACCTAAATCTGGTTATTCATTTCAACTACAAATCGAATAACGGTGTACTTGAATCTGAAGAATTTGATATATAAAGACCATAAATAGTTCAGCCTTATGAACACAATTCCAATATAAGATTTATGAAAGTGTCAGTCTCTCAATCATGTCCAACTCTTTGCAAACACATAGACTGTAGACTGCCAGGCTCTGCTGTCCATGGAATTCTCCAGGCAAGAACACTGAAGTGGGTAGCCATTCTTTTCTTTAGGGGGTCTTCCCAACTCAGGGATCAAACCCCATGTCTTCTGCATTACAGGCAGATTATTCTTTACTATCCGAACAACCAGGAAGATTTATTAACTACTATTTAATTGAAGATATAATCACATTGAGTGGAAGATAACACATATGATCCTATGCAGCCTCCAAAATGATCCTCTACCAATGATTATTACCTCCTGGCATTTATGTCTTTGAGTGTTCCCATCCCATATTGAACAGGGCTGACAAGTAGTAAATAGGAATTTGCAGAAATGACAGTGTTTGATTACTGAGTCTTTGTCATAAAATACTTTGTTCTGCCTTGGTCTTCCTTGGGTCACTCACTCTTGTGGGAGCCACTGACCATGCCATGGGAACACTCAAGCAGCAGTATAAAGAGGTCCTGATGATAAGGTATTGAGTTGGAAATGTTGTTTAAAAAACAAAAGCAAATGAGCTACTGAATGTGATGTGCTCTCTGATATATACTTTATTGAAAAAAGTGATTAAAAAAAGATAGGAGTAAAACACAATTTTGCCTTAGAGATGAGGACATATTCTTCAGAAATGCAATGTCTGAGAAAAGTAAATTTCAGTTCAGTTCAGTCGCTCAGTCGTGTCCGACTCCTTATGACCCCATGGACTGAAACACACTAGGCCTCCCTGTACATCACCAACTCCCAGAGTTTACTCAAACTCATGTCCATTGAGTCGGTGATGCCATTCGACCATCTCATTCTCTGTCATCCCCTTCTCCTCCAACCATCAATTTTTCCCAGTATCAGGGTCTTTTCCATTGACTCAGTTCTTCACATCAGGTGGCCAAAGTATTGGAGTTTCAGCTTCAGCATCAGTCCTTCTAATGAATATTAAGGACTGATTTCCTTTAAGAAGGACTGGTTGGATTTCCTTGCAGTCCAAGGGACTCTCAAGAGTCTTCTCCAACATTACAGTTCAAAAGCATCAATTCTTTGGTGCTCAGCTTTCTTTATAGTCCAACTCTCACATCCATAATGACTACTGGAAAAACCATAGCTTTGACTAGACGGACCTTTGTTGGCAAAGTAATGTCTCTTGCTTTTTAATATGCTGTCTATGTTGGTCATAGCTTTTCTTTGTATGAGTAAGCATCTTTTAATTTCATGGCTGCAGTCACCATCTGCAGTGATTTTGGAGCCCCAAAATATAAAATTGGCCACTGTTTCCCCATCTATTTCCCATGAAGTGATGGGACCAGATGCATGATCTTAGTTTTATGAATGTTGAGTTTTAAGCCAACTTTTTCACTCTCCTCTTTCACTTTCATCAAGAGGCTCTTTAGTTCTTCGATTTCTGCCATAAAGGCAGTGTCATCTGCATATCTGAGGTTATTGATATTTCTCCTGGCAATCTTGATTCCAGCTTGTGCTTCCTCCAGCCCAGAATTTCTCATGATGCAATCTGCATATAAATTAAGTAAGCAGGGTGATGATATACAGCCTTGATGTACTCCTTTCCTGATTTGCAATCAATCTGTTGTTCCATGTCAGTTCCAACTGTTGCTTCCTGACCTGCATACAGATTTCTCATGAGGCAGGTCAGCTGGTTGGGTATTCCCATCTGTTTAAGAATTTTCCACAGTTAGTTATGATCCAGACAGTCAAAGGTTTTGGCATAGTCAATAAATTAGAAGTAGATGTTTCTCTGAAACTCTCTTGTTTTTTTGATGATCCAAAGGATATTGGCAATTTGATCTCTCCTCTGCCTTTTCTAAATCTAGCTTGAACATCTGGAAGTTCATCATTCATGTACTGTTGAAGCCTGAATTGGAGAATTTTGAACATTACTTTACTAGTGTGTGAGATGAGAGCAATTGTGCAGTAGTGTGAGCATTCTTTGACATTGCCTTTCTTTGGGATTGAAACAAAAACTGACCTTTTCCAGTCCTGTGGCCACTGCTGAGTTTTCCAAATTTGCTGGCATATTGAATGCAGCACTTTCACAGCATCCTCGTTTAGGATTTGAAATAGCTCAACTGGAATTCCATCACCTCCACTAGCTTTGTCCCCAGTATGTTAAGCTTTTATAAAATTGTTTCCCTTGAGAGCAGGCTTTAATAAGAACATAATCCTTTGGGTATATACTAAAATGGGTACAGTTTCCCTCTTCCTGAAGGAAGCAGGAGAGGAATATTTCCCTAATCTTCACTCTGAGAACCTGCTAGGACATCTGGAGGTAAAACTCATGAAAATGTGGGAACATACGTATGTTATAACTCTCAGACTTTACATGTTAAGCCACCAACAATTTTAAGTTTGAGTTTAAGCTTTCCTACACTTGTACCATCTTGTGGATGGTACAAGATGGTACATCTTGTGGATGTTTGTGCTTCTCAGGTTCTGCTACATTTAAGTTCTGATTCTCTGTACTAGCCTGTCTATCACTCCAATTGAGGGACAGTGATTTTCCCTATAACATCCCTTCTCTGATGGATCTAAAAACAGTTGTTGATTTTCAGTTCTTTTCTTGTTGTGGGAATAAAAGTGAAAACCTCTAAGCACCTTATATAGTGGACTGGAAACCAGGAGTCATTTGGGTTTTTTTTTGTTTATTTTGTGGTTTGTTTTGAAGTTTATTTTGTTTTATATAAGTAATCTGTGTACCAAAATCTGACAGTTACTGTCTCCAAAGCAATATACTATCATTTTTTATTATTTTATTAAAATCAGTGTATTTCAGTGGTACATGAGTACATGTTCATTTTTTTTCCTGGTGCTACAGAAGTACATAGGTTCTATATTATCCTCTCTAACTCCCATTTCCCTTTGGTGACTGAGTTGGTAAAGAATCTGCCTACAATTAGGAGACCTAGCTTCAATCCCTGGTTCAGGAAGATACCCTGGAGAAGGCAATCATTACCCACTCCAGTATTCTTGCCTGGGAAATCCCACGGACAGAGGAGCCTGGTGGGTTACAGTCCATGTATCACAAAGAGTCAGGCACAACTGAGTGACTAATACTTTCATTTTCAATTTCACTTTCACACCCTTCCAAATATTTTTACACCATTATATGTGAACGTATATCTTCATTACATGTGTCGTGTATGTATTTAGTTTTAAATATATTGGTTTAAAGAGGTACACATTATTCTTTAATGATTTAATATTATTTTTAATTTGGATGACTTTTGTTTTTAATGTCACTTTGTTGCTTTATCTCTTTTTGTTCTTGATCAGACTGTTAATATATAATTCAATTTTTTAAAATTGACGTTATTAGTGTTAGTAGCTCAGTCATCTCTGATTATTTGCAACCCCATGGACTATAGCCTGCCAGGCTCTTCCATCCATGGGAATCATTAATTAAGTATATAGTTGATTTACAATATCATTTTAGTTTCAGATGTACAACATAATGATTCATTATGTTTAAATTTGTAATCTGTTTGTTATTATAAAATATTGGTCTTATTCCCTGTACTTATGTGTTATATACATAGTAGTTTGTAACTGTTAATCTCCTGCTCCTGTCCTGTCCCTTCCTCCTCTCCCCTCCCTACTGATAACCACTAGTTTGTTCTGTTATGAGTGAGTCTATTTCTGTTGTCACTTATGTTGTTGCTGTTGTTCAGTTGCTCAAGTAGGTCTGACACTTAGCAACTCCATGGACTGCAGCACACCAGGCTTCCCTGTGTTTCACCATCTCCTAAAAGTTGCTCAAACTCATGTCCATTGAATTGGTGATGCCATCCAACCATCTCTTCCTCTGCTGTAACCTTCTCCTGCCATCAACCTTTCCCAGCATCAGAGTCTTTTCTAATGTGTTGGCTCTTCCAATCAGGTGGCCAGAATATTGGAACTTCAGTTTCAGCATGAGTCATTTCAATGAATATTCAGGATTGGTTTCTTTTAGTCTTCCAAGAGTCTTCTTCAACATCACAGTGCACAGCATCAATTCTTTGGTGCTCTGATTTCTTTATGGTCCAACTCTCACAGCCATACGTGACTACTGGAAAAACCATAGCTTTGACTATATGTAACTTAGTTGGCAAAGTAATGTCTCTGCTTTCTGATGCCATCTAGGTTTGTCATAGCTTTCCTTCCAAGGAGGAAATGTTTTTTAATTTCATGGTTACAGTCACCATCTACAGTGATTTTTGAGCCCAAGAAAATAAAGACTGTCACTGTTTCCATTGTTTCCCCATCTATTTGCCATGAAGTGATGGGACTCGATGCCATGATCTTCGTTTTTTGAAGATTGAATTTTAATCCAGCTCCACTCTCCTCTTTCTCTTTCATCAAGAGGCTCTTCAGTTCTTCTTCGCTTTCTGCCATAAGGGTGGTGTCATCTACATACCTGAGGTTACTGATATTTCTCCCCACAATCTTGATTGTGGCTTGTGCTTCATGCATCTCAGCATTTGGCATGATGTACTCTGCATATAAGCTAAATTAGCAGGGTGGCAACATACAGCCTTGATGTACTCCTTTCCAAATTTGGAACCATCTATTGTTTCATGTCCAGTTCTAACTGCTACTTCTTGACCTGCTTAGAGGATTCTCAGGAGGCAGGTAAGGTGGTCTGATATTCCCATCTCTTGGAGAATTTTCCACAGCTGTGTTGTGGTCTACATAGTCAAAGGAAATAGATGTTTTTCTTAAACTGTCTTGATTTTTCTATGATCTAATGAATATTGGCAATTTGGCCTCTAGTTCCTCTGCCTTTTCTAAATCTAACTTGATCATCTGGAAGTTTTTGGCTAATGTACTGTTGAAGCCTGGCTTGGAGCATTTTGAGCATTACTTTGGTAGAGTTGAAATGAGTGCAATTGTGCAGTAGTCTGAGGGTTCTTTGCCATTGATTTTCTTTGGGGTTGAAATGAAAACTGACTGTTTCCAACCCTGTGGCCACTGCTGAGTTTTCCAAATTTTCTGGCATATTGAGTGAAGCAATTTAAAGCATCAACTTCTAGGACTTTAAATAGCTAAGCTGGAATCCCATCACCTCCACTAGTTTTTTCCCATAGTGGTGGTCCCTAAGGCCAACTTGACTTTGGACTCCAGGATGTCTGGCTCTAGGTGATTGTTCACACTATCTTGGTTATCTGGGCCATTGAGATCTATTTTGTATAGTACTATGTATTCTTGCCACCTCTTCTTAATGCTTTCTGCTTCTGTTAGGTCCAAGTCATTTCTGTCCTTTATTGTGCCCATAGTCACATGAAATATTCCCTTGGTATCTCAAATTTTTTGAAGAGATATTTAGTCTTTCCCATTCTATTGTTTTCCTCCATTTCTGTGCATTGATCGCATAAGAAGGCTTTGTTATGTCTCCTTGCTATTCTTTGGAACTCTATATTCAGACGGGTATATCTTCCCTTTTCTCCTTTGCCTTTCACTTCTCTTTTTTTCTCAGCTATTTGTAAGGCCTCTTCAGACAGTCATTTTGCCTTTTTCCATTTCTTTTTCTTGGGGATGGTTTTGACCATCATGTCCTTTAGAATGTCACAAACCTCCACCCATAGTTCTTCAGACAGTCTGTCAGATTTAATCCCTTGAATCTATTTGTCACTTCCACTGTATAATCATAAGGGATTTGATATAGGTTAAAGGAATGGCCTAGTGTTTTTCTCTACTTTCTTAAATTTAAGTCTGTATTTGGCAATAAGGAGTTCATGATCTGAGCCACAGTCAACTCCCAGTCTTGCTTTTGCTTACTGTATAGTGCTTCCCCTTCTTTGACTGCAGAGAATATAATCAGTCTAAGTTCACTACTGACCATCTGATGATGCCCATGTATAGAATTGCCTCTTATGTTGTTGAAGAGGTGTTTGCTATGACCCGTGCAATCTCTTGGCATAACTCTGTTAGCCTTTGCCCTGCTACATTTTGAACTCCCAGGCCAAATTGGCCTGATACTCCAGGTGTTTCTTGACTTCTTTCTTTTGCATTCCAGTGCCCTATGCTGAAAAGCACATCCATTATTGGTGTTAGTTATAGAAAGTCTTGTAGGTCTTCTTATCACCATTCAACTTTAGCATTAGTGGTTGAGGTATAGACTTGGAACTGTGATATTGAATGGTTTGCCTTGGAAACAAACAGTTCATTCTGTCGTTTTTGAGATTTCACCCAAGTACTGCTGCATTTTGGACTCATTTGCTGACTCTGAGGGATACTCCATTTCTTTCTAGGGATTCTTGCCCATTAGATATAATGGACATCTGAATTAAGCTCACCCATTCCAGTCCACTTTAGTTCACTAATTTGTGCAGTGTCAATATTCACTCTTGCCATCTCCTGTTTGACCACTTTCAATTTGCCTTGATTCATGGATATAAAATTCCAGGCTCCTATGCTATATTGTTCTTTACATCATCAGACTTTACTTTCACCCGCAGACACATCTACACTTGGGCATTGTTTCCACTTTGGCTCAGCCTGTTCATTTCTTGTGGAGCTATTTCTTTTCTCTTCTCAAGTAGCATATTGAGCACCTACCAACTTGGGGAATCCATCCTTCAGTCTCATATATATTTTTGTCTTTTCATACTGTTTGTGGGATTCTCAATGCATGAGTGCTGAAGTGGTTTAACATTCCCTTCTCCAGTAGACCACGTTTTGCCAGAACTCTCCACCATGACCCATCTTTCTTGGGTGACCCTGCATGACATTGCTCATAGTTTCACTGAGTTAGACAAGGTTGTGATCCATGTGATCAGTTTGGCTTGTTTTCTGTGATTGTGGTTTTCATTCTGTCTCCCTCTGATAAATGAGAATAATAGGCTTATGGAAGCTTCCTAATGGGAAGGAATGGCTGTGGAGTAAATTGGATCTTATTTTGGTGGGTGGTGCCATGCTCAGTAAATCTTTAATCCAATTTTCTGCTGAATTTTGGAGGTTGTTCCTCCCTGTAGTTTGGCCTGAGGCCAAACTGTGTTAGGGGTGAAGGTGACCTCCTTCAAAGGACTGATGCCAGTGCACATACACAGCTCCCAGGACTCTTGTATTCAGTGCCCTTGACTATCAACCCACATCTCTTCCAGAGAATCCTGACAGGTGAAGTCCTCTGTTTTTAGTACAGGAATTATATACCAGAGTATGATTTGTTATATTATTTGATTTTTTAATTTTCTACTATACAGTGTATTTACTGTCTTCTTTTTGTTTAATTTCTAGTTTCTTTTGTGGCTTTGTACATGGTTAATTTTAATAAATTTTCTTGGTATATTTGAGAATTATGTGTACTTTCTGATGTATTCAAAGTAATATACTTATTTATAAACTCAATCTTATTACCCATCATATTCATTTTTTCTGTAACATTATTTGGTCTGTCATTTTCTGAAAAAAAAAAGAACTCTATGACTGTAAACTCAGTGCCTTGCTAACATTGTTTTTCCATTTCAGGTTTCTCTTAAAGAGTTAAAAATATCTGGTAGTTTTATGGCTTTGACACAAATGAAATACTATGACAAGGCAACTTTCCTTCATGTAATGCAGTTTCTTGCACTAATTTTTAAAAGTAGTATGAATGTTTTTCTAGAATGGAGCTGCAGGAGTTGCTTGTATATTTTTGAGATTGTTTGTCCATTGCTTCATTGGCTATTATTTTCTCCCATTCTGAAGGCTGTCTTTTCACCTTGCTTATAGTTGCCTTTGTTGTGCAGAAGATTTTAATTTTAATTAGGTCCTATATGTTTATTCATGCTTTTTATTTCCCATATTCTGCTGAGGTGGGTCATAGAGGATCCTGCTTTGGTTTATGTTGGAGAGTGTTTTGTCTATGTTATCCTCTAGATGTTTTATAGTTTCTGGTCTTATGATTAGATCTTTGATCCATTTTGAGTTTATTTTTGTGTATGGTGTTAGAAAGTGTTCTAGTTTCATTCTTTTACAAGTGGCTGTCCAGTTTTCCCAGAACCACTTGTTAAAGACATTGTCTTTTCTCCATTGTATATTCTTGCCTCCTTTGTCAAAGGTAAGGTGTCCATAGATGCATGGATTTACCTCTGGGCTTTCTATTTTGTTCTATTGATCTATATTTCTGTCTTTGTGCCAGTACCATACTGTCTTAATGACTGTGGATTTGTAGTATAGCCTAAAGTCAGGCAGGTTGATTCCTCCAGTTCCATTCTTCTTTCTCAAGATTGCTTTGCAGCTCCATGCTAGAAAAATAAATGACCCAATCAAAAAGTGGGCCAAAGAACTAAACAGACATTTCTCCAAAGAAGATATAAAAATGGCTAACAAACACATGAAAAGATGCTCAACATCACTCATTATCAGAGAAACGCAAATCAAAACCACAATGAGGTCCCACTTTACACCAGTCAGAATGGCTGGAATCCAAAAATCTACAAGCAATAAATGCTGGAGAGGATGTGGAGAAAAGGGAACCCTCTTACACTGTTGGTGGGAATTCAAAGTGGTACAGCCACTATGGAAAACAGTGTGGAGGTTCCTTAAAAAACTTCAAATATTCCTGCCATATGACCCAGCAATCCCACTTCTGGGCATCCACACTGAGGAAACCAGAATTGAAAGAGCCACATGTACCCCAATGTTCATCACCACATTGTTTACAATAGCCAGGACATGGAAGCAACCTAGATGCCCATCAACTGATGAATGGATAAGAAAGCTGTGGTACATATATACAATGGAATATTACTCAGCATTAAAAAAAAATTCATCTGAAGCAGTTATACTCAGGTGGATGGAACTGGAGCCTATTATCCAGAGTGAAGTAAGCCAGAAGGAAAAACAACAATACAGTATACTAACGCATATATATGGAATTTAGAAAGATGGTAACGAGATCCCTTCATGTGAGACAGCAAAAGGAACGCAGATGTATAGAACATACTCATGGACTCTGTGGAAGATGGCAAGGGTGGGATGATATGGGAGAATGGCATTGAAACATGTTAAGTATCATATGTGAAATCAATCGCCAGCCCAGAGCTGATGCTCGGAGCTGGTGCACTGAGATGACCCAGGGGGAGGGAATCGGAGGGAGGATGGAGGGGGGTTCTGGAGGGGGTGCATATGTAAACCCATGGCGAATTCATGTCAATGTATGGCAAATCCAACACAATAAAGTAAAGAAAATTAAAAAAAAATAAAATAAATAAAGTAAAAGTAGTATGAATGTTTTTGTCTTACAAAAATAAAATATATATAAAAATAAGCAGAAATATGAAGTTACAAAGTAGACCACCCTTACCCCACAGAGGTAAAACTATCTAGAGCTTTCAAAAGGATGATTATGATTAATAGATAGTGTATCTTTGCCAAGGAGTTATGATGATTCACACAGTTTTGTTTGCTGTTGTTTTCCAGGGTGGGAAAATGTTTACTAAGAAATTATACTAGTCCTGCTTCTATGGATCAATCAAAGCAGTGGCTTTCAAATTATGTAGGTTTACAGGTAAATTAAAACTTAACATTTGGTGGCATTAAAACAAGATCTGTTCAAAATTTCCAACCACCTAGTTCTGTCCTACTTTTAGTATATAGACAGTCTCAGAACAAGTGTTGGTGTTGACAGTCAAATGTAGGTTACAAGCTACAGCTCATGGTTCTCTTCTTGAACCTCGCATATGTCACAGTTTGGAGATAGAATCAGGGGTGAGAGAAAGGGGAGGGAAGTGTTCCCACTTCACCAAGCACATTATGTGTTGTTTAAATACTGAAAAATTTTTTTTTTGGAAGTGAAGCTGGTGCCTCTGAATATTAAGCTTATTTTGATTCTATAGCACATGTTCTTTGTTATTTCTTTCTGTGAATTAGTGATAATATTATTTGTTTAATATTCTGATATTATGTAAGAATTAAATAAATGTTAAGCATCATGGAAATAAAATATATCTAATAAGAGCAGCAAAATTACTATTGTTTGGCACACAAATGAAATGTGCTGTTTCTGTGGATACAGCTCTAATATGTGCAATGGGAAAATTAATTACAAATACAGAACAAACAGCAGATACATAATCTATATACAGAAAATCTTCAAATGCACATAGTGAATAGACAATTTTTAAATTTTTCATTGGCTTATTTTAAGAGGAACTAAATTTATGGAAATTATGACTTTAAATTTTAACAAACAATGAAATATAATTGGATTTTCCATTGTGATAGGGCCTAAACTAAAGTTAGTGCTCAAGAGAAATATAAGTTTGAAAGTTTAGAAAGATCTCACACTGATGCAATGGTTTCATAGGATATGCGCTAATTAATAGTTATTAATCCTTGGTCTAACATTAGCTACTTAAGTGATCCTGGACAAGTCACGTAAACAGTTTTATCCAAATATCTACTCCAGTTATAAAGTTTCTTTATTCAGATATATTCTTTGAACATATTATATGTGATAAAACCATCATCCAGTCTTAGTGTTTAGTCAGTAGCTAATGTAAATGTAAATGTGTGAAAACCACTTTACCTTTCTCCCCTGGATATTTGAGTAGTTGTATGTACTGTGCAGGATACATTTGAGACAAATTATGTATATGCACCCTTAGAGGTGTCAAAATACCTTAACCTTTCCTAAACTAAACCCTCAAAATAGTCAAGTTTTCTGTCCTTGTAAACCATTGAAATGTTCTGTAGCTCCAAGATTGCCTTTCAGCATTATAGAAGTATTTTTATTTCAAAAACCCTGGATTTTTATTCACAGAAAGGAAAATATGGCCACTATGACTATAATTCAACTTGGTGTTGTCTAAGGTTTTAACTCACTTTGTACATTAGTTGACCATTTTCAAAAGTAGCCCATTCTTGTAATTATAGATATAATTTCTATTTAAATTATAGAGGAGACATATCAAGGTGAAGGAAAACATGCCAAGTTACAAGGATGAATATAATTTAAATGCAGAAATGCTTATCTTGATTGTTATCATAATCAGTGTAAATGAGGTCAAAAGTGTGGTTGCAATTTTGGGAATTTACCAAACCAAACCAAACAAAGAAAGTTCTTGATTTGGAATCATCTGTAATCTGGCTTCTTGTGCATATAAAGACTTAAATTATGGACCCAGTTAGTTACCTTTTATCTCTTTACCCCAGAAAAATGACTCCTATTAAGTAAATATAATTTATTGTAATTTATTGTAATACATTGAATGAATGAGCAAGCAGATGAAGTGGTAACACTTCTCTGCATCTTCTCTCATGCCAGGTGTCCTAGAAAGGAAATTGTGGGACGCTTTTAGTTCCCTCTGGCAAACCTAGAACAAAACTTAAAGTCTCTCACTTTCTGCTTTCTTGACCCCAGCATTAGCCTGGCTGACCCATGTTTCTCTCCATGGTCTAAGGTGCCTTGCAAGTCAATGGTTCAGTTCCATAAGCCCTCAGTAACTCCAATTCTTTTAGTTTTGTACTATAATTGTCACTAAATTTCCTGAGCCTAAGCCTTGTAATATGTTCAACAAAGGGGGATAGAAGTAAGAAGGTGAATTTCACCCAGCCCCACTGTTATTTCTCCCATTATTTTCTTCATCTTATGAGTTTTTCATTTATTATTTTTTATCTTTATTTAACATTTCCATGATATCTGCTGTAACTGGTGCTTGAAGCTTTCTAAGACTACATCATGGTAAGGTTGAGAGAGTAGAAAAATACATGAAGTCTGTGTGTTACTTGGTTACATAAATAATATTACAAATGATCAATCTTTGCCAGGTTTCATTTGACGACTTTCATCACTATTCTGGAAACCAAGAAATAAGCATCCTTGAGAGTATGAAGAGAATTTAAGTATTGAAAGCTAACTCCAAAATGGGTAAATAGCATTTATATAGTGTGTATAAACCAATATACTGAAATTAGGTAAGTAGTACAGCTGGAGCTGTGGCTATATGGCACTCGAGAGACTTTGAGAAGATACCTCACTTCCAAGGGCAAAGGATAAGCCACAACAAGAGAGTAGGAGGGGCGAAATCGCATTTAGAATCAAACTCCATACATACCAGAGATGCTCAGAGCACTCAGAGATATTTAGAGCTCCCATAGAGACTGAGACAGAGTTGTGTTTGTGTGTCTCCTGAGGAGATATGGGTCAGCAGTGGACTGTTGCAGGGGCAGGGGCTCTGGGTGTGGTAGACCTGGGTATGGCATAAGCCCTCTTGGAGGAGATTGCCATTAACCCACCATAGACCAACCAGCACTTACACAGGAATGGGGAAACAGACTCTGGGAGGGCACAAACAGAACGTTGTGTGCACCAGGAACCAGGAGAAAGGAGCAGTGACCCCACAAAAGACTGACCTAGCCTTGCCATGAGTGTCCAGGAGTCTTTGGTGTAGACATCAGTTAGTGGTGGCCTGCTACAGAGTTGGGGACACTTAGTATAATGGTGTATGCATGGGAAATCTTGAAGGAGGTCACCGTTATCTTCACTACCTCCAGAATAGTTTGGCCTCAGGTCATATAACAGGAAGGGAACACAGCTGAACCCTTCAACTTAAAACTGGATGAAAGATTTACTGAGCATGGTGCCGCCCATTGGAACAAGACCCAGTTTCCCCCTCAATCAGTCTCTCCCATCAGGAAGCTTCCATAAGCCTCTTCTCCCTCTCCATCAAAGGGTAGACAGAATTAAAACTATGATCACAGAAAACTAACCAATACCATATGGACCACCACCTTGTGTAACTCAGTGAAACTATGAGCCATACACTGTAGGGTCACTGAAGATGGACAAATAATGGTGGAAGTTCTGACAAAAGGGTGGTACACTAGATAAAAGAATAGCAAACCATTTCAGTATTCCTGCCTTGAGAACCCCATGAAAAGCAGGAAAAGGCAAAAAGATAGGACACTGAAAGATGAACTCCACAGGTCAGTACGTGCCCAATATGCTACTGAAGACCAGTGGAGAAATAACTCCAGAAAGAATGAAGACATAGAGCCAAAGCAAAAATAACACCGAGCTGTGGATGTGACAGGTGATGGAAGCAAAGTCCAATGCTGTAGAGAGTAGTATTGCTTAGGAACCTGGAATGTTCGGTTCATGAATCAAGGCAAATTGGAAGTGGTGAAACAGGAGATGGCAAGAGTGAACATCGACATTTTAGGAATTTGCAAATTAAAATGGACTGGAATGATTAAATTTAATTCATATGTCCATTATATCTACCACTGTGGGCAATAATCTTTTAAAAAATGGAGTAGCCATCTTAGTCAATAAAAGAGACCAAAATGCAGTAATTGGATGCAATCTCAAAAATGAGAGAATGATCTCTGTTTGTTGCCGAGCCAAACCATTCAATATCATGGTAATCCTAGTCTATGCTCCTACCAATAATGCTGAAGAAGCTGGAGTTGAACAGTTCTATGAAGACCTACAAGACTTTCTACAAATAACACCCCCCAAAATGTCCTTTTCAGTATAGGGATCTAGAAAGCAAAAGTAGGAAGTCAAGAAATACCAAAAGTAATGGGCACATTTGGCCTTGGAGTACAAAATAAAGCTGGTCAAAGGCTAACAGAGTTTTGCCAAGCGAACTCAATGGCCACAGCAAACACCCTCTTTCAACAACACAAAAGAAAACTCTACACATGTACATCAACTGATGGTCAATATCAAAATCAAATTGATTATATTCTTTGCAGCCAAAGATGGAGAAGCCCTATACAGTCAGCAAAAACAAGACTAGAGAGCTGACTGCTACTCAGATCATGAACTCCTTATTGCCAAATTCAGACTGAAATTGGAGAAATTAGGGAAAACCACTGACCTAAATCAAATCTATTATGATTATAGAGGGGAAGTGACAAATAGATTCAAGTGATTCTGTCTGATAGACAGAATGCCTGAAGAACTATGGATGGAGGTTTGTGACATTGTACAGGGAGCAATGATCAAGACCATCCCCAGGAAAAAGAAATGCAAAAAGGCAAAATGGTTGTCTGAGGAAACCTTACTAGTAGCTATGAAAAGAAGAGAAGTGAAAGGCAAAGGAGAAATGGAAAGATATAACCATTTGGATGCAGAGTTCCAAAGAATAGCAAGGAGTGATAAGAAAGCCTTTTTCAGTGATCAGTGAAAAGAAATAGAGGAAAATAATAGAATGGGAAAGATTAGAGATCTCTTCAAGAAAGTTGGAGGAGCGCGGTATGCTATAATCCATGGGGTCTCAAAGAGTTGGACATGACTGAGGGACTTCACTTCACTTCACTTAGCTTCAAGAAAGTTAGAGATACCAAGAAAAATTTTCATGCAAGATGGGCACAATAAAAGACAGAAATGGCATGAACCTAACAGAGGCAGAAGATATTAAGAAGAGGTGGCAATAATACAAAGAAGAACTATACAAAACATATATTCATGACCCAGATTATCCGATGTTGTGATCATTCACCTACAGCCAGACATCCTGGAATGCCAAGTCAAGTGGGCCTTAGGAAGCATCATTATGAACAAAGCTAGTGGAGGTGATGGGCTTCCAGTTGAGCTATTTCAAATCCTAAAAGATGATGCTATGAAAGTGCTGCTCTCAATATACCAGTAAATTTGAGAAACTCAGCAGTGGCTGCAGGACTGGATAAGGTCAGTTTTCATTCCAATCCTAAATAAAGGTAATGCCAAAGAATGTTCAAACTACAGCAAAATTGCACTCATCTCACATGCTAGTAAAGTAATGCTCAAAATTCTCCAAGCCAGGCTTCAACAGTAAATGAAACGTGAACGTTCAGATGTTCAAGCTGGATTTAGAAAAGGCAGAAGAAGCAGAGACCAAATTACCAACAACTGTTGGTTCATCAAAAACGCAGGAGAGTTCCAGAAAAAAACATCTACTTTTGCTTTATGGACTATGCTGAAGCCTTTGGCTGTGTGGATCATAACAAGCTGTGGAAAATTCTTCAAGAGATTGGAATACCAGATCACCTGACCTACCTCCTGAAAACTCTGTATGCATGTCAAGAAGCAGCAGTTAGAACTGGACATGGAACAAGAGACTGGTTCCAAATTGGGAAAGGAGTACGTCAAAACTGTATATTTTCACTCTGCTTATTTAACTTATATGCAGAGTACATCATGAGAAATGCTGCACTGGATGAAGCACAAGCTGGAATCAAAATTGTTGGAAGAAATATCAATAACCTAAATATACAGATGACACCACATTTATGGTAGAAAGGAAAGAAGAACTAAAGAGCCTCTTGAGGTTAGTAAAAAAGGAAAGGAAAATATTGGCTTAAAACTCCACATTCATAAAACTAAGATTATAGAATCTGGTCCCATCACTTCATGGCAATAGATGTGGAAACAGTGGAAACAGCGACAGACTGTATCTTGGGAGGCTCCAAAATCACTGCAGATAGTGATTGTAGCCCTGAAATTAAAAGAAGCTTGCTCCTTTTAAGAAAGTTATGACCAACCTAGACAGCATATTAAGAAACAGAGACATTACTTTGCCAACAATTGTCTGTCTAGTCAAATTTATGGTTTTTCCAGTAGTCATGTAGGGATGTGAGAGTTGGACCATAAAGTAAGCTGAGCACTGAAAAATTGATGTCTTTGAGCTGTGGTGCTGTAGAATACTCTTGAGAGTCCCCTGGGCAGCAAGGAGATCCGACGAGTCCATCCTAAAGGAGATCGATCTTGAGTGTTCATTGAAAGGACTGATGCTGAAGGTGAAACTGCAATACTTAGGCCACCTGATGAGAAGAACTGACTCTTTTGAAAAGACCCTGATTCTGGGAAAGGTTGATGGTGTGATAAGAAGGGGGCGACAGAAGATGGCATCACCGACTGAATGCACATGAGTTTGAGTAGGCCCCGGGAGTTGGTGTTGGACAGGGAAACCTGGCATGCTGCAGTTCATGGGGTCACAAAGAATCCAATGTGACTGAGCAACTGAGCTGTTTTAAACTGATAGTATAGCTGAAACCTGTGTTTACAGACACAAATTATTTAAAATCAATTTAATGGATTGTGCATATCATAAATCATACACAACACATTGTACTATAGTTTATTTTAAAGTACAAGCATACTGACAGTAATTGGTTAAGAGTTATGATTTTGGATTGGATATAAATCTTGGGTTAACCACTTCTTTCATTTCTGTAGCATTCATGAAGTTATTTAATCTCTTCAAGATTCAGTTTCATCATCTGTGAAATGGAGATGGTATTACCTATGCTGTGATTTTATGAGAACTAAGAGAGAATGCATTCAAAGAACATTTTCCACAATATCTTTCAACTAATCAACACTTAGCAAATAGTAAATGTTATTATGATTTTATTTATGATAAATATTTGTATCAACTTCAGTATAATCTAATGATAATTCTGGCTTCTATGAATCTTAAAGAATATGAAACATTTTGAAGTAACTTCAGACCTTCTGAACCACCAGGGAAGCCCAAATGGTTTAAGGTTTGGTAAATAAGGTCTAGGAAGAAAAGTGAGGCACCAGACATTTTTAGCATGGATGAACTGAATTCTTTTTTGGTTTCCTTTAACAATTGTTTGCATTTCCTTTTTACTGCTAGGTGAGCCACATGTTTTTAACTTCTGAACTTTAAAATTCTAGAGCAATTATATGTTGTAACTTTATCTCTAACTATTGCTCCACCAAATATTCTCATTAGCTATCTCTTCGAAAACGTTGCAATCTTGTTCTTCCCTTGCTAACTTTGAAAAATATTCAGGAAAATATTTTTGAAGTACCTAGTGCATGAACAACTTTTGTAAATGTTCTGTGGGTCCTTAAAAGATGATCTATTCACATTGTTGATCATATACCTCTCTATGTTTGTTCAGAAATTCATTACTTGTATTTTTCAGATGATTTTTGTCTGTTTAGCCTATCAATAAACAATCATATGTGCTGAGATTTTCCCTATGATAGTGGATTTATAGTTTTAAGGCCATTTTTGTTAATCTTCCCTCACTATTTAATAACCTTTGGATCCACAATAATGTCATGTTGTCTTTGTCTATTATTTCTGATTTTAATTGAGATACACTAGTTTTACTTTGATTAGTGAGTGTCTCTCTCTCTCTCTCTCTCTCTCTCTCTCTCTCTCTCTCTCACACACACACACACACACACACACACACATATTTACATTATTTTGCTTTCAGTATATGGATGTTAATGGCAAACAACATATATTGGGTTGGCCAGAAAATCGGTATGAATGTTTTGAACCAGCTTGTGAAAGAACCCAAACCAACTTTTTGCTCAACCCAATATTTAGATTTTTTTCCCCTTTATCTCTATAGTGCACTGTATTTCAGACAGGTATCAAAAAATCCAAACTTCTTATAATAGGTCTTCTCTAATTGTACTTTGGGTGTCCTTTGTGGCTCAGCTGATAAAGAACCTGCCTGCACTGTGGGAGACATGGGCTCTATTCCTAGGTCGAGAAGATCCCCTGGAGAATGGAAAGGTTACCCACTCCAGTATTCTTTTTTTGTGTTGTCTTTTTCTGGTTTCAGTATCAGGGTGATGGTGGCCTTGTAGAATGAGCTTGGAAGTGTTCCTTCCTCCACAATTTTTTGAAAGCATTTTAGAAGGATAGGCATTAGCTCTTCTGTAAATGTTAGATAGAATTCTTCTGTGAAGCTATCTGGTCGTGGGCTTTTGTTTTTGTTTTTGTTTTTTAATCACAGCTTCAATTTCAGTGCTTGTAATTGGGTTGTTCATAATTTCTATTTCTTCCTGGTTCAGTCTTGGAAGATTGAACTTTTCTAAGAATCTGTCCATTTCTTCCAGGTTATCCATTTTATTGCCTATAGTTTTTCATAATAGTATCTTATAATCCTTTGTATTTCTTCGTTGTGTGTTGCAACCTCTCCTTTTTCATTTCTAATTTTCGTGACTTGATTCATCTCCCCCTTTTTCTTAATGAGTCTCACTAAAGGCTTGTCAATTTTGTTTATCTTCTCAAAAAAACTGCTTTTAGTTTTATTAATTTTTACTATTGTTTCTTTCATTTATTCTTCATTTATTTCTGCTAATTTCTTTATGGTTTCTTTCCTTTTACCAATTTTAGGGTTTTTTTCTTCTCCTTTTTACAGTTATTTTAGGTGTACAGTTAGGTTGTCTCTTCGAAGTTTTTCTTATTTCTTGAGGTAAAATTATATTGCAAGAAACGTCCCTCGTAGAACTGCTTTTGCTGCATCCCATAGGTTTTGAGTTGTCATCTTTTCATTGTCATTTGCTTCTGGAAAATATTTTATTTCCCTTTTGATTTCTTCAGTAACCTGTTGTTTATTTAGAAACGTGTTGTTTAATCTCCATGTGTTTGCGTTTCTTAGTTTTTTTTCTTGTAATTGATAACTAGTCTCATAGTATTGTGGTCAGAGAAGATGCTTGATGCAGTTTCGATTATTTTAAATTTCGTGAGGTTTGATTTGTGACCCAAGAGGTGGTCTATCCTGGAACAAGTCCCATATGCACTTGATAAGAAGGTATATTCTTTTGCATTTGGATGGAATCTTCTGAAGATATCAATGAGATCCATCTAATCTAATGCATCATTTAAGATTTGTGTTTCCTTATTAATTTTCTGTTTTTATGGTCTGTCTATTGGTGTGAGTGAGGTGTTAAAGTCTCCTACTATTAATGTGTTACTGTCAATTTCTCCTTTTATGTTTGTAAGTGACTGTCTTATGTATTGGGGTGCTCCTATGTTGGGTGCATAGATATTTACAATTATTATGTCTTACTCTTGGGTTGATCCCTTAATCATTATGTAGTGTCCTTCCTTATCTCTTGTAATCTTCCTTATTGTAAGGTCTATTTTGCCTGATGTAAAGATTGCTACTCCAGGTTTCTCTTGCTTCCTATTTGCATGGAATATATTTTTCCTTCCTCTCACTTTCAGTCTATATTAGTTTTGAGGTCTGAAATTGGTTTCTTGTAAACAACACAAATATGGGTCTTGTTTTAGTACCCATCAATCCAGTCTGTGTCTTCTGTTTGGAGCATTTAATCCATTTCCATTTAAAGCAATTATTAATATGTGTGTTCCTATTGCCATTTTCTTAACTGTTTGGGTTTGATTTTGTGGATCTATTCATTCTCCTTTATTTCTTGACCATATAAGTCCCTTTAACATTTGTTTTAAAGCTGGTTTGGTGATAGTGAATTCTCTTAACTTTTGCTTGTCTGAAAAGCTTTTTATTTCTCCATCAATTTTGAATAAGATCCTTGCCGGGTACAATAGTCTTGGTTGTACATTTTCCCCTTTCAGTACTTTAAATATATCCTGCCATTCCCTTCTGGCCTGCAGAGTTTCTGCTGAAAGATCAATTGTTAAGTGTATTGGATTTCCCTTGTATGTTTCTTGTTGCTTATCCCTTGCTACTTTTTTTTTTTATTATTGTTTTTGCCATACATTGTCATGATATCACCATGGGTTTACATATGCTTCCCCTCCGGGTCCCCCCTCCCTCCTCCCTCCCCCCCGGGAAATCTCGCTGCACCAGTCCCGAGCATCAATCCTGGGCTGGCGATTGATTAGACACATGACAATTAACATGCTTCAATGCCCTTCTCCCATCTCATCCCACCCTTACCCTCATCCACAAAGTCCACAAGTCTATTCTATACATCTGCGTTCCTTTTGTTGTCTCCCATGTTGGGTTCTCATTACTGTCTTTCTAAATTCCATATATATGTGTTAATATACTGTATTGTTGTTTTTGCTTCTGGCTTACTTCACTCTGGATAATGGGCTCCAGCTTCGTCCATCTGAGTAGAATTGCTTCAAATGAATTTTTTTTTAATGCTGAGTAATATTCCATTGTGTATAT
>ML663425.1:0-47390 GCA_007570785.1 Antilocapra americana | reverse complement strand
TGCTGAGTAATATTCCATTGTGTATATATACCACAGCTTTCTTATCCCTTGCTACTTTTGATAGTCTTTCTTTGTGTTTAGTCTTATTTGATTAGTATGTGTCTTGGCGCGTTTCTCCTTGGGTTTATCCTGTATGGAACTCTTTGTGCCTCTTGGAGTTGAAGGACTATTTCCTTTTTCATGTTGGGGAAATTTTCAACTATAATCTCCTCAAAAATTTTCTCATACTCTTTCTTTTTCTCTTCTTCTGGAACCCCTATAATTGAAATGTTGTCACATTTGATATTTTCCCAGAAGTCTCTGTGACTATCCTCAGTTCTTTTCATTCTTTTTACTTTATTCTGCTCTTCAGAATTTATTTCCACCATTTTATCCTCCACTTCACTGATTTGTTCTTCTGCTTCAGATATTCTGCTATTGATTCCTTCCAGAGTATTTTTAATTTCAATAATTTTGTTATTTGTCTCTGTATATTTACTCTTTAATTCTTCTAGGTGTTTGTAAATTGATTCTTGTATTTTCTCCATTTTGTTTTCCAAGGTTTTTATCATCTTTACTAGCATTATTCTGAAATCCTTTTCAAGTAGTTTACCTATTTCCTCTTCATTTATTTCGATTTCTGTGTTGTTAATTTGTTCCTTCATTTGTATAATATTTCTCTGCCTTTTCATTATTGTTTTTAACTTATTGTGTTTGAGGTCTCTTTTTCCCAGGCTTCAAGGTTGAATTCTTTGTTCCTTTTGGTTTCTGTCCTCCTAAGGTTGGTCCAGTGGTTTGTGTAAGCTTCATATAAGATGAGAGTTGTGCTGAGTTTTGTTTCTTTGTTTGGTTTTCCTCTGATGGGCAAGGCTGAGTGAAGTGGTAATCCTGTCTGCTGATGACTGGGTTTGTGTTTTTGTTTGTATTTAGATGAGGCTTCCTGCACAGGGTATTACTGGTGGTTGGATAATGCTGGGTGTTTTATTCAAGTGGCTCCCTTTGTGTGAGTTTCCATTATTTGATACTCCATAGGGTAAATTCTCTGATAGTCTAGGGGCTTGGAGTCAGTGCTCTCACTCCAAAGTCTCAGGGCTTGATCTCTGGTCAGGAATGAAGATACCATAAGTTTTTTGTTTTGGCATTAAGACTAAAACAAATACCCCAAAATGAGAAACCAAAAGTGAACCTCAGACAAATGGTAGTTACAAAATCAGGTAAATAGTAATTTAAAAATGGAATATACATATATACTTATATACCAATGAGTGTTAGTCACTCAGTCATGCCCGACTCTTTGAGACCTCGTTGACTGCAGCCACCAGGCCCCTCTGCCTATGAGATTTTCCAGGAAAGGATACTGGAGTGGGTTGCCATTTCTTTCTCCAGGGGATCTTCCCAACCCAAGGATCGAACCCATGTCTCCTGCACTGCAGGCAGATTCTTTGCTGACTGAGTTACAAGGGAAGCCCATAAGTAAAGTCAAATCAGTCCAACTAAAATAAAGTACAATAGATTGACCCAGTGAACAAAGGAAATAAAAAATTATATTTACCAGTTAAGAACAAAACTAACTAAATCACAACCGGGAAAACAAAATGAAACCAAGGTGCCAAGTGGGGAATAAAACAATGAAGACAAAACTAACAAATATGTTAAGAGGAAAGGAAAGAAAGTAAAGAAAAAATAGATATGCAAAATTAAATAGAAGTAGATAGAGAAGATTTATATACATTAAAGATTAATTGAAAGGGGAAAGAACAGTAGGTAAAACAAAGGAGTAAATGTAGAAAAACAATAATATGTTTAAAAAATTAAAATTAGGTCTAAAAGCTGTGGGTTATCACATTTGTCTCCCCCACAACCATGTTTGACTAACTTTGTGTTCTTAAAAAAATAATAAATAAACAAATAATTTAAATTTAAAAAAAGGAAAAAGAAAAAAAAAAGTATAACTCCAAAGATATGCAAAAGCTGAACGTAGAAACAAAGGTTTCTAACAACAGTATAAAAAGTGACTGAGAAAATAAAAAAAGCTCAAAAGCGTAATTACATTCCATAGTGCCAATAAAATCGACAATTACAAAGAGGAGGCGGGGAGAAAAAGAAAAAAAATAAAAATGAATCTACAGAACAAGTCAAAACATAAGAATAATAAATGTTGTTCTTGAGTCACTGCTCTCAGAGACTTTCCCTTGCTGAGAGTCACAGTCCACCTCACCTCCCTAGGATGCCCTCCAACACTGTGCTGATCTCTGTCCCTGTTGTGGGGGCAGCTCAGATTCTAATCTGGTTCTACTCCTATGTGTTCTTATCTCCAATGTCCACAGCTATCAGAATTAGTGTGTTTTCTTTTGTGGGAACTCTCAATGTCTTTTTATATATTCCATAGACACAGAGTTTGCCTAGTTGATTGTGTGGATTTGATCTGCAACTTGTACAGCTGGTGGGAAGGTTTTGGGTCTTCTTCCTTAGTCACACTACCCCTTGATTTCAGTTGTGGTTTATTTACACCTCTGCCTGTGGGTCGTTTACTGGGGTTTGTTCCTGAGGCTGCCCTGGAGGACTTGAGCTTGCCTCGGTGAAGGCCACGTGTGGAGGTGGTATCAATTGCTTGGTTCACAGGAATTCTGGCAGCACCAGGTACTCAGGGAAGTTGGCAGCTAGGGTAGGAAGAAATATAGTGCTCTAGAAGGGTATGCTAATCAGTATTGGCCAATATGCTCCAGTATTCTTGCCTGGAGAACCTCTCTGACAGAGAAACATGGCAGGCCACAGTCTACAGGGTCACAAAGAACTGGACACGACCGAAATGACCCTGTGCACATAGATGAATTTTTTTTTTGCCTGTGGCAGCTCTGCCCCAGTGAGAGTTGAGGGTGAAGGTGGTGCAGCTGTTTGACTTGTAGGGACCCTGGTGGTGCAAAGTGTGCAGGGACACGGACTGCCTCTGCTATAGGAGTTATGGTCTTATCAGAGTCTTGTTTCGAGCCTCCTCGAGCTGATGATCAGAAGGCTTCTTTATCCAGTCTTTCTCCATAGCTCCACCTGTTCAGGCACTTAGAGGGCTCCCTTGCCTGGGTTCCTTCTCTGTTGTTTGGCACATCAAGCACTCAGAGGGGCCCCCCTGGCTGGGGTCTTTCTCTGTAGATCGGCACATCAAGCACTTAAATGGGCACCCTGGGTGGTGTCCTACTCAGTAGTTCAGTGAGTCAGGTGTTTGATGGGCCAACCTTTCTAATGTTCAGCTGCTGATGCTGGCCTGGGGGAGAGAGAAGCTATGGTCATGGCTCCACTCTGACATGTGACTCAGCAGTATTGCCTTGCTTCCCATGGCTGCCCGGATTTCCTCCACAGGCATTTCCCACCACAATCTCCTCCCTCATATCCCCTCAATCCGTCTTTCTGCAGTAAACTGCAGCCCTTGCCCTGTGATTGCTCCACAATCCCTAAGCTCCAACTGCCAGCTACTGCACCTTCCAGGGACCTGAATCCTTGTCCAGGGTATGTATGCAGCAAGGACTGATTGACTCTCATTCCATTTAGGCTGCAGATCAGCTGTTTCACTCTCAGCCTTAAGTATTTCATGCTGACTCAGACAACTGCCCCAATGTGGGGATCGGACCCCTGCTTCAGTTCTCTCACTTGCTGAAGGCAGATCCAGTCTTATTAGCCCTCCTGTTCCCCCCCCCCCCCCCAGTTCCTTAATCCTACCGAGTTTTGAGTGGTTCTATATGTTTTTTTCCACTGGTCAGGTACTCCTGTTCACTCTCAGCAGGTGTTCTGCATGCACTTCTATGTTTTAAGGTGTATTCCTGATGTATCCATGGAGAGAGATGTACTCCACATCAACCTACTCTTCCACCATCTTGTTCTTTCTTTTCCAATGATCATACTCTTTATGGTGGCATATAGTTTACCCGTGGGTAATTGAGATGACAGATACATAGGTTCAGTGCTAGACAGTAAAGAATCTGCTAGCAATGTAGAAGACCTGGCTTCGATCCCTGGGTTGGGGAGATCCCCTGGAGAAGGAAATGGCAACCCACTTCAGTATTCTTTACTGGAGAATTGTATGGACAGAGGAGCCTGGTGGGCTACAGTCCATGGAGTCGCAGACATTCAGACACTACTGAAAGACTAACACTTTCACTTTCAGCCTAAAGCTTAATAAGCTATTGCATACTAAACAGCTACTATGTGTATGGAACTTTATGTTATGTTGTGGGATAAACAAAGGCTTATAGATAAATCACTTATCACCTAGTTGAAATGATGAGATTAAACTTGAAAAGGTCGCTAGCAATGAAAGGGACTACAACTGTTCTAAAGATAATCTTTAAAACATTAATTCTTGGTCATTTTCACTCATTCATTTCTTTAAAAATATAATAAGAGGTACAAGCTTCCACCTAATATATCCTATTATATTTATAATATAGTACATATATACTATATATATTAATGGAGAGGAAAGGTAAGGGAGAACATACAATAGGTAATCTTTGAAGTCATTTTGATTTTGATTTGGGCTATAGGCAGATACAGATGCATGTGGATTCAACAGCTTCACTTTTTCTCTCTTTTCCTCTGCCTTCACATCACAATGTCCTCACCTTTCTATTTGTATTGCTATGAACTTAGCAAGCCTGTCATCTTATAAAATGGCTTAGCTCTTTCCTTTCATCTTCACAGAAAACACTTCTCATTTTTTAACTCCCAGTTCAAGGCTCTCTTTTCCAAGATTACCTTGTTTCTATTTTTATGCAGTTCAGTCGCTCAGTTGTGTCCGACTCTTTGTGAACTAATGAACTGCAGCACTCAAGGCCTCTCTGTCCATCACCAACTCCAGGAGTCTACCCAAACCCATGGTCATCGAGTCGATGAAACCATCCAGCCATCTCATCCTCTGTCATCCCCTTCTCCTCCTGCTGTCAATCTTTCCCAGCATCAGGGTCTTTTCCAATGAGTCAGCTCTTTGCATCAGGTGTCCAAAGTATTGGAGTTTCAGCTTCAACATCAGTTCTCCCAATGAAGACCCAGGACTGATCTCCTTTAGGATGGACTGGTTGGATCTCCTTGCAGTCCAAGGGACTCTCAAGAGTCTTCTCCAACACCACAGTTCAAAAGCATCAATTCATCAGTGCGCAGCCTTTTTCACTGTCCTACTATCACATCCATACATGACTACTGGAAAAACCATAGCCTTGACTAGACAGACCTTTGTTGACAAAATAATGTCTCTGCTTTTAAATATGCTGTCTAGGTTGGTCATAACTTTCCTTTCAAGGAGTAAGCGTCTTTTAATTTCATGGCTGCAATCACCATCTGCAGTAATTTTGGAGCCCAGAAAAGTAGTCAGCCACTGTTTCCACTGTTCCCCCATCTATCTGCCTTGAAGTAATGGGACCAGATGCCATGATCTTAGTTTTCTGAATGTGGAGCTTTCTTTTTCCTATGCAAGAAATTTATTTTTTAGTCTTATTATTATTATTATTATTTTTTACTTTACAATATTGTGGTTTTGCCATACATTGGGATGAATCCGCCATGGTGTACATGTGTTCCCCTTCCAGAAACCCCCTCCCATCTCCCTCCCAATTCCATCCCTTTGGGTTATCCCGGTGCACCAGCCCCAAGCACCCTGTATCATGCATCAAACCTGGGATGGTGATTAGCTCACATGTGATAATTTACATGTTTCAATGGCATTCTCCCATATCATCCCATCCTCACTCACTCCCATAGAGTCCAAAAGACTGTTCTATGCATCTGTGTCTCTTTTGCTTCCTCACATACAGGGTTAACATTGCCATCTTTCTAAATTCCATATATATGCGTTAGTATGCTGTATTGTTGTTTTTCCTTCTGGCTTATTTTGCTCTGTATAATAGGCTCCAGCTTCATCCACCTCGTTAGAACTGATTCAAATGTATTCTTTTTAATGGCTGAGTAATATTTCACTGTGTATATGCAGCACGGCTTCCTTATCCATTCGTCTGCTGATGAACATCTAGCTTGCTTCCATGTGCTTTAAGCCAACATTTTCAGTCTCCTCTTTCACTTTCATTAAGACCTTGCGCTTCCAGTTTGTGCTACTTCCAACCCAGCGTTTCTCATGATGTACTCTGCATTTAAGTTAAATAAGCAGGGTAACAATATACAGCCTTGATGTAATCCTTTTCCTTTTTGGAACCAGTCTGTTGTTCCATGTCTAGTTCTAACTGTTACTTCCTGACCTGCCTACAGGTTTCTCAAGAGGCAGGTCAGGAGGTCTTGTATGCTCATCTCTTTCAGAATTTTCCAACTTCAGTGTGATCCACACAGCCAAAGGCTTTGGCATAGTCAATAAAGCAGAAATAGATGTTTTTCTGGAACTCTCTTGCTTTTTTGATGATCCAGCGGATATTGGCAATTTGATCTCTGGTTCCTTTGCCTTTTCTAAAATCAGCTGAAACATCTGGAAGTTCACAATTCATGTATTGCTGAAGCCTGGCTTGGAGAATTTTGAGCATTACTTTTCTAGTGTGTGAGATGAGTGCAATTGTGAGGTAGTTTGAGCATTCATTGGCATTGTCTTTCTTTGGAATTGAAATGAAAACTGACATTTTCCAGGCCTGTAGCCACTGAGTTTTCCATTTTTCTGGCATACTGAGTGCAGCACTTTCACAGTGTCATCTTTTAGGATTTGAAATAACTCAATTGGAATTCCATTACCTCCACTAACTTTGTTCGTAGTGATGCTTCCTAAGGCCCACTTGACTTCATATTGTAGGATGTATGGCTATAGATGAGTAATCACACCATCGTGATTATCTGGGTCATGAAGATCTTTTTTGTGTATTCTTGCCACCTCTTCTTAATATCTTCTGCTTATGTTAAGTCTGTACCATTTCAGTCCTTTATTGAGCCCATCTTTGCATGAAAATTTCCCATGATATCTCTAATGTTCTTGAATAGAGCTCTAGTCTTTGCCATTCTATTGTTTTCCTCTATTTCTTTGCATTAATCATTGAGGAAGGCTTTATTATCTCTCCTTGCTCTTCTTTGGAATTCTGCATTCAAATGAGTATATCTTTCCTTTTCTCCTTTGCTTTTTGCTTCCCATCTTTTCACAGCTATTTGTACGGCCTCCTCAGACAGACATTTTGCTTTTTTGTATTTCTTTACCTTGGGGATGATCTTGAGTCCTGTTTCTCATACAATGTCACAAACCTCCATCCATAGTTCATCAGGCACTCTGTCTATCAGATCTTGTCCTTTAAATCTATTTCTCACTTCAACTGTATAGTCATAAGTGATTTGATTTAGGTCATACTTGAATGGTCTATTGGTTTTTTCCACTTTCTTCAATTTCAGTCTGAATTTGGCAATAAGGAGTTCACAATCTGAGCCACAATCAGCTCCCTGTCTTGTTTGTGCTGACTATATAAAGCTTCTCCATCTTTGGCTACAAAGAATATAATCAATCTGATTTCAGTGTCAACCATCTGGTGATGTCCTTGTGTAGAGTCTTCTCTTGTGTTGTTGGAAGAGGGTGTTTGCTATGACCAGTCCATTCTCTCGGCAGAACTCTATTATCCTTTGTCCTGTTTCATTCTGTACTCCAAGGCCAAATTTGCCCATTACTCCAGGTGTTTCCTGACTTCCAACTTTTGCATTCAAATCCCCTATAATGAAAAGGACATCTTTTTTGGGTATTAGTTCTAGAAGGTCTTGTAGGTCTTCACAGAACTGTTCAGCTTCAGCTTCTTCAGTGTTACTTGTGGGCCTCTCTATTTTCTTTTTCTCTCCATCTCTCTAATCTGCCCTGTAGTGCTCCAGGGCAGGAGTTAGAAAGCCCGGCAAGCCCTCGGTCTCGGGCAGAAGGACCCTCCAAAGTTATCTTCCGAGGATGGGAGCCTCGGGAAGATCAGCCCCAAGGAGGGGGTGAGTAGACAGCCTGCCACACAGCCTCCCTCGCTGGGAGAGAGACACTCAGACTCGACGGGGGTTCTGTCAAAGCAGTTCCATTTTATTGAGCTGGGGGGCGAGCTTATATAGGCAAACAGTGCAGGAAGGCAAACAGGGCCGGAATTTCTAACGGGGCTTTCGGGGAGCTTGGCCAATCACTGTAAAGGTCACGTATCCAGGTGGCAGCACACCAATGTATACTGGTCATGTCCCGGCATTGTTAAGAGGAAGTTAGCTGTGGCCAATCGCATTTTTTTTTTGTAAATAGCCTCAGTCACGCCCTCTTGATTTCCGCCAAGCGCCGTCTTGTCATGAGTATGTGTAAGGTGCCCTACATTACTGGTTGGGGCATAGACTTGGATTACTGTGATACCGAATGGTTTGCCTTGGAAACGAACAAGGCAAACCTTGTTCGTTTTTAAGTTTGCATCCAAGTACTGCATTTCAGGCTCTTTTGTTTACTATGATGGCTACTCTATTTCTTCTAAGGAATTCCTGCCCACAATAGTAGATATAATAGTCGTCTGAGTTAAATCCACCCATTCCAGTCCATCTCAGTTCGCTGAGTCCTAGAATGTCAATGTTCACTCTTCTCATCTCCTGTTTGACCACTTCCAATTTGCCTTGATTCATGGACCTAACATTTCAGGTTCCTATGCAATATTGCTCTTTACAGCGTCGAATCTTGCTTCTATCACCATTACCATTCACAACTGAGTGTTGTTTTTGCTTTGGCTCCATCCCTTCATTCTTTCTGGAATTATTCTCTGCTGATCTCCAGTAGTATATTGTGCATCTACTGACCTCGTGAGTTCATTTGTCAGTGTCTTATCTTTTTGCCTTTTCATACTGTTCATGGGGTTCTCAAGGCAAGAATACTGAAGTGGTTTGCCATTCCCTTCTCCAGTGGCCCACATTCTGTTTTTATTAATAGTTATTGTTTGAATCACTTTAAAATTTTTGTACATATCATGTTCTGTCTTGGTATAAACTTCTTTGTTTAACATACAGCTAGGTTACAGGATCTTCAAGGGAAATAGGCAGCAGCCTAATTTCTAAATGTGTTGGCGGGGGGGGGGATTGAATTTTACTCATTGTGTCATATGTAAGTTTATAATTTTATACTATAGTGATTTGGATATGTGAGTTGCCTCCCTAGTTAGAATATTTTAAAAAATCTATTCAAATGAGGTTGAAAATTACACGATGCATCTCATGCCAAGCAGAATGGACTATATGATAGAGGCACTGGACAATCATCACAGGTTTTGGAGGAAAACTGATATGGCTTAATCTGTATGCTAAGAAGGTAGATATGATGCCAGATTGAGGGATGCAAGGAAATAGTGAATGCTGGAAAGAGGAGATTAGTTCAAAGGCTGATACAGTAGTCTAGGTTAAGGATGCAGTGTAAATAAAGAAAATAGATGAGAGTGCTATGGTTTTTCCGACTTTGGGGAGAATGGTAACATTATCATGCTGAAAAAAAATAAAATTATTAGTTTCAACTTGTTTGCACTGTGTTCATGTAATGAAAGCATGAAATTCTCTTTAGGTTAGTTGATCAGAAAATTATTTAATAAGAATCATCAGGTATATGAAATACATCCGTGCCGTATTTCCAATGAGTAATGAGGAGAAATAAATGAAACTAAAATATAATATGAGAGTTTAAGTTAAAAATTATTGTCTATTAATGTTAAATTCTACATAATGTTAGCTTTTGACTTCTTTCAAAAAATCCTCGAATATTCTTTACGATAAATTTCTTCAAAATTGCTGTGTGATAGAGGTAAGAGCAGCCTTCCTTGTTAGAATATTTATCTGTGTGGAAATTTTAGTGATGCTTGGAGGATCCTCCACACGTGTGCACATGCACATACATACACATCCTCTTACATGACTCTCTTTGTATCATTAATTTTATTTCAAAATTCATCCTCTATCCAAGTGCAACTACTCTCAGGGATAATAACATCTAGCCAAGGATACGTTAATACAGATAATTAAGGGGAAAACATTGAGCTTTGAGTATGATTTATAGGAGAAGAGAGCAGACATAGGTGGAGTGGAACTCTAGTGTGAGATGAAATACCATGCATGAAGTTATTACCAAAAGGAAAAGGAAGGGAAGGCACAAAATATATAATTTACCTATGTAAACATTCTCATTCAAACTATTGATTATAGCTAACTCTACCTGAAAGAAGTCTATGACTTGTTATTCTTGTAGTTTAAATATTTTTGCCTTACCCCTTTTTGGATTTAGATTCATTCTTTTACTTCCCATCTATTTGTATATTTGAACCTATGTGCAGACAACATATAGTTGATCTTGCTTTCCTACCCTAACAGTTTCTACCTTTATTTAATTATATAATCCAATCACATTTAATATTAGTGTTGATATATTTGGATTTATTTTCTGCAATTATACATTTTGTTTTCTTTGCGGTCATGCTTTTTCTTCCCCTATATTCCTCCTTTACATTTTTGGTTCAGTGAATATTTTCTATTGCAGCTTTTTCATTAATGATTTTTTTCCACTATATTTATGAGTTACTTCTTTAATGTTTATTCTAGGACTTACCATATACATCTGAACTTAACAGAATCAGCCTCATACTAACTTAATTCTACTGAGCTATAAAAGCATTACTCTTATAAAGATATATTCTTTCACCTTTTTTTGGTATTACTATCATGTATAAAACATTTATAAGTGCTACAACCCAACAGTACATGATTATAATTATTATTTTATATAGTTTGTGTCTTTGAAATAATCTGATAGGTTAAATAGTGCAAGTGAATATTTAAAGTTTTTGTTACATTAATCTTATTTATTATTTCCAATTCTCTTCATTGATTTCTGTGAATTTTAGCTAATGTTTGGATTAATTCCCTTAGGCTGATACATCTTTGTCTCCAGCAACCTCCTTTGCACTGTTATTAGTAAATAATGTAAACTTTATAGGCCTAATAATATATTGCATACATACTATTTTGTATAATTATTTAAAAATCAATTTTAGAGAAGATATGAGAACCGCGAAATTATAATCCTTTTTATAATTACATAACTATCTTTGTAATTATAATTTACAACTGAACTAATGCTCTTTTACTTTCATGTGGGCTAGAATTACTGTCTTGTCATTTTCTTGGATCTTGACAAACTTCCTTTAGTATTTCTTGTGAAATGAGCTTGCTGGCAGCATATTCTTTCAGCTTTTCTTTATCTGATAATATCTATCACCTTCATTTTTGTAAGACAAATTTACTGGATATTTTATTCTTTGACAGATTTTTTCTTAACCATTTTAGAATATGTTATTCTACTGCTTTCTGCCCCCCTTTTTTTCTGATGAGAAAGCAGATGTTAATCTTATTGAAGTTCATTTTAAGTGACTAGTTACTTTTCTCTTACTGCTTTCAAGATTTTCTTCTTGATGTTGGAGCTCATCATTTTTAGCATGTTATGTTTGTGAATCTCTTTGTGTTTATTCAGCATAGAAGCACTGACTCAGGAGACACAGCAAGGACTCTTGGAATTCATATGATTATTAGTGAAACCACAGTCACAAGTAGAGACTCTATCTGTAATGATTAGAGGCTCAGCAGAAGAATCCCCCACCTCTCAGCCACACTTGCCCAAAACTTGGCCTCTGCAATAGGTGCCTGGGTGCAGGAAAATAAATGGTGGTATCTTGTGCCTCTCAAGAAGATAGCCCAATATTCTGGGAGGTGGGTCATAGAGGATCCTGCTTTGGTTTATGTTGGAGAGTGTTTTGCCTATGTTATCCTCTAGGAGTTTTATAGTTTCTGGACTTATGATTAGATCTTTCATCCATTTTGAGTTTGTTTTTGTGTATGGTGTTAGAAAGTGTTCTAGTTTCATTCTTTTACAAGTGGCTGTCCAGATTTCCCAGCACCACTTGTTAAAGAGATTGTCTTTTCTCCATTGTATATTCTTGCCTCCTTTGTCAAAGAAAAGGTGTCCATAGATGCGTGGATTTACCTCTGGGCTTTCTATTTTGTTCCATTGATCTATATTTCTCTTTGTGCCAGTACCATACTGTCTTAATGACTGTGGATTTGTAGTATAGCCAAAAGTCATGTAGGTTGATTCCTCCAGTTCCATTCTTCTTTCTCAAGATTGCTTTGGCTATACGAGGTTTTTTGTATTTCCATACAAATTGTGAAATTATTTGTTCTAATTCTCTGAAAAAGACCTCTGGTAGCTTGATAGGAATTGCATTAAGCAACCTAGATGCCCATCAACTGACGAATGGATAAGAAAGCTGTAGTACATATACACAATGGAATATTACTCAGCATTAAAACAAAATTCATTTGAATCAGTTCTACTCAGATGGACGGAACTGGAGCCTATTATCCAGAGTGAATAAGCCAGAAGGGAAAAACAACAATACAGTATACTAATGCATATATATGGAATTAAGAAAGATGGTAACGAGAACCCTGCATGCTAGACAGCAAAAGGAACGCAGATGTATAGAACAGACTCATGGACTCTGTGGAAGAGGGCAGGGGTGGCATGATATGGGAGAATGGCATTGAAACATGTTAATTATCATATGTGAAATCAATCACCAGCCCCGAACATCAACCCTGGGCTGGTGCACCGAGATTCCCAGGAGGAGGGAATCAGAAGGGAGGAGGGAGGGGGGTTCTGGAGGGGGAGCATATGTAAACCCATAGGGGCTTCATGTCATTGTATGGCAAAACCAACACAATAAAGTAAAGAAAATTTAAAAAGAAAAAAAAAAAGAATATAGCCCTCCTACCAGGAAATTACTGTAGAGGGAGTCCTTTGTTCGTTGCCTCAGAAGTGTAGAGTGCAATTTCCATATCAATGAATTCAGGAGAGAGTCTCTGTTCAAATACTTCCTACTATCAATACAAGTTAAAAGATTGTAAATGCTTTTTTATTTACTGTGTGTCTGTAGGACCTTTCCCAGAGACTTAAAACGGTTATTTTTGTTTGTTTTAATAATTTTCAACAGTTTTTCATGAAAGTGGTTCCATGAAGTTCACCTTACTGTCGTATTGGAAGTCCCTCCGTTCCTACTACTTTTAGGTATTTTTTGCCCTAGCATAAAAAGGCCAGCATAAACAGCTTTTAAAATATATTTAACTGAACTGTTTGTGAAGTCACTCGGTTTCTAGATATTATAGAAACATAATATTCTAGATATTATAGAAACATAATCTCTGTACAACAAATTACTATGCAGTAATGGGAAAACATAAGAAAGATTTTATGCCCTTCCTTATATGCAAGAGGCTTCCCTGATAACTCAGTTGGTAAAGAATCCTACTGCAATGTGGAAGACCCTGGTTTGTTTCCTGGGTTGGGAAGATCCCCTGGAGAAGGGAAAAGCCACCCACTCCAGTATTCTCACCTAATGAATTCCACGGACTATAGTCAGAAAGAGTCAGACATGACTGAGTGACTTTCACTTTAATCTACAAAATCTCTTTTGATCTTATTTGAGAAGCAAGAAATATAAAGATATTAAATGATTAGGTAATAATAAGCTATGTTTAAAATTATTTCAACTGAATGGTGTAGGCAGGGTTTCCCACCTGTATTCTGTGAAACTTGATTAGAATTTCAGAGAAAAATAAATCTGTGATTAAATAGATTTGAGGAATGCTGCTTGTTGTAATACCTCTTTGAGATTTGCAATGTGTATTTGCATCCTTAATATTCTAATAAGTGCTCTAATAAAGAGACATTTTAAATTTTGTTTTATACAGCGTTTCCTTTTCGATCATTGAAAACATCCCAACCAAGAATATTTATTGAGTGCTTATGGGATACAGTTTAAGAAGTGCTAATGTAGATAAAAAGTGCTTGTTAATTATTACCTTTTCTCTCAAATTATATTTTTTGTGTTGTAGCACATTATTCCCTGTAGATAATTGTAGTTCATACATAAAATTTTAATTTCCTAATGTGTTAAAATAGACTGAAACGTTATAGGATATGTTCGTTAACTCTGGACAAGAAGCAAGACTGTAATGTGTAGAATTTGTTTGATAAAATGGATTGGGAAAGGAAAGATGATATTTGATGTACTTTGCAGCCTAATCAAAAATTAGATAAGGGATTAAGGGCAAAAAGTGGCTTTAAGGGAAATTTGTGCTTAAGCAAAGAAAGTCTAAGAAAAATAAGCTCATTAAAGAGGTGTTGGATCAGAAACTAATGGACTAACCTGCTAATGGCGCAAGTAGCTATGGAGCAAAGAAAATAATTTTATTTCAAGCCCAAGATTTATACACCTAGATACCTCAAAGGAACCACAGAGAATAGTGAGCCAGCTGACCAATGTGTAAAGCAAAAAGATGCTTGAGATTTCCCACTTTACTACAGCTTTTCAATTTGCTTATTTGACATATGAATACACTAGTGTGTTACTTACAAAAATTAAAGAAAAGTGACTATTTTATACATCTGCGTTCCTTTTGTTGTCTCCCATGTTGGGTTCTCATTACTGTCTTTCTAAATTCCATATATATGTGTTAATATACTGTATTGTTGTTTTTGCTTCTGGCTTACTTCACTCTGGATAATGGGCTCCAGTTTCGTCCATCTGAGTAGAATTGCTTCAAATGAATTTTTTTTTAATGCTGAGTAATATTCCATTGTGTATATATACCACAGCTTTCTTATCCATTCGTCACTTGATGGGCATCTAGGTTGCTTCCATGTCCTGGCTATTGTAAACAATGCAGCGATGAACATTGGGGTGCACGTGGCTCTTTCAGTTCTGGTTTCCTCGGTGTATATGCCCAGCAGTGGGATTGCCGGGTCATATGGCAGGTCTATTTGCAGCTTTTTAAGGAACCTCCACACTGTTTTCCATAGTGGCTGTACTAGTTTGCATTCCCACCAACAGTGTAAGAGGGTTCCCTTTTCTCCACATCCTCTCCAGCATTTATTGCTTGTAGACTTTTGGATGGCAGCCATTCTGACTGGTGTATGAGGGTAAGGGTGGGATGAGATGGGAGAAGGGCATTGAAGCATGTTACTTGTCATGTGTCTAATCAATCGCCAGCCCAGGATTGATGCTCGGGACTGGTGCAGCGAGATTTCCCGGGGGGGAGGGAGGAGGGAGGGGGGACCCGGAGGGGAAGCATATGTAAACCCATGGTGATATCATAACAATGTATGGCTAAAACAATAATAAAAAAAAATTAAAAAATTAAAAAAAAAAGAGTTGGACACAACTTAGCAGCTAAATAACAACAACAATCCTATAATGAATGAGGGCTTTTATGAAATGAGCATACAGACATATGAACATGCACACACATACATGCTAAAAAAAACAGCTCAAGTGGAGAAGAAAAATAAAACTCTTACATGTAATTTAATTTTTCTCTTATCACAAACTATTCTTTATGTGTCTTAAAACAACCAAGGGCTTAAATTTTCAGTAAAAAAGGTATGCCATTTAACTCTAAAACTTAATTGAAAACCAATAGAAGTGACTTATTAGCTAATATGTATGGTGAAAGAAGCCACTGAACCTACACTCCTAGCACCTCAGTTGAGGCCAGTCACATCTCCGACTCAGGATGGCTTTGATCCTGGAGCAGACAGCTGCATCTCTGAGAGTGTTGAATCAAGAAGGCAGGAGATTTCATGCACAAACAATTACATTCTGAGAGTCAGAGCCAAATAGCTGGGAAATGTAAAAAAAAAAAAAAGAAAGAAAGAAAAGTGACTGAATGCATCTAAATAAAATTACAGGATACTTGTGAACTCTAAGAAAAATATTTTAGTCAGATAACTTTTTATGGTTTAGCTTTCAAAACTGCTATTTCTGGATATAATAGGCAATTAAATAGCTTGAGATCACGTAAATTGGATGATGTGCTTTCTCTTTCTCTTGTTCTGCTTCTTTTGGCCAAATTATTTTACTTTGATAAATATCTGCTTATGTATATCTCAATAAGTATCATTAGATTATCATGAGGATTCATATATGAAAAAATATATCCATATATACAAATGAAATCACTCATATAAACATTTGCTATATACAGTATTTGGAATTCAGTAAATGTTAGTTCCTGTTCCCTCCTACTCATTTTTTAAAATTCAGACATAAATGAATCTAAATAATGCCCTAGTTAAAAGAAATATTCTGAGATATTCTAAGTCAGTATCTCTCAAACTAGAGCATATATCAGAAACACCTGAAGGGCTAGTTTAAATAAAAATTGTTGGTCTCAGCTCCCAGAGTTGAGACCCTCTCAGTAAATCTGGGGTGAGGCCCAAGAATTTTCATTTCTGTCAGGTTCCTATGTGATCTCCTTCTGTTAATCTCATACTACATACACTTAGGAAACAGCTAAGAGGGCCAACAATATTGATTTAGAAAGGGAGAATATGTTTAAAAGTATGTTTTTGCTAATTCTTTCTCATGTTTTCTGTTTTGAAGATATGGAAAGCTATTTTTAACTACCAGAGCCAATTTTCCTGGGTACATTGCCCAGATCTCTGTCTTCTTAGTCTTGAATACTTTGCTGACACTTCATTCTTTTTTTTTAATATAAGAAATATACTTTATTTTTTTATTGTTTTTGCCATACAATGTCATGATATCACCATGGGTTTACATATGCTTCCCCTCCAGAACCCCCCTCCCTCCTCCCTCCCCCCCGGGAAATCTCCCTGCACCAGCCCCGAGCATCAATCCTGGGCTGGCGATTGATTAGACATATGATAATTAACTTGTTTCAATGCCCTTCTCCCATATCATCCCACCCTTACCCTCATCCACAAAGGGAATGCAGATGTAGATGGAACTACAATTTTGGCATGCTTTTGATTTCTTAATCAGCTCCAGGCATATTGCCAAATAAGGCCATTATGCTATGTTTTGTGTCATATGCTGGTGACTTACATAGTGGAATAAAATTAACATCTCATTTTACATCAGGGAATCAACAGCTGTCTGAATAGTAGAAACTTACAATGTAGCAAATCCAAACGTAAATTTAATCCACTGACCTAAAGAAATAGTAGGCTTAGGAGCTCACCACCATTGCTGAATCATTTGATTCCCTACATACTTGCAACAGCCATAGTATTATTTGTTTAATGTCATGTTCATTTCTGAAAGACCTATCATCCAACATGATTTACAAGTAGTAGTGATTCCAGCATTTTGGGAGCTATCATACTGTATCTTTAATTCCTCATTTTTCCCTGCCTCCTCCTAAGAAGTGCTGTAACATGTATGTGTTATTTTTTAGGTGAAAGGAAATGCAAATACAGTTTATTTTGAGAATGTCAATATATTCCTTGAGAAAAATCAGAAAATAACATAGGGTTATTTCAGATAAAATTGAGTGTCTAGCAGCAGTGGGGATGAGATGTCTGAAATAACATCTTTGGAAATTGTAGCTATTCAGGAATGGTTTATAAAAATTTAACTTTTTTATATTTATTTCAAATATTTTCTTTGCCTCTATAAAATGTACAAATTAGGTTGGATTTAATTTTGGCTTTCTCTTTTCTAAGGCAGTTTTCTCTTGAACTGTATCGTATTTTAAGATATTTGTGCACCGTTTGGCAACACCTTGATAGTAAGTGCACTCACACATGTACAATAAGCATATCTTATTTTTATACTGTCAGAAAGAAAAGTTAAATTTAAAAAAATGCCACACCACATGAAACTTTCCATAAACTTTGTGATTAGGAACCAATGCAGTAAGGGGTAAGGCATAACATAATCACAACATTGATGAGGACATCAATAATATAATGAGAGGACAATAATACAATAATGAGAACATCAACAGTTTGTCAGTACTGAAATCAGATTGATTATATTCTTTGCAGCCAAAGATGGAGAAACTCTGTACAGTCAGCAAAAACAAGACTGGAAGCTGACTGTGGCTCAGATAATGAGCTGATTATTGAAAAATTAAGACTTGAATTGAAGAAAGTAGGGAAACCATTCAAGTATGACCTAAAACAAACCCCTGATGATTATAAAGTGGAGATGACAAATAGATTCAAGGGATTAGATCTGACAGAGTTCCTGAAGAACTATGGAAGGAGGTTCCTGACATTATACAGGAGGCAGTGATCAAGACCATCCTCAAGAAAAAGAAATGCAAAAAAAGCAAAATGTCTTTTGTCTGAGGAGGCCTTACAAATAGCTGAGATAAGAAGAGAAACTAAAGACAAAGGAGAAAGGGAAAGATAAACCAATTTGAATGAAAAGTTCCAAAAATAGCAAGGAGAGATAAGAAAGCTTTCCTTAGATATCAATGCAAAGAAATAGAGGAAAACAAAGGAATGGGAAAGACTAGAGATCTCTTCAAGATAATACCAAGGAATACCAAGAGAATTTCAAGGGATACCAAGAGAGATCAGTTCAGTTCAGTCACTCAGTCATGTCCAACTCTTTGCAACCCCATGAATCGCAGCAGGCCAGGCCTCCCTGTCCATCACCAACTCCCGGAGTCTACCAAACCCATTTCCATTGAGTCGGTGATCCCATTCAGCCATCTCATACTCTGTCATCCCCTTTTCCTCCTGCCCCCAATCCTTCTCAGCATCAGAGTCTTTTCCAATGAGTCAACTCTTCTCATGAAGTGGCCAAAGTATTGGAGTTTCAGCTTCAACAACAGTCCTCCCAATGAAGACCGAGGACTGATCTCCTTTAGGATGGACTTATTGGATCTCCTTGCCATTCAAGGGCCTCTCAAGAGTATTCTCCAACACCACAGTTCAAAAGCATCAATTCTTCAGTGCTCAGCTTTCTTCACCATCCAACTCTCACATCTATACATGACTACTGGAAAAACCATAGCTTTGACTAGATGGACCTTTGTTGGCAAAGTAATCTATCTGCTTTTTAATATGCTGTCTAGGTTGGTCATAACCGTCCTTCCAAAGAGCAAGAGTATTTTAATTTCATGGCTGCAATCACCATCTGCAGTAATTTTGGAGCCCCCGAAAATAAATCTGACACTGTTTCCCCACCTATTCCCCATGAAATAATGGGACAAGATGCCATGATCATAGTTATCTGAATGTTGAGCTATAAGCCAATTTTTTCACTCTCCTCTTTCACTTTCATCAAGAGGCTTTTTAGTTCCTCTTCACATTCTGCCATAAGGGTGGTGTCATCTGCATATCTGACGTTATTAATATTTCTCCCGGAAATCTTGATTCCAGCTTGTGCTTCTTCCAGCCTAGTGTTTCTCATGATATACTCTGCATATAAGTTAAACAGAGTGACAATATATAGCCTTGACGTACTCCTTTTCTTATTTGGAACCAGTGTGTTGTTCCATGTCCAGTTCTTACTGTTGCTTCCTGTCCGGCATACAGGTTTCTCAAGAGACAGGTCAGATGGTCTGATATTCCCATCTCTTTCAGAATTTTCCACAGTTTATTGTGATCCACACAGTCAAAGCCTTTGGCATAGTCAATAAAGCAGAAATAGATGTTTTTCTGGAACTCTCTTGCTTTTTCGATGATCCAGCAGATATTGGCAATTTGAACTCTCATTCCTCTGCCTTTTCTAAAGCCAGCTTGAGCATCTGCAAGTTAATGGTTCACGTATTGCTGACGCCTGGCTTGGAGAATTTTGAGCATTAATTTACAAGTGTGTGAGATGATTGCAATTGTGCAGTAATTCAAGCATTCTTTGGCATTGCCTTTCTTTGGGTTTGGAATGCAAACTGAACTTTTCCAGTCTTGTGGCCATTGCTGAGTTTTCCAACTTTGCTGTCATATTTAGTGCAGCACTTTCACAGCATCATCTTTCAGGATTTGAAATGGCTCAACTGGAGTTCCATCACCTCCATTAGCTTTGTTCGTAGTGATGCTTCCTAAGGCCCACTTGACTTCACATTCCAGGATGTTTGGCTCTAGGTGAGTGATCACACCATCATGATTATCTGAGTCGTGAAGATCTCTTTTGTACCAAGTGAGATACCTAGGGAATGGAATAGTTCATGCAACTATGGGCACTATGAAGGACAGACATGGTATGGACTTAAAGGAAGCAGAAGATATTAAATAGAGGTGGCAAGAATGAAAAGAAGAACTATAAAAAAAAAAAGATCTTCGTGACCCAGATAACCATGATGGTGTGATCACTCACCTAGAGCCAGACATCCTGGAATGTAAAGTTAAGGGAGCCTTAGGAAGCATCTATATGAGCAAAGCTAGTGGATGTAATGAAATTTCAGTTGAGTTACTTCAAATCCTAAAAGATGATGCTGTGAAAGTGCTGCACTCAATATGCCAGTACATTTGGAAAACTCAGCAACGATCACAGGACTGGAAAAGGTCAGTTTTCTTTCCAATACCAAAGAAAGTAATGCCAAAGAATATTCAAACTACTTTACAATTGCATTCATCTCACACAAGAGCAAAGTAATGCTCAAAATTCTCCAAGCCAGGCTTCAACAGTACATGAACTGTGAACTTCCAGATGTTCAAGCTGGATTTAGGAAAGCCAGAGGAACTAGAGATAAAATATCCAACATCCTTAGGATCACACAAAAGCAATAGAGTTCTAGAAAAATTTCTATTTCTGCTTTATTTACTATGTCAAAACATTTTACTGTGTGGATCACAACAAACTGTGGATAATTCTTCAAGAGGTGGAAATACCAGACCACCTTACCTGCCTCCTGAGAAATCTGTATGCAGGACTAGAAGAAACAGAAATGTACATGGAGCAGCAGAAGGGTTCCAAATTGGGAAAAGAGTACATCAAGGCTATATATTATCACCCTGCTTATTTATCTTATATGCAGAGTGCATCATGCAAAATGTCAGATGAAGCACAAGCAAGAATCAGGATTGTGGGGAGAAATATCAATATCCTCAGATATTCAGATGACACCACCCTTATGGCAAAAACTGAAGAAGAACTAAAGAGGCTCTTGATGAAAATGAAAGAGGACAATGAAAATTTTGGCTTAAAATTTAAGATTTAGAATACCAAGATCATGGCATCCAGTCCCAACACTTCATGGCAAATTGATTGGTAAACAATGGAAATAGTGAGAGATTCTTTTTTGGGGAGAAGGCTTCAAAGTCATTGCAGATGGTGACAGCACCCATGAAATTAAAATGATACAGGGTACTCTGGGCTGGTGCACTGGAATGACCCAGATGGATGGGATGGGGGGAGGGGGGTATCTGGATGGGGAACAAATGTATATCCATTGCAGATTCATGTCAATGTATGGCAAAACCAATATAATACTGTAACGTAAAAAAATAAAAAAAGAAAAAAGAAAAAAAATCCAGGAGCCAGAAAAATCACAGCTATCACAACACACGACATTAGGCCTCTCTGCAAATAAATAAATAAATAAATAAAAAGATGCTTGCTCCTTGTAAGAAAAGTTATGAACAACCTAGACAGCATATTAAAAAGCAGGGATATTACTTTGTTGACAAAGGCTATGGTTTTTCCATTGGTCATTTATGGATGTGAGAGTTAGACTATAAAAAGAGCTGAGTGCCAAACAATTGATGCTTTTGAACTGTGGTGTTTCAGAAGACTCTTGAGAATCCCTTGGACTGCAAGGAGATGAAAACAGCAAATCCTGCAGGGAATCAATCCTGAATAAACATTGGAAAGACTGATGCTGAAGTTGAAACCCCAATAGTTTGGTCACCTGATCCGAAGGACTGACTCCTTGGAAAAAACCTTGATGCTGGGAAAGGTTGAAGGTGTGAGGAGAAGCAGACAACAGAAGATGAGATAGTTGGATGGCATTAACAACTCGATGGACATGAGTTTGTGCAGACTCCGAGAGTTGGTTATGGACAGGGAAACCCGGTGTGCTACAGTCCATGGGGTTGCAAAGTGTCAGACACTACTGAGTGATTGAACTGACTGAAGAATAGGATGCACCCTTTCCCAAATAATGTGCCACCATTAAATTTCATGCCCTTTGACTTTCTTCTTTCTTTTCAAAATGCCTATAAAACAATTTTATATTTGCATTTTTATTTTATTTTTTATTGATGTATAATTGCTTTACAGAATTTTGCTTTCTGTTAAACCTTTATATGAATCAGCCATATATATACATATATCCACTCCCTTTGAACTCCTCCCATCACTAGCCCCATCCCACCCTTCTAGGTTGACACAGAGCCCCTGTTTTAGTTTCCTGACAGCAAACTCCCATTGGCTATCTATTATACAGATGGTAACGTAAGTTTCCATGTTACTCTTTCCATACATCTCACCCTCTCCTCCCCTCTCCCCATATCCATAAGTCTATTCTCTATGTCTGTTTCTCCACTGCTGCTTTGTAAATAAATTCTTCAGTAACAGTTTTCTAGACTCCATATATATGCATTGGAATATGATATTTATCTTTCTCTTTTTGACTCACTTCACTCTGTATAATAGGCTCTAGGTTTATCCACCTCATTAGAACTGACTCAAACGTGTCCCCTTTTCATTGCTGAGTAATATTCCACTGTGAACATGTATCACTACTTCTTTATCCACTTTTCTGTCAATAGACATCTAGGTGGCTTCCATGTTCTACCTATTATAAATAGTGTTGCTATGAACAATGGGATACATTTCTCTTTTTCAATTTTGATTTCCTCAGGATATATGCCTAGGAGTGGAATTGGTGTGTCATATGTGAATTTATTCCTACTTTTTTTCAGGAATTTCCCTAATGCCTTCCATAGTGGCTGTATTGATTTACATTCCTCACCAACTGTGCAAGAGTGTTTCATTTTCTCCACACCCTCCCAGTATTTTTTTTTTTTTGTAGACTGTTTGATGATGGACATTCTGACCCGTGTGAGGTGGTATCTCACTGTAGTTCTGTAGTTTTCTTCTGCATTTCTGTAATAATAAGTGATGTTGAACATCTTTTCATGTGTTTGTTTACCATCTGTATGTCTTCGGAGAAATGTCTGTTTAAGTCTTTTCCCCCATTTTTTGCTTGGTTTGTTTGTTTTTCTGGGATTGAATTGTATGATCTGCTTTTATATTTTGGAAATTAATCCTTTGTCAGTTTTTTCATTTGCTATTATTTTCTCCCATTCTGAGGGTCGTCTTTTCACCTTGCTTATAATTTCCTTTGTTGTGCAAAAGCTTTTGAGTTTAATCAGGTCCAACTTGCTTACATTTGTTTTTATTTACATTACTTTAGGATGTGGGTCATAGAGGATCTTGCTTTGATTTTTGTCATAGTGTGTTCTGCCTATGTTTTTCTCTAAGAGTTTTATAGTTTCTGGTCTCACTATTAGGTCCTTAATCCATTTTGAGTTTATTTTTGTGTAGTGTGTTAGGAAGTGCTCTAATTTTATTCTTTTACATTTAGCTGTCCAGGTTTCTCAGCACCATTTATTGAAGAGGCTCTCCTTCCCCTGTTGTATGTTCTTGCATCCCTTGTCAAAAATAAGTTACCCATACATACATCTGTTTATTTCTGGGCTATCTACCTTGTTCCATAGTTCTACATTTCTATTTTTGTGCCAGTACTATACTGTCTTGATGACTGTAGATTTTCAGTATAATCAGAAATTAAGAAGGTTGATTCCTCCAAATCAATTCTTCTTTCTCAAGACTGCTTTGGCTCTTCAGGGTCTTCTGTGTTTCCATATGAATTGTAAATTTTTTTGTTCTAGTTCTGTGAAAAATGACATTGGTAATTTAATAGGGTTCATGCTGAATCTATATATTGTATTTGGTAATATAGTCATTTTCACAATATTGATTCTATCTCTCCATCTGTTTATGTCATCATTGGTTTCTTTCATTAGTATCTTATAATTTTCTGTGTACAATTCTTTTGTTGCATTAGGTAAGTTTATACCTAGATGTTTAATTGTTTTTGTTGCATTTGTGAATGGTGATTCCTAAATTTCTCTTTCTGATTTTCATTGTTAGTACATATAAATGCAAGTGATTTCTGTGTTTTGATTTTGCATCCTGCAACTTTGCTAAATTCACTGATTAGCTCTAATAATTTAGTGATACTATCTTTAGGGATTTCTATGTACAGTATCATATCATCTGCAAGCAGAGAAAGCTTTACTTCCTCTTTCTCGATCAGGATTTCTTTTATTTCTTTTTTCTTCTCTCATTGCTTTAGCTAGGACTTCCAAAACTAAGTTGAATAATAGTGGTGAAAGTGGACACCCTTGTCTTTTTTCTGATCTTATGGGGAATTATTTCAGTTTTCACCATTGAGAATAATGTTTGCTGTAGATTTATCATATATGGCCTTAAATATCTTGAGGTAGGTTCCTTCTATGCCCATTTTGTGAAGAGTTTTAATCATAAATGGGTGTTGAATTTTTTTCAGAGACTTTTTATGCATTTATTGAGATTATCATATGGTTTTTACAATTGAATTTTTTAATACACTGTATCACATTAATTGATTTGTGTATATTGAGGAATCCTTGCATCCCTGGAATAAACCCAACTTGATCATGCTGTATGAACTTTTTGATGTGTTGCTGAATTCTGTTTGCTAAAATTTTGTTATCAATTTTTGCATCTATTTTCATCAGTGACACTGGCCTGTAGTTTTCTTTTTTTGTGCTGTCTTTTTCTGATTTTGGTATCAGGGTGATGGTGGCCTTGTAGAATGAGCTTGGAAGTGTTCCTTCCTCTGCAATTTTTTGAAAGCGTTTTAGAAGAATAGTCATTAGCTCTTCTGTAAATGTTAGAATTCTTCTGTGAAGCTATCTAGTCCTGGGCTTTTTTTTTTTTTCCACAGCTTCCATTTTAGTGCTTGCAATTGGGTTGTTCATAGTTTCTATTTCTTTCTGGTTCAGTATTCGAAGATTGAACTTTTCTAAGAATCTGTCCATTTCTTCCAGGTTATCCCTTTTATAGTTGTTCAAAATAGTCTCTTTTAATACTTTGTATTTCTGCATTGTCTGTTATAATCTCTCCTTTTTCACTTCTAATTTTGGTGACTTGATTCTTCTTTCTTTTTTTCTTGATAAGGGTCACTAAAGGTTTGTCAATTTTGTTTATCTTCTCAAAGAACAAGCTTTTAGCTTTATTAATCTTTACCATCATTTATTTCATTTATTTTACATTTGTTTCTACTCAGTTCTTTAGGATTTCCTTCCTTCTACTAATTTGGGGATTTGTTTGTTCTTCTTTTTCCAGTTGATTTAGGTCTAAAGTTAGGTTGTCTATTCGATATTTTTATCGTTTCTTGAGGTAGGATTGTATTGCTATAAGCTTCATTCTTAGAACTGCTTTTGATGCATCCCATAGGTTTTGAGTTGTCATCTTTTCATTGTCATTTTTTCTAGATTATTTTAAATTTCCTTTTATATTTCTTCAGTAACCTCTTGCTTATTTAGAAATGTATCGTTTAATGTCCATGTGTTAGTGCTTCTTTGTTTTTTTCTTGTAATTGATACCTAGTTTCATAGCGTTGTGGTCAGAGAAGATAGTTGATATGGTTTCAATTTTCTTAAATTTACTGAGATTTGATTTGTGACCCAAAAGGTGGTCTCTCCTGGAGCATGTTCCATGTGCACTTGAGAAGAAGGTGTATCTTTTGTATTTGGATGGAACCTCCTGAAGATATCAATGAGATCCATCTAATCTAATGTATCATTTAAGACTTGTGATTCCTTATAAATTTTCTGTTTTGATGGTCAGTCCATTGGTGTGAGTGAGGTGTTAAAGTCTCCTACTATTAATGTGTTACTGTCAATTTCTCCTTCTATGTCTGTGTTTGTCTTATGTATTGAGGTGATCCTATGTTGGGTGCATAGATATTTACAATTGCTATGTCTTACTCTTGGGTTGATCCCTTGATCATTATGTAGTGTCCTTCTTCATCTCTTGTAATCTTCTTTACTGTGAGATCTATTTTTTCTGATATGAAGATTGCTACTTCAGCTTTCTTTTGCTTCCCATTTGCATGGAATATATTTTTCCATCCTCTCACTTTCAGTCTATATTTGTCTTTAAGTCTGAGGTAGGTTTATTGTAGACAGCATAAATATAGGTCTCGTTGATTTTGTAGATCTTTTTCATTCTCTCATATTTCTTTACTCTATAAGTCCCTTTATCTTTTGTTTTAAAGTTGATTTGCTGGCACTGAATTCTCTTAACTTTTGCTTGTCTGAACAGCATTTGATTTCTCTGTCAATTTTGAATGAGATCCTTGCTCGTTACAGTAACTTTGGTTGTAGATTTTTCCCTTTCAATACTTTAAATATGTCCTGCCATTGTCTTCTGGCCGGCAGAGTTTCTGCTGAAAGATCAGCTATTAAGTGTTTGGGGTTTCCCTTGTATGTTACTTGTTGCTTCTCCCTTGCTGCTTTTAATAATCTTTCTTTGTGTTTAGTCTTTGTTAGTTTGATTAGTATGTGCCTTGGCATGTTTTTTCTTGGGTTTATACTGTATGGGACTCTTTGTGGCTCTTGCACTTTATTTTCTATTTCCTTTTTCATATTAGGGAAATTTTAAACTATAATCTTTTCAAAACCTTTCTCATAACCTTTTTTCTTCTCTTCTTCTGGGACCCCTATAATTCAAATGTTGATGCATTTGATATTGTCCCAGAGGTCTCTGAGACTATCCTCAGTTCTTTTCATTCTGTTTCCTTTTTCCTGCTCTTCAGAAGTTCCCCGCCCCAGTTTATCTTCCAGATCACTGATTTGTTCTTCTGTTTCAGATATTCTGCTATGGATTCCTAACTGAGCATTCAAAATTTCAGTAATTCTCTTGTTTGTCTCAGTATGTTTATTCTTTAATTCTTTTAGGTCTTTGTTAATTTATTCTTGCATTTTTTCCATCTAGTTTTCAAGGTTTTTTTTTATCATCTTACAATCCTTATTCTTTATGTATTTTTTAGATAGTTTGTCTATTTCCTCTTCATTTATTTGGACTGCTGTGTTTCTAATTTGTTCATTCATTTCTGTACCATTTCTCTGCCTTATCATTATTATTATTTTTAATTATTGTGTTTGAGGTCTCCTTTTCCCATGCTTCAAGGTTGAATTCTTTCTTCCTTTTGGTTTCTGCCCTCCTAAGGTTAGTCCCTTGCAGCACAGTTGGTAAAGAATCTCCTTGCAGTGCAAGAGATCCAGGTTCGATCCCTGGGTTTGGAAGATTCCCTGGAGAAGGAAATGGCAACCCACTCCAGTATCCTTGCCTGGATAATCTCATGGACAGAGGAGCCTGGTGGGCTGTAGTCCATGGGGTCACAAAGAGTCAGTCCAGTGGTTTGTGTAAGCTTCCTACAGGGTAAGATTTTTGCTGAGTTTTTTGTTTGTTTTGTTTTGTTTCTTTGTTTGTTTTTCCTGTGATGGTCAAGGATGAGTGTAGTGGTAATCCTGTCTGCTGATGATTGGGTTTGTAATTTTGTCTGTTTAGATGAGGTGTTTTGCACAGGGTGCTACTGGTGGTTTGGTGTTGCTAGACCTTGTATTCATGTGATTTCCTTTGTGTGAGTTCTCACTATTTGATAGTCCCTAGGGTTAGTTCTCTGGTATTTTAGAGTCTTGGGCCCAGTGCTCCAACTCCAAATGCTCAGGGATTCATCTCTGGTCAGGAATGAAGATTCCAGAAGTGGTCTGTTATGTCATTAATGGAGATACCCCAAAATGAGAAACCAAAGAAGAACTCCAGACAAATGGCAGTTACAAAATTAGACAAATAATAATTTAAATAATGGAATATACATATATACATATACACCCATAAGCAAAGTCAAATCAGTCCAACTAAAATAAAGTACAGTAAACTGACCTGGTGAACAAAGGAAATAAAAAATTATATCTACCAGTTAATAACAAAACTAACTAAAGCACAAATGGGAAAATGAAATGAAAGCAAGGTGACAAGTGAGGAATAAAGCAATGGAAATAAAACTAGCAAATATTTTGAGAGGAAAGAAAAGAAAGAAAGAATAGATATGCATAGTTAAATAGAGATAGAGAAGATTTATATACATTAAAAATTAACAGCAAGGGGAAACAAATAGTATGAAAACTAAACAAATGAAGAAATGTAGAAAACATAATAATAGGCTTAGAAATTAATATTGAAAAAAGAGAGAAAAGGAAAACTTCACAGAACTCAAAAACCTAACATAGAAGCAGACGTTTATAACAACAATACAAAATGTGACTGAGAAGAGAAAAAAATCTCAAAAGTTTAATTAGATTTCATAGTGCCAATAAAACTGACATTTATAAGAGAGGTGCAAAGAAATGGAAAAAGAAAAAAAAAGAATCCAAAATAATCTACAGAACAAGTCAAAACATAAAAATGATAAATGTTTTCCTTGAGTCAGTGTTATCAGAGTCCTTTCTCTCGCTTCAAGTCAGAGTCCACCTTAGCTCCCTAGGATGCCCTCCGACACTGTGCTCATCTCTGGACCTACTGTGGGGGCAGCTCAGATTCTAATCGGATCCTACTCCTATGTGTACTTGCCTCTGATATCCATAGCTATCAGAACTAGTGCATTGTCTTTTGTGGGAACTCTCAGTGACCTTTTATACATTCCATAGACTTCTGCCTAGTTGATCTTAATCTGAAACTTGTACAGCTGGTGGGGAGGTTTCAGGTCTTCTTCCTAAGCCACATTGTCCCTGGGTTTCAATTGTGGTTTTATTTCCACCTCGGCATGTGGGTCATCCACTGGGGTTTGTTCCTGAGTCTACCCTGGAGAACTTGAGTTTACCCATTCAAGGGCCAGGTGTGAAGGTGGTGTCAGCTGCTTGGTTTGCATTGGTTCTGGCAGGACCTGGTACTGACGCGAGTTGGCGGCTAGGGCAGCAGGGAATATAGTGCTCTAGAAGGGTATGGCAAACAGTATTGGCCAATATGCTCCAGGATTCTTGCCTGGAGACCCACCTTTTCCTGACAGAGAAGCCTGGCATGCCACAGTCTACCAAGTTGCAAAGAGTCAGACATGACTGAAATGGCCCTGCATGCATAAATGCAAGATTTGTTTTGCATGGGGGCAGCTCTGCCCCAGTGAGAATTGAGGGTGAAGGTAGCACATCTGCTTGGCTTGCAGAGACCTTGGCAGTGCCAAGTGTGCAGGGACACAGACTTCCTCTGCCACAGGAGTTATGGCCCTATCAGAGTCTTTTCTTGAACCTGGCGATCAGAAGGCCTCTTAAGCCAGTATTTCTCTATAGCTCCACCTGTTCAGGCACTTTGAGGACTCCCCTGCCTGGAGTCCTTCTCTGTTACTCAGCACATCAGGCATATAGACGGGACCCCTCTACTGGGGCCCTACTCTGTAGATCAGCAGGTCAAGCACTTAAAGGAGCACCCTGAGTGGGGTCCTGTTATGTAGCTCAGTGAGTCAGATGTTTGAATGGGCCTGAATCTATTGTTCAGCTGCCGATGCTGGCATGTGGGGAGAGAGAGGCTATGATGATGGCCCCACTCACGACGCATGCCTCAGCAGTGTTGCCTTGCTTCCATGGCTGCCCTGCTTTACTCCACTGACATTTCCCACCACAATTTTCTTCCTCACCTCCCCTCAATCCTTCCCTCTGCAGTCAACAGCAGCCATTGCCCTGGGATTGCTCCACAATCCCTAAACTCCAGCTCCCAGGCACTGCATCCCTGTCTGGGATATGTATGGCTGCAGCAAGGACTGTCTCATTCTCATTCCATTTAGGCTGCCACAAATTTGCTGTTTCACTCTCAACCTTAAATACTTCTCCTTCGAGTCAGACAGTTGCCCCGATGTGGAGATTGGATCCCTGCTTCTGTTCCCCCACCCACTGAGGGCAGGTCCAGTCTTAATAACACTCCTGTTTCCCCCCCATAATTCCTTTGTCCTACCTTGTTTTGTATGGCTCAATGTATTTTTTTCCTTTGATCACGTACTCGTGTTCACTCTCAAATGATTTTCTACATGCACTTCTGTGTCTGAAGGTGTATTCCTGATGTATTCATAGAAAGAGGTGTACTCCACATCCACCTATTCCTCTACCATATTGTTCCCACTCTCTTGCCATCATTTTTAATATCTTCTGCCTCTGTTAGGTCGATGCCATTTCTGTCTTTATTGTGCCCATCTTTGCATGAAATGTTCCCTTAGTATCTCTAATTTTCTTGAAGAGATCACTAATCTTTCCCCTTCTATTGTTTTCCTCTATTTCTTTGCATTGATCACTAAAAAAGGCTTTCTTCTTCTTCTTCTTCTTCTTATTATTATTATTTATTGTAACAAATTCAAGAAAGACATTTTTCTTTACATTATTTTGTTGGGTTTGCCATACACTGACATGAATCCACCATGGGTATACATGTGTTCCCCTTCCAGAACCCCCCTCCCATTTCCCTCCCAATTCCATCCCTCTGGGTCATCCCGGTGGGTGCACCAGCCCTGAGCACCCTGTATCATGCATCAAATCTGGGCTGGCAATTCATTTCACATATGATGATTTACATGTTTCAATGCCGTTCTCCCATATCATCCCACCCTTGACCTCTCCCATAGAGTCCAAAAGACTGTTCTATATATCTGTGTCTCTTTTGCTGTCTCGCATATAGGGTCATCATTAACATTTTCTAAATTACATATATATGCATTAGTATACTGTATTATTGCTTTTCCTTCTGGCTTACTACACTCTGTATAATAGGCTCCAGTTTCATCCACCTCATTAGAACGAATTCAAATGTATTCTTTTTAATGGCTGAGTAATATTCCATTGTGTATTGTACCACAGCTTTCTTATACATTTGTCTGCTGATGGACATCTAGGTTGCTTCCATGTCCTGGCTATTGTAAACAATGCGGTGATGAACAGTGGGGTACACGTGTCTCTTTCAATTCTGGTTCCCTCTGTGTGAATCCCAGCAGTGGGATTGCTGGGTCATATGGCAGTTCTATTTCCAGTTTTTTAAGGAATCTCCCCACTTTTAAGAACACTCCATAGTGGCTATACTAGTTTGCATTCCCACCAACAGTGTAAGAGGATTCCCTTTTCTCCACATCCTCTCCAGCATTTATTGCTTGTAGACTTTTGGATGGCAGCCATTCTGACTGGTGCAAAGTGGTACCTCATTGTGGTTTTGATGTGCATTTCTCTGATAATGAGTGATGTTGAGCATCTTTTCATGTGTTTGTTAGCCATTTTTATGCCTTATTTGGAGAAATGTCTGTTCAGTTCTTTGGCCCACTTTTTGATTGGGTCGTTTATTTTTCTGGAATTGAGCTGCAGGAGTTGCTTGTATATTTTTGAGATTAATTGCTTGTTGCTTTGTTTGCTATTTTTTCCCCATTCTGAAGGCTGCTTTTTCACGTTGCTTTTAGTTTCCTTTGTTGTGCAGAAGCTTTTAATTTTAATTAGGTCCCATTTGTTTATTTGTGCTTTTATTTCCAATATTCTGGGAGGTGGGTCATACAGGATCCTGCTTTGGTTTATTTCGGAGAGTGTTTTGCATATATTTTCCTCTAGGAGTTTTATAGTTTCTGGTCTTACGTTTAGATCTTTAATCCATTTTGAGTTTGTTTTTGTGTATGGTGTTAGAAAGTGTTCTAGTTTCATTCTTTTACAAGTGGTTGACCAGTTTTCCCAGCACCACTTGTTAAAGAGATTGAAGTCTTTCTTATCTTCCCTTGTTGTTCTTTGGAACTCTTAATTCAATTGGGTATATCTTTCCTTTTCTATTTTTCTTTTAGTTTCTCTTCTTTTCTCAGATATTTGTAAGGCCTCTTCAGACAAACATTTTGCTTTTTTACATTTCTTTTTCTTGGGGATGATCTTGATCCCTGCCTCCTGTACAATCTCAGGAACCTCCATCCATAGTTCTTCCAGCACTCTCTCTATCAGATCTTATCCCTGGAATCTATTTGTCACTTCCAATGTATAATCACAAGGTATTTAATTTAGGTCACACCTAAATGGTCTAATGGTTTTCCCTACTTTTTTCAATTTAAGTCTGAATTTGGCAATAAGTATTTCATGATTTGAGCCACAGTCAGCTCCCAGTCTTATTTTTGCTGACTGTATAGAACTTCTCCATCTTTGACTACAAAGACTATAATCCAACTGATTTCAGTTGATACTGACCATCTGGTGATGTCCATGTGTAGTCATCTCTTGTGTTGTTGGAAGAGGGTGTTTGCTATGACCAGTGGGTCCTCTTTGCAAAACTCTGTTAGCCTTTTCCCTGCTTCATTTTGTACTCCAACGCCAAATTTACCTGTTACTCCAGATATTTACTGACTTCCTACTTGTGGTTTCCAGTCCGTTATAGTGAAGAGGACGTCTTTTTTGGGATGTTAGTTCTAGAAAGTCTTGTATGTCTTCACACAACTGTTCATCTTCTTCACCATCACTGTTTGGGGCATAGACTTGGATTAATGTGATATTGAATGGTTTGCATTGAAAATGAACAGCGATCATCTTGTTCTTTTTGACATGAATCCAGGTACTGCATCTCAGACTCTTTTGCTGACTATAAAGGTGACTCCATTTTTTTTCTAAAGTATTCTTGCCCACAGTAGTAGATATAATGGTCATCCGAGTTAAATTTGTCTGTTCCAGTCTATTTTAGTTCACTGATATCTTAAATGTTCACTCTTGCTATCTCTTGTGTCACCAATTCCTATTTACCTTGATTCATGGACCTAACATTCCAGGTTCCTAAGAAATATTGTTCTTCACAGCTTTGGACTTTACTTCCATCACCAGGCACATCTTCAACTGCATCTTTTTTTTGCTTTGTCTTTGTCTCTTCATTCTTGTAGGCCATAGCAATTTTTTATATTATTAAAATTTTATGCTACATGTCATGGAAAGCCTTTGTAATATGATGACCAATATTTCCGGGTATCTCAGCAAAATTTCTGGTTTCTTTACCATATATTCCATTCCTTCTGGACAAGTTCCAGTTCATCATGTTCTTAAGAGAAATATACCCAAGTGTGGTCTGACCATTACAGAGTAAATTTAGAGTTTCTTGCTCTGTTTTTGTATTTCAGATTCTTATTTATTCACCTAAGATTGCATCAGTTATTTCTGTAGTCATATTCAGCTACTGATGTGGAAAATCATAGAAAGTTGGAATTTTAGGGAACCACCAAAATATTTAATCCAATTTCCTCAGTTTGCAAATAAGAAGACCAAAACTCAGAAAATGAATTTACAATAAAATCCTGAAACAATTTTCATACTGTTATAAATATCTCAATGTATTTTGTTCTTATTATATTAGTGGTATGAAATTTCTTCTTAGTAGGTTTGGTAATTTTTTCCAGACTGTTAAGAGATTTTTGCCTATTGAATATGTCAAACAAAGTATTTGACCATCTTCTGAACTTCCTGCATATCTGAATCACCATTTCTTCACCCAATCAAGTCTTTCACAAAAACCTTAAAATAGAATAGAAGACAGCATTGCTACAACATGAGAGCTGTTCCTCTAGTAAGACTTTCATGCCTTTACTATCTGTCAAGTTATTCAACTAGTTACAGATACTTCCCTGTCTTATTGATTTGTTTTTGCATGTTATGGGGCTTCCCTGATAGCTCAGATGGTAAAGAATCCACTTGCAATGCAGGAAACCCCAATTTGATTCCTGGGTCAGAAAGATCCACTGGATAAGGCCTAGGCTACACAATTTATTATTTTTGGGCTTATTATTATTCTTATTATCACAAAGAATTATTCTTTGTGACTCAGCTGGTAAAGAATATACCTGCAGTGTGGGAGATCTGGGTTTGACCCCTGGGTTGGGAAGATCCCGTGGAAAAGGAAAAGGATACCCACTCCAGTATTCTTGCCTGGAAAATTCTATAGACTATATAGTCCATGGGGTCACAAAGAGTTAGATACGACTGAGCAACTGTCACTTCACTCTGCATGTTATACCATAAACAGGCTGATTTCTTCACTGTATTCCACAAGACAGTAACTTCAACTCTGATTGCACATTCTATTTGCTTAGCTTGGAATAACTTCACTCATCTATTGACTTCTTTATCCTTTAATGCTAAGAAGTCCTCTTTGTAGATTTCTTGGATGACTTAAATTCCCAGTGACTTCTCTTCTTAAGGGAAATCCTTCTTCATTTCTACTTTTCTTAATATATGTTTATATTTTATTTTTTATTCTTTAATAATTTTTCTATGTGAACATTGTATCATTAACATTTTTTAATGACACTGAGTTGACTAGCCTTCCATTACAAATTATTATCTCACCACTAAAACCTATAGCTATCTTCATACTCAATGATGAAATGCTGAAAGCATTTACTCTTAGATCAAAAACAAAACAAGAATGTACTCTTACAGGCTTGCCTGGTTGCTCAGTGGTAAAGAAACTACTTGCTTCAATCCCCAGTCTGGGAAGATCCCACATACCACAGAGTGACTTAGTCCATGGCACCATAAGTAATGATCCTGTGCTCTAGAGCCCATACCCTGCAACAAGAGAAGCCCACATAGTGAGAAGCCTGTGCTCTGCAACTAGAAAATAGTCCCTGCTTGCTAGAACTAGAGAAAAGCATGGGAAACAATGTGAGCTGGCACAACCAAAAATATAGATAAATAAATAAATAAAATTATTAGGAAGAATGTCCTTTCTCACCATTTTTATTCAACGTACTATTGGAAGCCTTAGTGACAGCAATCACACAAGAAATAAAAATAAAAAGAATCCAAATTTGAAAGGAAAAGTAAAACTGTCACTGTAAATGGCACAATACTACCACTCAAAACTACCACTAAACCTAAAGATACCACTCAAACTACTATACCTCATCAATGACTTTGGTAAAGTTTTAAGATACAAAACTAATATACAGACATCTATTGTGTCTATATATTATTAGCAAACTATCAGAAAGACGAAGAAAAAGAACCCCTTTTACAGTTGTATCAAAAAGAATAACATATCTAAGAATAAACTGGACCAAAGGGATAGAAAAAAAGAACAAAAACTAAGACATTGGTGAAAGAAATTGAAGACGACACAAACAAATGGAAAATATATCATGTTCATCTATTGTAAGAATTTATTTTGTTAAAATGACTATATCCCCCAAGGAAATCTATAGATTCAATGCAATCCCTGTCAAAATAGTAATGGCATTTTCCACAGAACTAGAATAAATAATTCTAAAATTTGCATGGAAATCCCAAAGACCTGGACTAGCCAAAATAATCTTAAAAGAGAAGAAAAAAGCTGAAGGTATCACACTTTCTGATTTCAATTACACTATAAAGCTACAATAATCAAAAGAGCATGTTCATACTTCCCACGCAAGATGGCAGAGTAGAAGGACATGCACTAATCTTCTCCTGTGAGAGCACCAAAATCACAACTAGCTGTTGAACAACCATTGACAGAAGGACCCTGGAACCTACCAAAAAAAAAAGATACCCACGTCCAAAGACAAAGAAGCTGCAACAAGATGGTAGGAAGGACACAATCATGATAAAATCAAATCCCATAATCCCTGGGGTGGGTGACTCACAAACTGGAAAACAATAATACCAAAGGAGTTCTCCCACTTTTGTGAAGTTCCAGAACCCCATGTCAGGCTTCCCATCCTGGGGACCCAACAAAGAGACTAGTAATCCCATCCCCAAGAAATATGACCTTAAAGTCCAGTGGGATTTCAGTATAGGATTTCAACAGGACTGGGGAAAACAGAGATTCCAGTCTTGGAGGGCAGAAACAAAACCTTACACCAAGACTCAGAGGAAAGGAGCAGTGACTTTACAGGAGACTGAACCAATACTACTTGCTAGTGTTGGAGGGTCTCTTGTAGAGGTGTGGCTTGGCAGGGCTAACCACAAGGTGGGGGGAACTTGTAGCAGTAGTGTAGGAAGGTCCACTTTAGGAACCATCTTGGAGATCACCATTAACCAAACCATAGAGCCCTTAGACAAAAGGGATGGGTCACTTCAGGTCAAAAAATGACCAGGGAGGGAGCACAACCATCACTTCAGTTTAGTTTCTGTCCTTTATTGAGCCCACCTTTGCATGAAATGATCCCTTGGTATCTCTAATTTTCTTAAAGAGATCACTATTCTTTCCCATTCTATTGTTTTCCTCTATTTCTTTGCCTTGATCACTGAGGAAGCTTTCCTTATCTCTCCTTGCTATTCTTTGGAACTCCACATTCAAATGAGTATGTCTTTCCTTTTCTTCTTTGCTTCTGGCTTCTCTTCTTTTCACAGCTATTTGTAAGGCCTCCTCTGAGAGCCATTTTGCTTTTTTGTATTTCTTTTTCTTGGGGATAGTCTTGATTCCTGTCTCCTGTACAATGTCATGAATCTTTATCCATAGTTCATCAGGCACTCTGTCTATCATATCCAGTCCCGTAAATCTATTTCTCACTACCCTTATGACTATAAGGGATTTGATTTAGGCCATACCTGAATAGTCCAGTGCTTTTCTCCACTTTCTTCAATTTAAGTCTGAACTTGGCAATAAGGAGTTCATGATCTTAGCCATAGTCAACTCCCAGTCTTCTTTTTGCTGACTGTATAGAGCTTCTCCATCTTTGGCTGCAAAGATTATAATCAATCTGATTTTGTTGTTGACCATCTGGTGATGTCTATATGTAGAGTCATCTCTTGTGTTGTTGGAAGAGGCTGTTTGCTATGATCAGTGTGTTCTCTTGGCATAACTCTGTTAGCATTTGTCCTGCTTCATTCTATAGTCCAAGGCCAAATATGCCTGTTACTCCAGATGTTTCCTGACTTCCAACTTTTGCATTCCAGTCCCCTATAATGAAAAAGACATCCTTTTGGGTGTTAGCTCTAGAAGATCTTGTAGGTCTTCATAGAACTGTTCAGCTTCAGCTTCTTCAGTGTTACTGGTCAGGGCATAGACTTAGATTGCCATGATATTGAATGTTTTGCCTTGGAAATAAACAGAGATCATTCTGTCGTTTTTGTGATTGCATCCAAGTATTGCATTTTGGACTCTTTTGTTAACCATGATGGCTACTCCACTTCTTCTAAGGGATTCCTGCCCACAGTAGTAAATATAATGGTCATCTGAGTTAAATTCACCCATTCCAGTCCATCTCAGTTCACTGATTCCTAGAATGTCTATGTTCACTCTTGTCATCCCCTGTTTGACCACTTCCAATTTGCCTTAATTCATGGACATAACATTCCAGGTTCCTATGCAATATTGCTCTTTACAGCATTGAACCTTGCTTCTATTATCAGTCCCATCCACAAATGGGTATTGTTTTTGTTGTTGCTGTTCCATCTCTTCATTCTTTCTAAAGTTATTTCTCCACTGATCTCCATTAGCATATTGAGCACCTACCAACCTGGGCAGTTCATCTTTCAGTGTCCTATATTTTTGCCTTTTCATACTGTTCATGGAGTTCTCAAGGAAAGAATACGGAAGTGGTTTTCCATTCCTTTCTCCAGTGGACCACATTCTGTCAGACCTCTCTACCACTACCCGTTCGTCTTGGGTGGCCCCACATGGCATGGCTTAGTTTCACTGAGTTAGAGAAGGCTGTGGTCCATGTAATCAGATTGGCTAGTTGCCTGTAATTGTCATTTCAGTCTGTCTGCCCTCTGATGCCCTCTCAGTGTCTACTGTCTTACTTGGTTTTGTCTTACCTTGGATGTGGGGTATCTCTTCATGGCTGCTCCAGCAAAGCCCAGCCACTACTCCTTATGTTGAATGTGGGGTAGCTCCTTTTGGCCATGCTTGTGCGCAGTAGGGTAGAGTATGGTAGCACAACCCTATCCATCAGGAGATAATTGTATTAAAGCTTTACTGAGCAAGGCCCTGCCCTCCAGAGCAAGACCCAGTGTTTACCACCACCAGTTCCTCCCATCAGGAAGCTTACATAAACCTCTTAGCTCCCTCTGTCAGAGGGCAGATAGAAGAAACAAGAAGAGCCACAGTCCCACAGTGACTAAAACAAAACCACATTACAAAAAGTTAATCAGCAAGAAAAAGCAAAATGTTTGTTGCAGATGAAGGGACAATGTAAAACCACAGAAAAACAACTAAATGAAGTGGAGATTGGCAACCTTCCAGAAAAAGAGTTCAGAATATTAATAGTGAAAATGACTCAAGATCTTGGGAAAAGAACAGAGATAAAGACTGAGAAGTTGCACAAAATGTTTGCCAAAGACCTATGAAAACTAAAGAACAAACAGAGATGAATAATACACTAGAAGGAATAAATAGCAGAATAACTGAAGGAAGAATGGATAAATGACCTGGAGGACAGAATGGTGGAAATCACTGCCACAGAACAGGATACAGTAAAAAAGAATGAAAAGAAATGAAATAGCCTAAGAGACCTCTGGGACAACATTAAATGCACCAACATTTGCATTATAGGGGTCCCAGAAGGAGAAGAGAAAGGACATGCGAAAATATTTGAAGAGATAATAGCTGAAAAGTTCCCTAACATGGGAAAGGAAATTGTCTGCCTATTTTCTTTAGGTAAGCTTTTTTTTTTCTCTTGTGTTTCCTGCCTAGAGAAGTTCCTTTAGCATATGTTGTAAAACTAGTTTGATGGTGCTGAGTTCTCTTAATGTTTGCTTGACTGGAAAGCTTTTGATTTCTCCAACAAATCTGAAGGAGAGTGTTGCTGGGTAGAGTATTCTTCATTGTAGGTTCTTCTCTTTCATCACTTCAAATATACCATGCCATTCCCTTCTGACTTGTAGTTAGTGTTGAGAAATCAGCTGATAGCCTGATGGGAGTTCCCTTGTATGTTATTTGTCATTTTTCCCTTTTTGCTTTTAATATTTTATCTCTGTCTTTAATTTTTGTCAGTTTGATTACTGTGTGTCTAGGTGTGTTCCTCCTTGTGTTTATCCTTTCAGGGACTCTCTGTGCTTCCTAGATTTGTTTGCAAAAGAGCGGGATGTGTAGGAGGTGGGTGAATTAGATCAAGAGGATTAAGAGGTATTAGCCTTCAGTTATATAATAAATCAAGGAGATGCAATATATAGTATAAGGAATATGGTCAATAATTTTGTAATAACTGTGTGGGAACAGATGTTTACTAGATTTATTATGGTGATCATTCCATACTGTTTGTAACTGTCATGTCACTATGTAGTACACCTGAAGTTAATATAATATAGTACTTAAACAATGTTTCAATTAAAGTATACCCCAGGACATGAATAGGTTATATAAAAATACTATGTAATTTTATATAAGGGACTTGAGCATCCTTGAATTTTTGTATCTGTGAGGGCTTCCTTGTACCAATCCCCTATGGATACCAAGAGATATAAACATACAGACACAGACATTGATTTGTTCTGTTAATGCAACTAAGTAGTACATCTCCACATTTAACCTTCATTTCTCACTGTGCTGCTTTGTTCTCTCCCTTACACTCTCAAATACCCTCCCAGGCCACAGACATGTGGTATGATAAAGGAAAATTTCTCCCAGTGTATTATTTTTGTACACAATTTATTCTGTATAAGCAAGTTATTCTACTTCTTACTTGGTATTACGATTTTAAAATTATCATCATAATGATTGTCTATCTCTAATTTGTTTACTTTTCCTTTTGTGCATCAGTTCAGTTCAGTCACTTAGTTGTGTCCAACTCTTTGTTACCCCATGGACTGCAGCACGCCATGCTTCCCTGTCCATCACCAACTCCCAGAGTTTACTCAAACTCATGTCCATTGAGTCGGTGATGCTATCCAACCATCTCATCCTCTGTTGTCCCCTTCTCCCACCTTCAATCTTTCCCAGCATCAGAATCTTTCAAATGAGTCAGCTCTTTGCATCACGTGGCCAAAGTATTGGAGTTTCAGCTTCAACATCAGTCCTTCCAAAGAATATTCAGGACAGATTTCCTTTAGGATTCACTGTTGGATCTCCTTGCAGTCCAAGGGACTCTCCATAGTCTTCTCCAACACCATAGTTCAAAGGCATCAATTCGTTGGTTCTCAGCTTTTTTTATACTCCAACTCTCACATCCATACATGACTACTAGAAAAACCATAACCTTGACCAGATGGACCTTTGTTGGAGCATTTTAGCTATTAGTATAATAATTAAACAAAACAATGTAGATCCATTTTATAGTTTTAAAAGCTATTAAACACATTAAAATTTATTGGGAATTTAGTAGAGACAAATGAGTCTACTTTCTAGCTCCAGTTCAGGTAATAACAATGGTTATTTCTTTTTAATGAAATGAGACAGATGTGAGCAAAATTTAGTCATATCTGTTATTATAGATGTCAATGCTGAAGAAAGTTAGTTCATCTAAACAAGTGGATAAATTGAAGAAGTTTCATTATAGCAATATGATTCAATTATTTGATCTCCTTTTGCAGAGTCAGGAAACTGATAGGGACTATGAGTTAATATTAATGTTTTTTTTTAACCTTCTTCAATATTTCATAGTGATTTGGGGTACAGTGACTTAAGACAGAATTGGTTGAGAGCCATGTGCTTAGCATCTGACTCTTCCAATCAGATATCGCTTTTCTTTTCACCATAGTGCTACCTGTAGTGGTTTGTGTCAAATGAATAGTTCAATGTCAGGACCATGATAGGTTGTTGATGTGTAGCCTTCACTGCACAGAAATCTATGACCATGTTACTTTAAGTTTTATAATCATATAATTATGGGAAAGAAGTAAAACTAAGTATCCCTAAGTACATTTGGATAATGTTAACTATGGAGGTGTCCTAGTAGCTAACTAATTTAATTTGTTGGCCAGGATTTTACTCAGGATGCAACATCATTAGCACATATAACTGCTAAGCTAGTGGGAGTTTTTAGTTGGTTTGTAGACTTGTTCCCCAATCTGTATAATTATTAATGATTTAGAAGGGTATTTTAGACCATAACCATTTTTGCATTTTCTTTTTAAAATTCCAACACTTATTGAGATAATAAATTCTGTGATAATACAATAACTTAGAATTTGTCATTCATTACTTGGTATTTATTAATATTAACTGTTTAATATTTCATTATTTCATGTATATTAAATAGTATTAATGGATAGCAAGTAGATAATAAGGAAATGGGCAGGAAATGATTAATATAATGCAATTCCTATCCTCACATACATCTTTATTTTTGTTTGAATATGCTTAAATCTTTCTTTTATAATCAGAAACTTCAAAGGGACCCTCATGCTTCATAATATATTATCCTTTTTATTTTCTAGGTGATTCATATAATTTCTTGTCATTCTAAAATTTTGTGTCCAATATCTAAGAAAATAGTCATAATCTACATACTTTATACAAACAAACAAACAAACAAACAAACACACTCTTGGCAGAATCATACAAAGTATTGTATTATCAGTGTTTATATTTTGACAAGTATTGCTCATAACAGATACACAGGGAAATACACAATTATATCTGAGTTGTTAACAAGCTCAGGGAATATATAAAAAAAATAGGTTATTGATTCTTAATACCCAAGAAGACATTATTTAGAGCTACTTAGATGGCCAATTTAGTGATTCTTCTTGTGCCAACCACATACTGTATACACTTCTATTGTAATAGTTTATTCATTCTGCTTGGTATTTGCAGTTTGTTTACTCTTTGTCAAACATAATGTTTTAGGCATATTGGGGAATACAAAGATCTTAAATATAAACCTTGACTCTAGACATTTGCTTGAAATGTTATCTACCCAGATAACAGAAAGGGAATTTATGTTTAGTTGTCAAGACTCACATGCCTAGGACTCATCAGAACTATTTGAGATTCTCTTCAATTATTTATATGTTAAATATCAGGAGCCAATATCACACTCACCAAGAAGAGAAGATGATAGAAGTGAACATGGAGATTTAAGGAGCCTATTGGAAAATAGATTAGAAAGCTGGAGAAAGGAGTAATATGTTTGTAACTGGTACAAAAATCAGCTGTATATCCATCAGTGTGTATTTATTAATTTCTTAGTACTAGAAACATATAAATAGGTAAATTGAAAAATATTGATTTATTATAAAAATTGACTTGATTATGGAGGCTGACAGGTCCCAAGATTGTAGTCATCAAGTTGGAGACCCAGAAGAGCTGATGGTATAGTTCTAATCCAAAGGCCTTGCAGGCTTTGAGACCCAAGAAGAGTCAATATTTCAGTTTGAGTCTGAAGTCAGGGAAAAAAGATAGTGTCCAAGCTTGATGGTAGTCAGACAAGAGAAATTCCTTCTTGTTTGGAGAAGTGTCAGCATTCTGCTTATTCAGGGTTTTGGCTGATTAGACCAGGCCCACCCAAATTATAGAACTTCCCTGGTGGCTTAATCAGTAAAGAAACCACCTGCAATGCAGGAGATAGCCTGCAATATAGGAGACCAGGGTTCGGTCCCTGGGTCTGGAAGTTTCCCTGGAGAAAGAAATGGTAACCCACCCCAGTATTCTTGCCTGGAAAATCCCATGGACAGAGGATCCTGGCAGGCTACAGTCCATGGAGTCGCAAAGAGTTGTATACGACTGAGCATTTAAACCACCACCACCTGCATTAGGGAGGACAATCTATTAGGCTATTGATTTAAATGTTAAACTCATTCAAAAACGCCCTCACAGAAACACCCAAAACAATACTTGACTAAATAGCTGGATACCCTGTAGCCCATTAAATTTACCACTATACATACACAAAAAAAGAGGGGAAAGAAAATGGTATATTAGATTTACAGAAAACTGAAGGTAAATTATTTATTTATAAATTTAAAAAAATCCATTGCAAGTATAAACTTGGAAATTTGTTCAGCCTCTCCATATTATATATGAAGAAACAGATACAAACAAGTAAATGACTTGTTCAATATCATACAGCTCATTAACCATAAAACCTGAACTAGAATCAAAACTTTATAATTTCAGTATTATTTCTAAGGATACAGTGGTACAATTCCCCCTTATCACATGTGTGCATGACATTTAAGCTATAAAGTTCAAACTAAATTTCAAAATGGTATTGGTGAATACATTTTTTATACACGACTGTTACAGAAACTTTTACCACTGTACAAAGTAGAGATTCTGAATCAGAGATCTCAAAGTACTTTGTGCACAGTTATTACTAAGATATGTGACAATTTTGAGTTACTTCAAAAGATGCCTTTTGCACATCCTCTCATACGAACTTTTGAACAACAACAAAAAAATAGACCTTTAACACTCCCTGTGAGAGTAAAGAGCATGATAAGGAAGTGTTTATACAGGCATGGAGCCAGAATAGTCTATTCGTTTTCAAGTTTTGGTTCCTGAGAGAAGACATGTCTTCCTACCTATGAGCTTAGAAAAACACTGTTCTCTTCCTTTAGGTGTAGACTTAAAATACTGTTAATACATCCTCTAGTGTTTTTATCCATAGGTAACCAACACTTTATGTTTTTGAAATTGTTGAGGTTTTCAAACAAATATTTCTATAAAGGCAGTCACATTTTCATACATTTTGTAAAGAATAATTACAAACATGCATGAGGAAAGTGGTGACAAGATACTTTTCCTTAATGAACCATCTTCAAATTTTCCATAAGAACACCAAAATAGATCATAAAGAATTCCTTGTTACAAATTCTCCTAGGAAAAAATGTCACATTTTTAGAAGTGGGCTGCCAGGAAATAGTATCTGACAGAGGGTAGGGTGAGTAGAATTTAGAAACAAGTGCTTTTAAACACTTTGCTTTTGTTCATTTGCTTGGACTTAAATGCCAAAGCTACTACACTTCAGTTAGGAAGGAGCTGGGTTAGATATTTGCAAGTCCAGGCGGGAAGGCTGGGAGTTTGCAAATCTAACAGCTGGAGTGTGTTGTGGTAGCTGCTTTCCTGTGCTAAGCTGATTTACTTGTTTAAGGTCTGACCTCATCATCCTGTCGGTATGGGTTCCCACCTACACTGTTAGCTGCTGCTTTCTGCTTCAGCTGGAAAGCTGGAAGTATTCACAGTGTACCACAAACAGTGGGGGAGGGGGAGAACAAGAAAGACTGCTCTCAACACTTGTGCTTTTGTTAGTCCTACAGAAGAGGCAGAGAAACAAGAGATAACAAAGGCTGTTTCCTTTCTGTGAGAGAAGGCTTTCTCCTTTCCTCCTGCAAGGATGTCAGTGTCTGGCAAGAAAGAGTTTGATGTGAAACAGATCCTAAGGCTACGTTGGAGATGGTTTAGTCATCCTTCGCAAGGCTCGCCCAACACTGGAAACTGCCTTCAGCAGGAAGGATATGAGCATAGAGGGACCCCGGTTCAGGGCAGATTGAAGAACCACTCTCGGGACAGAAATGGATTGAAGAAAAGCAACAGTCCTGTCCACCACAGCATACTACCGCCAGTGCCAGGATCAGCCCCTGCCCATCAAAGAGCCCTTCAGAACTGGCACTCACAAAAACTGATAGAACATCTTCGAGCAAATGAAGATACTCCTAAAGCAGTTCCAGGGAATTTGTTCAAAGAAGCTTATGAGAAACACTCACAAGATGTGGAGATGATGGCTGATGACAATACAGAAGATTCTACAGCACGGTAGGAGATTTTGAACACGTAACAAAGTATAGCTTAGATTAACTTATTCTCTAAGTGCTCATTTAGTGATTAAATACAAGTTATAATAATTTCTGGATTTTTATGCAGCCAGTCAGGGTGTCCAAGTAACCCCCTTATCTAAATCTATAAAGGAATATACTTATAGTACATACTTTTGGTAATTAATGGGAAATATGCTTTAGAGTTGTGAGTTTACTTTCTCTATTATATTCTGATACTGTTAAGAACTTTGTTTCAGTTTTTAGAGATTAGCAATTATTATAATTGTTACTTTTCTGTAAATATCCTCTGTGGCTTCAATGTTCAGATAGTTGTGTTTCTTTATTTCATTTTTTGTAAAATTGTGATGGATTACATACAACTCTTTCTGACTTTGTCAGGCCAGCTCTGACTGCTCAGCACATCCTTATATAGTCCTTAGTATGTAGTTGCCATACTGATGCTTGATAAATATCTTTATGTGAGAGTATGGAACAGTTTCCTTTGGCATTTGAGATTTTTTCCAAGTAGTATTAGGATCCATAGCTAGTTTGCATTTATGAAAATATTTTGCAAAAGCAAGTAATGAAATGCTGCTTACTGCAGTGAGATCTTAAAGTAGGAAATGGGACATATCAACTATTTTAGGATATTAAGATGTAATAAGAAATGATAATAAAGTATTCTGTAAATATAGCTCATAAAATCTTTGACTTAATTTTTATTTTTGTGTCTACCAGTATTGTTTGATTCCGTTTCATATTTTGTTTTTTTCACCACAAGGCATGTGAGATCTTAGCTCCCTGACCAGGGATCAAATCCACACATCCTGCATTGAAAGGTGGAGTTTTAACCACTGGACCACCAAGGAAGTCCCACACCAGTATTGTTTGAGTAGAAAAAAAGTATGTTCCCTCCTCTAATGCTGTCTAACAACTTAATCTAGTATACCTTTACTTTATGTTCCTTTTTTCATTATTAGATTTTATTTTTTCAACATGTTGTAGACACAACTAATGATTTTGGCAATGTAATTAAAGTGTAAAAGGCTATAGAAAAAAAGGTATTTTTTGAAATGGCTTAAATTTTATAGCAGTTCAACATGAAGGTGTGCTAATTTATTTAGAAATCTGGATATTTTGTATACTGTCTATAAGTGTGGGCTTTCCCTGTGATTCAGATGGTAAAGAATCTGCTTGCAATGCAGGGGACCCAGGTTTGATCCCTGGGTTAGGAAGATCCCCTGGAGAAGGGCATGGCTACACACTGCAGTATTCTTGCCTGGAGAATTCTGTGGACAGAGGAGCCTGGTAGACTACAGTCTATGGAATTACAAGTGTAAATGAAAAAGACTGGCACATTTGCTTTTAGATAAAAGTTTTTTCAGTATATCTACCTTGACAGTTCCTTGCTTCTATGATTTTTAAGTATAATTAATAGAAAAAACAACATAACAATATTATGACAAAAGGCAAAACAATTGTGCAAAATGATGCTTTACAGGAACTCAGGCTTTCTATATGAAATGTACATAATTATGGGGATTACAGGTTGTATTTAGTACAAATACTTGGACTTTGAAAATAATATGTACATCATACTTTAGATGAAGGAGGTTTTCAAATTATCTCTCCTTATCATGAACAACAATTTTAAAAACCGCTAAATTTGGAAGTTAATATTGAATACATCTGTCTCTGTTGTGGGCTTCCCTCATAGCTCTGTCGGTAAAGAATCTGCCTGCAATGCAGGAGACCTGGGTTTGATTCTTGGGTTGGGAAGATCCCCTGGAGAAGGAAATGGCAATCCATTCCAGTATTCTTGCCTGGAAAATCCCATGGACAGAGGAGCCTGGTGGGCTACAGTCCATGGGGTCGCAAGAGTCAGACACGACTTACTGACTAAACTACTGTTGTAGGGAAATTAAATTATCCACTGTGAATTCCTGACACAATTTTTTTGAGGATTATTAAATTGATTTTCCAGCATGAGAATATATTTACATTAAGTTAGCTGCTAAATGAAAATGCCAGATAAAATGTTAAATATAAAGTGTCACAAAATAATATTTTTAAAATATATTTCTCCTTTTTATTTTTTACAGTGTTCATATTCTAAAAAATGTTCTATTAAATATGCTATGGTTATGGTGCAAAGTTAATATTTTATTAAAATAAATACAGGAAGTGGTTTTATAGATGTGCCAGGAATATTTTAAGCAGAAGAGCAGAGATAAGTTGAGCACTTAATTAATTGAAAATGATGGTTTATTAATCTATCATTACCCATTCTGAATTATTTCATCTTGGGTGAAGAAAGTTTTGTAAGGAACTTTCTTATCTCCCATTTCTTGAATGCCTCTTTTTAAGCAAAATTGGGGAGCAGGAGGAAAATATCCTGCAAAGTTGGCAGCAACCTACTATCCCCTCTGTAGAACTCTTGTGGTTAAATAAACAAAAACGGCAGTCAGTGTGGAGAACACAAGGTGAGTTCTAACACTTGGGGAAAAGTAAGGGTCCTTAAGTCATCCTGCTTTCTACAAATATTTCAGGGGATAGAGAATGGACTAGTTTACTAAAATGTAATATAGTTGAATAACTTATAATTAAATCTAAAACAGATAGTAAAGCCAAGATATTAAAGTTATATTAATATATTGGTTAGGGGATTTTAAAACCCAAATACATTTCTATGTAATTGAATTTTAAGTTTGTATTTCAGTTAGGAGAAGCTCTGTATCATGGTCCCACACTATGAGTATGAACATATCAGCATGTCTGTCATCAGAGGCCTAGGCTTAATTATCATCTCCTTTTTGTCCTCAGTTCAGTCAATTCAGTCACTCAGTCATGTATGACTCTTTTTGCCCTAGTTATATACTAACTCTGCATCTTTGCTTCCAATAACAACCTTGCTCAATGTCCTTTCTTTTCTTATATCATCCTTAGAATTCAAAAA
>SRVM01033234.1:0-21946 GCA_007570785.1 Antilocapra americana | reverse complement strand
CTCACTTATTCTGTCTTCTATCTCTGTTATTCTACTGTTGGTTCCCTCCAGAGTGTTTTTGATCTCATTTATTGCATTATTCATTGTATTTTGTCTCTTTTTCATTTCTTCTAAATCTTTGTTAAAGCTTACCTGCATCTTCTCAATCCTTGCCTGCAGGTTGTTGAGCTGTAACTCCAACTTATTTTCCAGGTTTTGGATCATTTTCACTATCATTATTCGGAATTCTTTGTCAGGTAGACTTCCTATCTCTTCGTCTTTTGTTTGGTCTAGGGGGTATTTATCCTGTTCCTTTACTTGCTGGGTATTTCTCTGCCTTTTCATCTTGTTTATCTTGCTGTGTTGTCCCTTTATTGTGGGGATTCCTCTCTATGGGAGGGGTTGGATGCGTGGTTTGTCGAAGTTTCCTGGGTGGAAAGGCTTGTGTGGTTTTCTGGTGGGTGAGTCTAGGTTTCCTCACTGTTACTTGGCTTCTCCAGAGGGTGGTGTTCGCCCGGCCCCTGCAGGTTCCAAGTGTGAAGGAGCCGCGGAGCAGGGAGAGAAGGAAAGACAGCGCCTGACCTCCCCGAGGTTTTGTCTTCAATGCCAGTGATTGTATTTTTCAACTCTTATATTGACTATATTTTCAACTGTAGGATTTTTGTTTTTTATTTATGATTGCTATTTTCCTGTCAAACTTCTCATCTAGTTCATTCATTGTTTTCCTAATTTTGGTTAGTTGTCTGTCTGTGTTTTCTTATTGTTTGCTAAACTTAAGAAGATTTTTCTGAATTCTTTGTCAGACAGTTCATAGATCTCTATTTCTTAAATGTCAGTTATTGGAGTTTTATTAGTTTCATTAGATGACATCATATTCATCTGATTTTGTGATTACTTATGTTGATATCTGCACCTTTGAGTAATTGGACTCCTCTTCCAGACTCTGTAAGTTTCCTTCAGCAGAGACAGTTCTTCACCAGTCAGCTCTATTTGGGTTTCTGAGTGTGTCTGCTTGTAGTGTCTTTGGACATGAGGGGCATGCTATGTATTGGGGCAAGGCAACTGTTTGAAGTCTGAGGACAAAGATGAGGGAGGGTATGCCACTGGCTGAGAACAGATGGACAAGGTTGCTAGCTTGGTTTCCTACCCAAGTGAGGATGCTGGATGGGCTCCGTGATTGCCCAGATTCTTTGGTCAGGCATACTACATGGTTGGGACTGTGTACTGGGTATTGTATTCAGTAGAAGACCAAGTTGTATATTAGCTTCCCTTTGCTGTCAGGGAAGCAGTATGTGTCTCTGGGTTTATACAGCTCATTGTTTGGGATCTCAAACCAGGCCTCAGTGTGCACTAAATTCCCTGGTCATGTGAGGCCACTGGTTTTGCTCTGCAGATGGGGGAAGCCATGGGCTCTACTTTCTGTTCAAATATCCCTGTATGTAGGGCTGTTGGATGGGCTATGCATCTTCCTGTGTACTCTTGTTAGGTCTCCTGTTTGGACTGGCTGAAGGCTGTATTTAGCAATGCAGGTGGTTATGAATTAGATTCCTTGCCTAGATGCAATGGGAGAATCAGCCCCAAAACTCCTTAAAGCTCTTTGTTTGTTTTCCTAACTCAAGCTGACCCACACCCAAAGTTTCCATACCACTGACTGTCTGCCTTTCTCTTGGCTTGAGTGCCACTGGGCCACGCAGCTTCCAGGAGTTGTCACCAGCCCTACTGGTTAGATGGCACCAGAATACACTCTCCATGGTGGCATATTTTCTAATTTGCTTCATCTTCTGATATACATGAGATAGTTTGAGAATTACAGTACAGTGTTATGCTTTTATCCATTTTTCTCCTTCTTCTCATACAAAAAATTTAGCATATCAAATGAAATATCCATCCCATTGCTTTTTTTCCCCATGGTATAACATGTTTTGGAGATCTCTCCAAATCAGTACAGAGAAATCTTTTTAACACTGTGTAGTATTAGTATGGATATATCATTATCTATTTCATCAGTCTGCTACTCCTAGGTTATTTTCTCGATATTTTATTATTGAACAGGAATGTGAGAACAATCTATGGGTTTTTTGCCTTTTTTTTTTTTTTTTTTTTGGTGAAGCTGTATTTTCAAGGTTGATTCTGAGGGGCATACTTCTGAGTCATTTTTCTTTCATCTTGAAGATTCTTTTAAGAAAAAAAGTATTAAAGAAAAGCAGGTTGTAGCAACAGAACTGGCTATTCAAACAAACAAGGCAGCTGGTATTGTTGGCTTAGATTATTTATACTATACACAGGAATCTCAGAAAGGACACTGGAGGGCTAAAGACTTCAGAGTTGTACATTCAAGCCACTTAGAGGGCACGTTCTAAAGGAAGACTGAGCCACTGAATTCAGCCATTGGATGAAATCCTTTGATATCCTGGTGTTTGATGAAACAGAAAGACTTTTGGATATGCATTTAAGGTGCATATAAATACCATTTTAGAGATTTTGCCAAGGCAAAGGGAGCAAATCTTTCCCAACCACTGGGGACCCAGGAATGGAAAATCTGGGATCTACTTTGGACCTCTATGAGGAGAATGGGGCTACAGTTGAAAGCATTGGAAACCCCACCTGCCTATAGTTTCTCTCTTACTATCCAGTATGTGTGGATGAAAGGGACATAATTTAATGGTGCATTTTCTTCACAATAAGAACCTGAAAAATCATGTTGTTATCATCTCATACTTGAAGTTGGTTAGAATATTGTGGAAAGACTCTGGAGAACCTGAAAAGATTATAAAGGTAATATGAAACACAAGCAAATTGCAAAGTGGAATTTTAAAGTTCATAGATGTGGTGGCCAGGTAATAGCCATTCCTGAGTTAAACTGAATTTTACAATGAATTCCACTAGCAATGCAAATGCTTTTGTGATATAGTCCTGAAGCAGAACAGCACAATATGACCAAGGAGGCAAAATGTTGGGATTCTTACTTTCCAGGAAGAGTCATACAGCAGATTCCTTCTACTTTAATAAGCAAGCGACAAAAAAAAAAAAAAAGGACATGAAAGAAACCTCAGGAAAACACATTAGAATCTGTTCTATAGCTCTGTCAGCCCATGACCATAGAAGACATAGCTCTGTTTAAAATGGGAGTGAAAGCTTTATATATCATATGCTTAAGATTATGCAAAGCATGAATAGTACCTTGACTTCAAATTAAGGAATATTAAGTTTTCTAGACTTGGCAAGGCTTTCCTCTCCTAAGGTTGCCCCTAAACACTTGAACTAAGAATAAAGTAATTTGCAGGTTTTATGTTTATGAAAATGACACAGTTTCCATGAAAGATAAAACTAGACAAAAGCAGAGGCAGAAATTTCTGGAGTAGTATAGAAAAGAAAATATATACAGAAAGTGAAGGTAGAAAAATATTTATAAAAATTAAGCTTGGACAAAGCAAGATCCTCAAAAAAGGAAAAGACAGGAAAAATAATAAGTGAAAAACAAGGTAAGGGAGAAAGGGGTTCTGACATCAATGATCAGGACATAGGGCAGCTTCTTAAAGATACAAAAGACTTGAATGTTTAAAAGAGACATAGAATTAGTGAAGGAAAATAATTGACGAGAGCTTACTAAGAAGTGGCAAAAGAAAATTCAAGGGAAAATATGTGAGACCCTCCAGCCTGAGAAGTGCTGATTCCGTTTCAGCAGCTGCTTTGCATGAAGGAAAGGAAAGTGCTAGAGAACAATGTGCTAGACCCAGATTTGGTAGACAGCTGTTGTTTTCACTGAAAACCAAAACTTCTCTGAAGATGCTAATTCTGCCCTGAGAACTGTCACTTCAGACCAATGAGAAATTTTGCACCTGTGAATATTTTGATAAAAGTATTAGTCTTTGAAGGAATTTAATTGAAAAGATATAAAATCTATTTGAATATAATTAATAAATGTCAATATTTATTTTAATAAAACACATATGATTAAAGATATTATTTTTCCTGAAAATGAATTATATATATTTTTAATATCAAGACACCGGACTGTGTGCTAAGTCGCTTCAGTCATGTCCAACTCTTTGCAACCCTATGGACCGTAGCCTGCCAGGCTCTTCTGTCCATGGCATTCTCCATGGCAAGAATACTGGAATGGTTGCCATGCCCTTCTCCAGGGGATCTTCCCAGCCTAGGAATTGAGCTCATGTCTCATGTGTCTTGCATTGGCAGGCAGGTTCTTTACCACTGTCGCCACCCGGGAAGCCCATAGACACCAATCTGTAATAAATATTTTATGAACCATTTTACATGTTTTCTATCAGAAAAATTTCTCCTGATAACTAATTGTCCTTATTGCTGGAAAGACAATGTTCTTTCACTTTTCAACCCCCTTCAACCATCCTTCCTATAATAGTAAAATGCTTTTATCCAGATCCCCCAATTTCCATTTCTTTAGGCATTTCTCTTTCTTGACTTACCAAACACATAAGCAACTTTTGACATAGTCAGATGTTCCCTCCTACTTGAAACACTTTCTTTTCTTGGTTTCCAGGACACTGTCATCTCCTGAGTACATTCCTGTCTCACAGCTCCCCCTTCTATCTTTTTCTTGCTGACTCATTCTCCTCTGACATATTTTTACTGTTAGAGAACTTTAAGGCTTGGCCTCAGGCTTCCTTTTCATTTTTATCTTTATTCTTTTCCTTGGACATCTCTTTTAGCCCCACAATATTAAATGCCACTTTCAGTGCTGCTCCTGATGTCGGTCTGTATATCTTTAGTCCTCACCCTTCCTCTGATTTCCAGACTCACATTCAACTGCTTAGTTGGCATTGTTGTTGTTGTTCAGTCACTAAGTCGTGTCCAACTCTTTGTGACCCCATGGACTGCAACACACCAGGATCTCCTGTCCTCACTGTTTCTCAGAGTTTGCTCAAGTTCATGTCCATTGAGTCGGTGATGCTGTCTAATCATCTCATCCTCTGCCGCCCTCATCTGCCTTCAGTCTTTCCCACCATCAGGGTCTTTTCCAATGAGTTAGCTCAAATGGCCAAAATATTGGTGCTTCTGCTTCAGCATCAGTCCTTCCAATGAATATTCAGAGTTGGCTTCCTTTAAGATTAACTAGTTTGATCTCCTTGCAGTCCAAGGGACTCTCAAGAGTCTTCTCCAGCACTGCAATTCAAAAGCATCAATTCTTTGGTGCGCCACCTTTTTTATGGTCCAACTCTCACATCCACTACTCCAGGTCTAACATAAAGGCATGTTTTGGATTCTTCCACTTATTTTTATATTCTTAAATCATTTTTCTCTTGACTAAGTTGATAAATATACAGCCTCCTAACTGTTCTTCCTGATTCTACTCTTGCCCTCCACCAGCAACCAGAGAAATATTTTTGAAATGATAAAGCACTGTCCATTTTTGTCTTCCCTAATATTTCTTGGAGACAACATTTGGCACTAAGTAAGGAAGGTGTTGGTCTAACAGGGTTGGGAGATTACTTGCACATGAGAAAATTAAACAGTTATGTATATTAGACATAATGGGAAAAAGGTTTCTTACTGTCAACAAAGGGAGTTACAAATATAAAATGGGAAAGTGATAATCAACTGGGATATAGACTGGAATTTGAGATGGTGGAGTGAACTCTTGGTTTTTAATATATAAAGATAAATGTCAAAATAAATAGAGGAGAGAGGGAGGGAAGGAAGGAGGAAAAGAGAGAGAGAAGAATGCAAGTATGTGTTTAATTCTTAACTGTGTGAATTGGAAGGTCTAGGAGAAGCAACATTGCAGTAACAATGAGACTGGGGAGACATGACAACTAGCGCCAGTACATCATCCTGAATTGAACCCATTTGCTATAGGTTGATAAAATTTGAAAAGGGTCTGTGAAGTGTAACATTGTATAAGTGCTAATGTCTTGATTTAAATGGTTGTGCTTTGGTTATGTGCTATAACTGTAGTTATGTAGGAGAATATTTTTGTGTTGTGGAAATATTTCAAGGGCAATGGAACATCATGCCTACAACCTGTTCTCAAATGGTTCAGAGTAAAAACAAGTTCAATTATAGCATACCAGTTTCCTGCCTTAAATCCTTCAGTGTTTTTCTATTTTACTGAACATAAAATGCATATTACCTGGATCCCAACCTAAAGCATTTCCATCCAGAGTTCTTGGCTTGTGCTAGTCTCACTCCCTGGAATCCTTCTTTGATTTCACTTGGTTAGCTCCTCCAGTTCTTAGATAAAATGTCACTTCTTCAAAGAGACCTTCCTTAACCACTCCACAAAAATTGCTAACCCTCAGCCAACATCATGTCACCCTATTCATTTTCTATGTAGCATTTTTCAACATTGGACATCAATTTGCTTTTTATTTGATTACCTACTTATTGTTTACCTTTCCTTTTAAAATGGAAGCTCCAAGAGAAGAGACCATATCTTTCTGGTTTGCTGCTAAATCTCCAGAGCCTAGGATACCGTTAAGACTGATTGGCTCTGAATAAATATTTGTTTCATAAATGAATTTTGTTCAACCCCAAATTTTAATCATTAGAGAGTCAAACTACTAAAAAATTCATGCGCCAAAATATTTCTGTGTCAAATATTCCATTATATGTGCCTTAATTAATTTTTAGTTTGGGGAACTACAATATACCAAACCTATTGCATTCATTATTTTATTGTTCCTCTCTGCTAAGAAGTTCTTATCTGAGGACCTCAGTGTTTATTATGAAATGATAGGTAAGATCATTAAAAGTCTTGGTTTTTCAGTGTGGGGAATCCTTCCTGGACCTTCATAGGAGATGCATCCTACTACCAGTGACCTCTTCTGTCTCTTTTACAACCCTAGCCTCCACTCTGAAAGTAAACTAAGAGTTTTATTATCAATTCTAAAAGCTTTTCATTTAAATAATTATTTTTCAATTTAGTATCATTACAGAAAATACTTTCTTTTATTAATGAGTACATCATTCAATGCTAAGAGTATCATATAAGATAATACAAAATATTCAGTTAAACAAGATATCTAATTCACAGCTGAGCTACCAGGGAAGCCCAAGAATACTAGAGTGGGTAGCCTGTCCCTTCTCCAGCAGATCTTCCCAACTCAGAAATTGAACTGTGGTCTCCTGCATTGCAGGCAGATTCTTTACCTGCTAAGCTACATGGGAAGCCCAAATATGACATCATTTTATGTCAGCTGGATTCCAACTTCAATGTGGTTTTTAAAATTAGTAAGAGACAGTTTTTGGCTTTATTAAGATATAGTATCCTTTAGTGAGAGTGGATGCTGTGAATTTATAGACCACCAACAATGGGACTGTGGGCTCACTGGGAATGATTAGTTTCCAGCTCTTCTTTTGGTTTGCTCTGTTTCTAGGTTGAAATGGAAAGCCTGTTGCATTGAAGTGAAGTGAAGTGAAAGTTGCTCAGTCACGTCTGACTCTTTGCAAACCCATGGACTGTACAGTCCATGAAATTCTCCAGGCCAGAATACTGGAGTGGGTAGACTTTCCCTTCTCCAGGGGACCGTCCCAACCCAGGTATCAAACCCAGGTCTCCCACATTGTAGGCAGATTCTTTACCAGCTGAGCCACAAGGGAAGCATTATAGTATTAATAATGGTTTCTTTTTCCCCTGTATTTTTTGATACTTTGCCATCTTAGAGCCCTGCTCATCCTAGAGAGACTGAGCTTCCAAGGAGTAGCTTATTTCTAGAGATAGCCAGCAGCTTCCCTGTGAGTATACCTTTCATATGTAAATCAACCAGTCCAAAGCCCAAATCCCCAATCACTTCCTTTTTCTAGCTTTCACACACCAAGCCAACGTTTGCTTGCCCTAAATCACCCAGGGCCAGGTACCAGAAAACTAGAGACCACTGCATATACCCAAGAACCCACCAAAATTATTCAAACTACCTAATCCTAATTATCCAATCCTTGCTCAAATTTGCTTATCTGCCCTCATCCATTCCTTTCCCTGGAAACCACAACAAAGTCTCTGGCAAAAGCTTTCCTCTCTCTGCTGTTGCCTCCTGACCCACCCTGGTGCTGGTGGGTCCCCATGTGGCCCTATAATATGGCAGTGGTCCCCAACCTTTGGGGCCTTAGGGACCAGTTTCCTGGAAGACAATTTTCCCATTGACCAGGGAGCAGGGATGGTTTCAGGGCAATTCAAGCATATTATATTTATCATGCTGCCACTGATCTGACAGGAGGCAGAGCTCAGGTGGTAATGCAAGCAATGAGGAGTGGCTGTACATACGGATGAAGCTTCATTTGCTCACCCGCTGCTCACCTTCTGCTGTGCAGCCCTGCTCCTGACAGGCCACTGACTGGTACCATATCCACAGCCCGTATACTATCCCTGCTGTAGCACATGCCTCCTCCCCTTGGGAACTGTAACTGATCAACTCTTAAGCAGGCAGTCATCTCCTTGTCTTCTGAGTGAAATGAATCCTAGGTATATTTTAAAGCAATTGCTCAGTATAGAAGAAAATGTACTTTTCGTATCATCTTTAGGATCCCCAAGAACATCATCTATTACTGTTCTACACTTTTATTTTTGACTGTCCCGAGTCTTTGGTGCTGCACGGGCTTTTCTCTGGCTGCACTGAGCAGGGGCTGCTGTTGCGGTGCACAGACTTACCCCTGCGTGGCCTCTCTTGTGCAGCACATGTCTAGTGCGCATGAGCTCAGTCGTTGCAGCTCCCAGGCTCTAAAACAGGTTCAGTAGTTGTTGCTCGTTTAATTGTTCCGTGGCATGTGGGACCTTCCCAGCCCGGGCACTGAGCCCATGTCCCCTGCATTGGCAGGTGGTTTCTTAACCACTGAGCCACCAGGGAAGCCTCTTTTGTTCTTTTCTCCCCCTCTTTTTGTGCACATTTGTGTGAAGCAGTGAACTTTGGCTGGAAGTAGGGTGTGGTTGTACTGTACCCTCTAGAGGAATGTTCTTCTTCAGTTCACATATACCTGGAGTTCAGCAAAGAAGACAGGTATTTGCACACAGCCAGCATTTGACTCATATCACGAGGTCAGAGCATGTAATTTGTGTTGGAAATAAAGCATAAAGCATAGTCATGGGTGTACAGAATACAGTTCCTTTCCCAAAGCAGCAGGAACAGAGGCCCCGGGATGAATATGATGATGGAAAGTGGATTATCACAAAGGTTTTGACTGGAAAACATTGTGGAATAGCAGATAGCAAAAGGGGAGAAGCAAGTTGACTTAAAAGATTTCCTAGGGCATGGTCCTCAAGGTATTTTGAATACAGACGTGGTAAACTTTGAAAAAGAACTAACCTGCTTCAGTCATGAGAGCTATAGATCAAAACTGTTCAACACTTAGTTAAGCTTTAATGAGCAATTTAGAACTTGGATGAAGAAATGCATAGGCAGGTGTGGAGCTCTGGGTGGTGGGACAAAGCAAAGAGAAATTTTCAGGAAAGGTATTTCGGATGAAGAGATTTTTTGTTATCTGAGGCTGTTGCTGCTTGGTGTGGTTTGTTGAGCGCTGTGTTGGATTTGCATTCATTTTCTGCCACTTAGCAAATGCGGATCCCTGGGTAAATTACTCATCTCTTGTTTCCTAGTTAATAAGAATGGCAACACCTCAGCAATATTGTTGAAAGGATTAATAAACCTTTCCACTGAAATATTCCAAAGACAGAAAAGAGAACATATTTCTCTCAGAGCTTGAGAGCATACCCACTATAAGTGAGAAGTTTCTGAGTAGTCTCATATCTTAATATAGTACATATATATATATATATGAACATTTCATTGTGCAGCATATTTGAAGCTGTGAAGACCTTGAATAAATGTTAGCTCTCTTTAATCTTTTGCCAACAAATGTCACTCCACTGGTTTACTGTAGTAACCGAAAAGCCCTGGTGTTCTTAAGGGTCTTCACGAGAGCCGCAGGTGACAATTGAAGTATATTGTGCAGGTTTATTAACATATATTAACATATTAGTGTGGTTTTATTTGTGTGTTTGTTGGGAATTGATGAAAAGATGGATCTGCTAAAAAGTAAATTGAGTAACAGAATAAAAGCAGATGTTTGAGACAGTAAACAGTGCACAAGTAAAGGGTCTCACCTTTAAGCACGACATTTTGCCTAAGTATATGGAATGCAGGAGCTTCCCAGGTGGCACTAGCGGTAAAGAACCCACCTGCCAACGCAGGAGTGGTAAGAGACACAGGTTTGATCCCTGGGTCGGGAAGATCCCCTGGAGGAGGGGATGGCAACCCACTCCAGTATTTGTGCCTGGAGAATCCCATGGACAGGGAAGCCCAGTGGGCTACAGTCCATGGGGTCACAAAGAGTTAGACACGACTGACTGAGCAACTTAGCATCCACATGGGATGCAGAGGGCAGTAGAAAGTGGATGGGCCCATATATCTCCCTAAACTTACTGTAGGGAGAAATAATATAACTGTCGAAAAGTAGACCTGTCAGAAAAAGAAATAGGAGCCACAAAAAGTATGAAATATAAGATGTGCTCCTATTTAAGGCTTTGAAAAAATACACACACAAAATTCATGAGAGTAGAAAAGAAAGGAAAAGAGCGTAACTGTAACTCAATGTGATATTTTTAGCAATGGCTGATTGTGCTCCCCTTCCCTGACACTAAACATGGTTTTTTCTGTACAGTTCTTGGATGTTAGGGAACAAGCTGAGATTTATTTGAGAGGGAGCTAGCTGAAACCAGGTACATTCAGATGGGAATAGGCTGTGCTCATAAAGGATGAACTGTCAAGTGCCCTGATGGATTTCAGTGTCTTTGGGATAGCGCCATCTGAAGGGAGACCGTGCAGATTATATTTCACCTGGGAACTCCACTCTGGGCATGTAAGTGACCTCAGGAACACTTATATACAAAATGCTCCCCCCCCAAAAGTGCCTGGTATTCCTACCAGGAGTGGAAGCTTTTTACCCCATATCTCCCACTGCTGGACTAATGGATTTAGCTAGTTACCTCCTTGGCAGGATAAGCAAAGAGTGCCATCTAAAATCAGCCAGTATTGACTTCCTGGAATGTGAAAGAAAGTTCAAGTGTGGACGACCCAAGAATGAGTCAGGGGCCAAGAGGAAGGCTTGGAATTATTTAGAAAAAGTCCTAGGTAGAGAGGAAAAGATGACAAACAAAGTTCAAACTCAGCAGTTGTTGGCTGTTGGGTTTTTCTTTATAATACACATTACATAAAGTTGACTGTTTTCACTGTATGAAGTGTATGATTCAGTGGTATTAAGTATATCTGCATTGTTGTGTAACCATCAGCACCATCCATCCATATAGCCCTTTTAATATTGCAAAATAAAACTCTGTACTCATTAAATAATAGTTCCCCATCCTTCCCTCCCTATAAGCCCTGGCAACCACTGTTCTACTTTCTTTGAGAACTGATTACTCTAGGTACCTCATATAGGCGGAATTACACGGTATGTATTCTTTTGTATTCAGCTTATTTCACTAGCATAATGTTTTCAGGGTTCATCCAATGGTGTGACACATATCAGAATTTCTGTCCTTTTTAAGGCTGAATAATATTTCATTGTGTGTGTATATATATATTTATATATATCCAAATGAACAGATATAGCTAAAGACACAATATATTTATCCATGCATCCACTGATTTGGACTGTTTCTATCTTTTGGCTGTTGTGAACAATGCTGCTAAGAACATGAGTGAATAAATCTCTGTTGGAGTTCCTACCTTCCATTCCTTCCATTTAGAAGTGGAATGGCTGGATCATATAGTGTTTCTACTGTTAGTTTTTGAGGAACTGCTACATCCTTTTCCATAGGATCATCACCATTTTACATTCTTACCAGCAATGCTCAAGAGTTCCAGTTACTCCACATCCTCACAAACACTGGTTTTTGTTTTTTCGTTTTTCTTTGTTTTCAATACTAGCCATCCTAATGAGTATGAAGTACTATCTCATTGTGATTTTGATTTGCATTTCCCTAAAGTGATGTTTAGCACCATTTGTATATCTTCTTTAGAAAAATGTCTATTCATGTCCTTTGCCCACTTTGTAATAGAGTTGTTTTTTTGTTTTGTTATTGTTGAGTTATTTATCAGTTTATTCATCTACCACTGTTTCCCCAGGATATCAAGCCTCCTATATGAGGTTGTATTGGGATTGGGTCAAGTTCCCAATGTAGAATATGAGATTCCACTGCTTAGAATGAATAGCAAGGCAGCCATTCTCAGGTGCTTTTGTGGGGAGAAGCTGTGTTTACTATAAAAAATTAAACTCTGCTCTGTGAGGCAAGCAGCTATGAAACCCCTGATATGATGTCCTTGCAGTGCAAGAAACACTACCTAGACCTTTTAGAAAATTAAGGTAGTTAAGCATAGTTCCTAGGGCTTGGATCCATCACTCCTGACCATTCTCTGCCCAGAAACAGCCCTAAACAAACATCTAGCCTGATTCTACTGCCTGAAGACTCTGAAGGTAGACTTGGGCAGCTTGAGGATCATGACCCAGAGAAGATCAGGAAAGGAGAAGCAGGGAATGACAGACTTATATACATAACAGTTTTGTAAACTCTAAAGCCATATGTAATTGGTGCTAGTTATCCCTGTCCGTGTATATGGAACCTTGATGAGGAAGTAGAACCCACGTGAGCCTTTGTGATAAATGGAGAGATTGATGGAGCATTGCTCCAAGGAAGAAAAGAAAGAACGTGAAAACCGTACTTCCTCTTTTTCTCTTCCCAGTTCCTTGATCTTCTTTTTGAAAATTAATTCTTATTAAGAGTATAGTTACTTTACAATGTTGTATTAGTTTCTACTGTACAGTGAAGTGAATCAGCTCTATTTATACATATGTGCTCAGTCACTCAGTTGTGATTGATTCTTTGCGACCCCATGGACTGTAGCTTGCCAGGCTTCTCCGTCCATGGATATTTCCAGGCAAGAATACTGGAGGGGTTGCCATTGCCTTCTCCAATGTATACATATATCCTCTCTTATTTTTTAAATTTCCTTCCCAGTTAGGTCATCACAGAACATTAAGTAGAGTTCTCTCTGCTATACAGTAGATTCTCTTATGATCTTCTAATAAATTTACTTTGTGGCTTCAGAATTGTAAGGTGTTTCATTTTGCTTTTGTGGGAGTGATAAATATGTTGTGGTAGGAAGGCATGAAAGCTTGAAGAGCAATTGCTATGAATGGCTAAACCGAAGGAAGATTTATGTATAGCCTGACAGCAACTCAGCTCAGCTTCCTTTCAGCCTGAGACCACAGTCCATGACACTCTCTTTGCAGAAAGTGATTGTTCCATAGCTCAAAGTGGTGCTTTATTCAGATATTGCTACATTCCCCCTGGCTCCACAAAGCAGTGTTCTTATAGATAATCCTGCTAGGTATATGGAAGTAGCTATGCCCGCATGTGTGGCTTGTGATGGACTTTTTCCTGAGTCTTTGAAAAAGAAATTGATAAATTAATGGTTCGGGAAAAGGGGCAGGTTGGTATATGTAAAAGCAGTAGAAAACATGTTTCCTACAGTGCTGTTACTTAAACAAAATCTGAATTCTGTTGAAATCTGTTAAAGTATGTGCTAAAATATTTACCTCTGCCCTTCTCCCTTCTACTCTTAATGACCTGACTTGTCTATATTACAAAATTGCATTTATTTATCCACTGCCTCAGGATATTGTTATTTGTATTTTTTTCTGGACTCCTTCCTGGTAATTAGGGTGGGAGGAGAGTGAATTCTGTGGGAAAACCTCGCAGAAGCTCCAGAGTGGATTGAGAGTTGGGAGCAGAGGAACAGGAGGAGACTGGGATGTGTGGGGGCAGGGGGTTGGAAGTTTTGAAAGAGAGTAAGAACAGTGGCAGAGATGGAAAGCAGTGAAGCGATAAGGAAGAGAAGGAAGTCTGAAAAGAGAGAGACTAAGGAGAGAGACAAAGAAGTGGGGAGGGGAGGAACAGGAAAAGAGGCAAAGAGGGTTAGGAAGAAGTAAGAGGGAACGGGGCCATCTGGGTAGGTGTTAGTCATGGCCATCCAAGATATGCTTCTGTTCACTGAATGTCTTTGCATGTCAATAAGAACTTTCAAAAGTTAGTGCTGACTCATTAAGTAGGGAGACTGGTAGCTAGAAGTGTCTTAGCAGAGAAGGATGGTGCTGTCGCCAGTGAGACCCCTGCACTGAGTGGTGAATTAAGATTGGAAGGCTTTAAGTTCCATCCCACTCCAACTCCAAGCTTTTCTGAACACACCCTTTTATAACTGTGGGGTGTGTGTGTGTGTGTGTGTGTGTGTGTGTGTGTGTGTGTGTGTGTTCCTTTTTCAAATAAGAGGAAACTGAACACAGGGGATGAAAGATAAAATTTGCTTTTTTGCTCACTTCACTGTTATACCCAAAGTCAATCCTTGCTTTTCTTTGCTTTTTAATTAGTTTAAAATAAAGATTGTTGAGTTTTGTCAGCAATGTTTTTTTTTTTTTTTGCCTCCAATTGGATAAAATATCAGACTTTACTGTGATCAGGAAGTAATTTATATAAGAAACATAAAACAGTATTAACCAACTGACTTTCACTGTAGTTGAAAGGACTTGGACTTACTTTGATGTATTGAAAGATTCAGATCTTTTTTTCAGCTCGTTAAAAGCAGAGTGTAGAATACAGGCCTTCTGAGGAATAAGCCCTCAACTTTTCAAAGAACAGCTGTCAATTTGTTGTTACTTTTTGTTTAACTTTATCTATAATGGAAGTCGGGGCACAGAGAACATGAAAATATAACATTTTAGCCATTAAATATTGGCTGCTTCTTATGGACTTATATAAAGCTTTCTTGTCCATTCACTAATATTCAAAATACCTTGCTTCTCTTCATGATGAGTATAGAGGAAATCCTTAATTCTGTATCCCAGAAATTAGATGTGCATAGAAGAGAAGGTGGGAGGCAACAGAATTGGCCTTCTGGGATGGAACTCTTCCATGAAATGGATCACAGTCACATCCCTCTCCCCAGCCCTATAGAGGTGTGGATCATATTGTATTATACTTCTTTGCCCATCCTCCACAATACAGACCTACAGACGGCAAGTATGAGGTCATTAAGTGCAGAGTTAATTAATTTAGCACTTTTCTGTATATAGGAAGATGCAACTTTGAGGTTGCATTCAATTCTATGAAGGCTGAGAAAGATGAGGAAATACAGAAGAAAAGTTTTAAGTTATCAGAGATTGGTTCATGAACTGAAAGGAAGGAAGATGTCTCTGTAACAGAAGTGCAAGATGAAGCAGCAAGTGCTGATGTAGAAGCCGCAAGAAGTTAGACAGAAGATCTGGCCAAGATAATTCATGACGGTGGCTATATGAAATGACAGATTATTTTCTTTTGCCCCCAATTGGATGACATATCAACCTTTACTGTGATTGGGAACAAATAATTTATATAAGAAACATGAAGCAGTCTTAACCAACTGGCTTCAGAAAAAAGTCTCCAATCACAGTAAGCAGAGAGCACTTGGGCTTACTGTGATATATCGAAAAACATATCAGTGTGGACAAAACAACCTTATATTGGAAGAAGATACCATCTAGGACTTTCATAGCTATAGTGAAAAAGTGAAAGTCACTCAGTCGTGTCTGACTCTTTGCTATCCCATGGACTATACAACCCATGAAATTCTCCAGGCCAGAACGCTGGAGTGAGTAGCCTTTCCCTTCTTCCAGGGATCTTCCCAACCCAAGGATCAAACCTAGGTCTCCTGCATTGCAGGCGGATCCTTTACCAGCTGAGCCACAAAGGAAGCCCTCATAACTACAGAGGAAAGTCAATGCCTGACTTCAAAAGATAGGCTGACTCTTGTTAGAGGCAGCCAGTGACTTTAAGTTGAAGCCAATGCTCATTTATCATTTCAAAAATCCTAGGGCCCTTAAGAATTACATTAAATTTACTCTGCCTGTGCTCTATCAATGGGACAGCTGAATCTGGATGATATCAAATCTGTTTAAAACATGGTTTACTGAACATTCTAAGTGTACTTTGAGGGTTCCAAGATGTCACTGAAGGAAGTAACTAGAACTGGAAGCAGAGTCTGAAAGTGTGACTGAATTACTGCAATGGTCAAACTTGAAAAGATGGGGAGTTGCTTTTTATGAACGAGCAGAGAAAGTGGTTTCTTGGCATAGAATCTGCTCCTGGTGAAGAGGCTGTGAAGACTGTTGAAATGACGTCAGAGGACTGAGATTATTACATAGACTTAGTTGAGTAAGCCATAGCAGTAGCTGAGAAGATTGCCTACAACTCTGAAAGAAGTTCTAGGGTGGATAAAAGATAACATTGCCATTGCATGTTACAGAGAAATCACTCACGAAAGGAAGACTCAATTGATGTGGCAAACTACACTGTTGTCTTATTTTAAGAAATTGCTGCCATCACCTCATTCTTCAGCAACCACCATCCTGATTATCCAGCAGCCCTCAACATCAAGGCAACACCCTCAACCGGCAAAAATATGACTCACTGGAAGCTCAGATGATGGTTAGCACTTTTAGTAATAAAGAATTTTTACTGAAGATATGTGCATTGTTTTTTTAGACATAATGCTATTTTACACTCAATAGACTTCATTATGGTATAAACATAAATTTATAAGTACTGGGAAACCTAAATATTTGTGGCTCACTTTATTGTGATATTTACTTTATTGCAGTGGTCTGGAATCAAGTCTGCAATATCTCTGAGATGTGCCTGTATAGTGTCTGTCATTCCAAAGTTCCTTCCAGTTTCTTCTATCACCTCTATACTTAGAACTCTCCTTTATAGCTGTTTGTGTTTTCCTATGTGTGTCTTGGGGATTCCCAGGTGGTACTAGCGGGAAAGAACGCACTTGTCAAGGCAGGAGAAGTAACAGACATGGGTTCAATCCCTGGGTGAGGAAGATCCCCTGGAGTAGGAAATGGCAATGACTTCAGTATTCTTGTCTGGAAAATCCCATGGACATAGGAGCAAGGTGGATTACAGTCTTTAGGGTTGCACAGAGTCGGACACAACTGAAGTGACTTACCATTTATGTATGCATGTGTGTCTTGGGCTTTGATCTCCTTGATCCATCTGATTTACAGAAAATCTTCAAAATTTCTTGTCCATGGATGGTAACTTTTAGTTGTCAAACATTATTATAGAATCATCATTATCATTATTATATCTGTTCTTCATCTCTAATGATTTAGTATAATATTGGGAGTAGGTTCTTGTGCTCAGTAAACAGTTGATTCAAACTTGAGTTTTCGTTTTCCGTCCTAATATTTTGGAAAAGATGCCATCTCTACTACATTGTGGAGAAGGCACTGGCAACCCACCCCAGTACTCTTGCCTGGAAAATCCCATGGACAGAGGAGTCTGTAGGCTGCAGTCCATGGGGTCGCTAAGAGTTGGATGCGACTGAGTGACTTCACTTTCCCTTTTCCCTTTCATGCATTGGAGGAGGAAATGGCAACCCACTCCAGTGTTCTTGCCTGGAGAATCCCAAGGATGGGGGAGCCTGGTGGGCTGCAGTCTTTGGGGCCGCACAGAGTCGGACACGCCTGAAGCGACTCAGCAGCAGCAGCTACTACATTGTTATCCTTTGTGTTATCTAATTTTGATCTCTTTAATTTTTTTCATGTTCAATTTTACAAATAAAAGTTCCTCTCTTATGGGAATCCATGGGAAAGTGTAGAAATAATAAACAGGGTTATAAAAAACAACAATCACCAGTTTGATTTTTTAGCTCTTTCCCTTTATTATTTATTCATCACTTATTCAACAAATGTTTGTCAATCATGTCTGCCATGCATATAGATCTAGGCAAGATCGTAGAATTCAAAGAGCTCAATTTAGTGAAAGAGATAAATAGGTAGAAAATTAATGCATAATCAGATAATGAATTTGTGTGTCCTTGAAAGGGAAAAAATATAAGCCTTTATGTTACTGTAGAAATAATTTTCATTATTGGTCTGGTAAAAAGAGTGAAAATCTCCTAAAAGAGGGACACCCTTGAGTACCTTTGAGAACTGTAGTAGGCATTAAAAAAAAAAAATGGCAGACTGTGTAGCTGGTATTTTGTCTTTCAGTTCAAGGTGTGCTGAGATGGATAAGATTTTCTGCAATTGTAAGAATTCTGAAGAAAATCGAGAAATTCTATTCCCTGTTGAGGTTATGGCCATTGCAGATCCCTCCCTGTGCTCCTTTTGAGTGGGGTAGACATTAAATAAATGTTGCAATATGACTATAGTGTCTTGGTTTTCTAGGCAGTGCATCATTAAATAATAGGAGAAAAAAGTTTTTTCTTAAGTCTTTGGTTTTTCTATCAGGGTAACAGTAACCTAAGAATGTGTTTGGAAGGTTTTCCCTCTCTTCCATTTACTGGAAAACTTTTTAATGGAATTGATAATGTTTATTTCTAAAATCAATGCAAAGAAATAGAGGAACACAGTAGAATAGAAAAGACCAGAGATTTCTTCAAGGAAATTAGAGATACCGAGGGAACATTTCATGCAAAGATGGGCACAATAAAGGACAGAAATGATATAGACCTAACAGAAGCAGAAGATATTAAGAAGGGGTGGCAGTCATTAAGACAGTATGGTACTGGCACAAAGACAGAAACATAGATCAATGGAACAGAATAGAAAGCCCAGAGATAAATCCACGCATCTATGGACACCTTATCTTTGACAAAGGAGGCAAGAATATACAATGGAGAAAAGACAACCTCTTTAACAAGTGGTGCTGGGAAAACTGGACAGCCACTTGTAAAAGAATGAAACTAGATCACTTTCTAACACCATACACAAAGATAAACTCAAAATGGATCAAAGATCTAAGCATAAGACCAGAAACTATAAAACTCCTAGAGGATAACATAGACAAAACACTCTCTGCTATAATCCAAAGCGGGATACTCCATGACCCACCTCCCAGAATATTGGAAATAAAAACACGAATAAACAAATGGGACCTAATTAAAATTAAAAGCTTTTGCACAACAAAGGAAACTATAAGCAAGGTGAAAAGACAGCCTTCAGAATGGGAGAAAATAATAGCCAATGAAGCAACAGACAAACAATTAATCTCAAAAATTTACAAACAACTCCTGCAGCTCCATTCTAGAAAAATAAACAACCCAATTAAAAAGTGGGCCAAAGAACTTAACAGACATTTCTCCAAGGAAGATATAAAAATGGCTAACAAACACATGAAAAGATGCTCAACATCACTCATTATCAGAGAAATGCAAATCAAAACCACAATGAGGTACCACTTTACACCAGTCAGAATGGCTGCCATCCAAAAGTCTACAAGCAATAAATGCTGGAGAGGATGTGGAGAAAAGGGAACCCTCTTACACTGTTGGTGGGAATGCAAACTAGTACAGCCACTATGGAAAACAGTGTGGAGGTTCCTTAAAAAGCTGCAAATAGACCTGCCATATGACCCGGCAATCCCACTGCTGGGCATATACACCGAGGAAACCAGAATTGAAAGAGCCACGTGCACCCCAATGTTCATCGCTGCATTGTTTACAATAGCCAGGACATGGAAGCAACCTAGATGCCCATCAACTGACGAATGGATAAGAAAGCTGTGGTATATATACACAATGGAATATTACTCAGCATTAAAAAAAAATTCATTTGAAGCAATTCTACTCAGATGGACGAAACTGGAGCCCATTATCCAGAGTGAAGTAAGCCAGAAGCAAAAACAACAATACAGTATATTAACGCATATATATGGAATTTAGAAAGACAGTAATGAGAACCCAACATGGGAGACAACAAAAGGAACGCAGATGTATAGAATAGACTTGTGGACTTTGTGGATGAGGGTAAGGGTGGGATGAGATGGGAGAAGGGCATTGAAGCATGTTAATTGTCATGTGTCTAATCAATCGCCAGCCCAGGATTGATGCTCGGGACTGGTGCAGCGAGATTTCCCGGGGGGGAGGGAGGAGGGAGGGGGGACCCGGAGGGGAAGCATATGTAAACCCATGGTGATATCATGACAATGTATGGCAAAAACAATAATTAAAAAAATAAATAAATAAAAAATAAACCCTAAAAAAAAAAAAAAAAGAAAAATACAATCACTGAGCTGAAGAATACAAAAAGAATCTCAAAACCAAACTCATATGCAGAAGTAAGAATCAGTGACCTGGAGGTTATAACACTGGAAATTACCCAGTAAGAGGAACAAGCAAAAGGCAATCAAGAAAAGAATAGTTATTTAAGCAAACAAAATAGACATTAAACTAAACATGTTAAAAAGAGATGAATAAGGTCATTACAATAATAAAGGACTCAATATAGCAAGAAGATATAACAACTGTAAATATTTACATGTACAACATCAGAGCACCTAAATATGTGAAGCAAAAACTAATAACTAAAAGGAGAAATCAACAGTAATAACAATAGTTGAAGATTTTAATAGTACACTCTCAATAATAAATAGATCATCTAGACACAGAATCAATAAAGAAACTGCTTCTTTGAACTCCACAGACCAAATGAATCTAAAAGACACATAAAGAATATGCTGTCCAACGATGGCAGAGTACACGTTCTTCTCAAGTGCACAGGAACTGTTTCTAGGATAGACTATTAGGCCACAAAACAAGTCTTAGCAAATTAAATAAAACAGAAAACATATCAATTATCTTCTCTGACCACAAAGGCATAAGACTAGAAATCAATAATAAGAACAAAACTGGAAAAATTCACAACCACATGAAAATTAAACACATTCCTGAAAAATCAATGGATCAAAAAATTAAAAAGAAATTTTCTTGAAACAAGCAGAATTGGAAACACAACATACCAGAACTTGTGGAATGAAGCAAAAGTTCATAGTAATAAATGTCTATTTTAAGAAGAAAGAAAAAAATCAAGCAGGGAACCTACAAGCAACCTAACTTTATGCCTTAAAGAATAATAATAAAAAAAAGAAACAATGAGATCAAAGCTAGAAGAAGAATGAAAATAATAACTATTAGAGTGGAAATAATAACGATTAGAGCAGAAATAAATGAAATAGATAACAGAAAACCAATAGAAAGGATTAAGCAAACTAAGAGTTGGTTCTTTGAAAGATGAACAAAATTGGTAAGATCTTATATAAGGGTTGGTATATATGGATGAAAAAGAAAGGATACAAATAAATAAAATTATAAATACAAATTAGACATTACAACTGACATGCACCAAAATTTGACTATACAATAACTGAACAACCTTGAAGAAATGGAAAAATTCCTAGAAACAAAACTTATAAAAACTGAATCAGGAAGAAATAAAACAGGAAAAAAGCAAGATGATGGATGAGTAGGAGAATGTGGAGCTCATCTCTCTCCACAAATGCATCAAGACTACATCTCCATATAGGACAATTCTCACAGACCAGCTGAACACTAAGACCTCGGACACCATAAAGGACAAGAAAGATCCCTGTTTAACTGAGTAGGAGGAAATAAAGAAGGGAAAAAGAAGAAGAGAGGCAATGGGTGGGATCCCTGCACTTGGAGTGGGAAGCTGAAGGAGCAGAGAGGTTCCCACATTCAGGGAAACCTCTTCACCAATGGGGAGATCAGTTGGGACAGAAGGAGAGCATCTGGAGCTGTCAGAGGAGAGCAGATATGCTGGTTGGGACAGAAAGGACAGAGTGAGATCCACACAGATGGTCTGTGTCGCATTCCTGAGCACCCTTGCCTGGGACATGTGCCCAACAGTGGGCATGGAGGCTGGGTGCTGGGACTTGGAGACTGGAGAACAAATGCAGGGAGAACTGCTCCTGGATGCAAGGAGACAGCCTGAGGGGATGGGAGTGAGGAAATCTGCAACCAAGAATGCCTGCCGAGGAAACCCAGACTGACACAGAATCAATGCGCCATTGCTAAGTGATATGGGGGGTGGAGCTGCCATTGCAGACTCTCTCCTCATGCGCTGGCCCCTGCCCCTCAGGCCCTTGGAAAGCCCCCCC
>ML663423.1:123374-144370 GCA_007570785.1 Antilocapra americana | reverse complement strand
TCTGCTGCAATGTGATGGGATGGGATGCCATGATCTTAGTTTTTTGAATGCCAGGTTTGAAGCCAACTTTTTCATTCTCCTCTTACACCTTCACTAAGAGGTTCTTTAGTTCCTCTTCATTTTATGCCATAAGGGTGGTGTCATCTGCATGTCTGAGGCTGTTGATATTTCTCCTGGAAATCTTGACTCCACCTCATGAGGATTCAAGGAAGAGCTCCTTACTATATTGATAACTGCCCTGCTTAGAAAGTTAAAGGTTGCTGTGTATTTTTCTAATCATTAATGTAGTTTAGATTACTGTGTCCTCCTTTGATAATGAGTGAAATGGCTTGGATGAAATAAACTATAAAGTTCAGTCAAAATGGGTTTAAAGGGAAAGGAGGTTGCAGAGCTCTACTGTGGATGCTAATTGGACAGTCCTCTTTACTATTCTCTGCACATCTTCAATTATTAATTGCCAGTTACTTTAGAATAGTACTTATCCCTTAGCTGATATAAGGAGACTAGTAAAAGAAGAGGGACTAGGTATCAAAATTTTCATCAGTAGGGAAAGGACGAAGAGTAGAGAGGCTCTAGAAAGAATCTATCTCTGTAATGGGAACATGCCTGTGTTTAGCAGTCATTAAAGCATTGGAGTATGATTTTGATTAAGCATGCTTGACATATGATTACCCCTGTTTCTGAAAATCCCAAGTATCTAGAATATAGATAGCCTGATTATCATTGAATAGTCACTGGATATTCACTGGAATATCCTGAAAATTTTGGAATAGTCATTGGAATATCCTGAATATTCACTGGAAGGACTGATGCTGAACGTGAAAATCCAATACTTTGGCCACCTCCTACGAAGAACTGACTCATTTGAAAAGATCCCATTGTTAGGAATGATTGAAGGCGGGAAGAAAAGAGATGACAGAGGAGGAGATGGTTGGATGGCATCACCGACTCAATGGATATGGGTTAGAGTAAACTCTGGGAGTTGGTGATGGACAGGGAGACCTGGCGTGCCACAGTCCACCGGGTCGCAGAGTCGGACAGGACTGAGCCACTGAACTGAACTGAAGAATATAGGACAACTTATGAAGTGATCAGCATATAGTGGTGGTGTGTCTGTTTTTAATCCCCTTTGCTTTTTTTTTAATATAAAATTTTTGTTTTGTTGTTTAGTTGCCCAGTTGTGTCCAATTCTGTGACTCTGTGGACTGCAGCACCCTGGGCTTCCCTGTTTCTCACCATCTCCTGACGTTTGCCCACGTTCACATGCATTGCATTGGTGATACTGTCAGCCATCTCATCTTCTGACACCCTCTCCTCCTTCTCTCAATCTTGCCCAGCATCGGGGACTTTTCCAATGAGTCAGCTATTTGCATCTAATCACCAGAATGCTGAAGCTTCAGCTTAAGTGTCAGTCCTTCCAACACATATCAGGGTTAATTTACCTTAAGATTGACTGATTGGATCTCCTTGCTGTCCAAGGGACTCTCAGAAGTCTTCTCCAGCTGTGCAGTTCAACAGCATCAATTCTTTGGTTTTGTACCTTCATCACAGTCCATATGGCTCCCACAACCAAACGTGACTCCTGGAAAGACTATATCCTTAATTATAGGGACCTTTGTTGGCAGAATAATATCTTCTACCTTTCATCACATGTCTAGGTCTGTCATGGCTTATGTTCCAAGAAGCAATCATCTTCTGATTTCATGGCTGCAGTCACCATCCATAGTGATTGAGAGCCAAAGAACAGGAAATCTGTCACTGCTTCCATCTTTTCTCCTTTTTGCCATGAAGTAATAGGCCCAGATGCCATGATATTATTATTATTATTATTTTTTTAATGTTTAGTTTTAAGCTGGCTCTTTCACTCTCCTCTGCACTTTAATCAAGAGGCTCTTTAGTTCCTCTTCGCTTTCTGCCATTACAGCAATATCATCGGCATACCTGAGGTTCTTGATTTTCTCCCACTTATCTTGATTCCAACTTGTAACTCATCCAGCTTGATGTTTCTCAACTTTTGCTCAGCATATAGGTTAAATAAATAGGGTTATAGTAGACAGACCTGTCATACTTCTGTCAGTATTGAAGCAGTCAGTTGTTGCGTACAGGGTTCTGATATTTACTTCTTGACGCACAGACAGGTTTCTCAGAAGACAGGTTAGATGACCTGGTATTCCCATCTCTTTAAGAGGTTTCCACAGTTTGTTATAATCCACATAGTCAAAGGCTTTAGCATAGTTGGTGAAACAGGTAGACTGTGTGGACAGGTGTACTTTGGTGGTGGTTTAGTCACTAAGTCGTGTCTGACTCTTGTGACCCCATGGACTGTAGCCCACCAGGCTCCTCTGTCCATGGGATTTTTCAGGCAAGAGTACTGGAATGGATTGCCATCTCCTTCTCTGGGGTATCTTCCCAACCCAGGAATTGAACCCAGGTGTCCTGCATTGCAGGGAGATTCTTTACCAACTGAGGTATGAGGGAAGCCCTTGTACTTTCTGTGTACTTTAGTGGTATAATAAATATCTAGATGGTCAGATGGCACTAGATCCATCTCAGGGCAGTTTGTGTGTCTGATTACTCTGTCTAGTTTGAAAAATATCTCTCTGATTACTCTGTCTGCTTTGGAAAATCTGCTTGATTTCCAGCAAGAACTTTGTGCCCATAGACGAGAAGGGAGAAGACATTTTAGTTCATAAGCGTCACTTGGGGCAGCGTAATATTATGGTCCATGGCAGCAAGCTTTTTTTTGTTGGTTTGTTTTTAGCAATTTAGGTATAGTTTTACACTATTAACAAAAATTATTTTGGATGATAAGGAAGAAAATATGCAGCAGGCAAGAGAAGAAGAAGAAAGACGTAAAGAAGCAACTGCACATTTCCAGTTTACTTTGAATGAAATCCAGACACAACTAAAACAACATGATGTACACAGTGTCAAACTCCGCCAAGAAAACATTAAACTGGGAGAGAAACTTACGAAGCTTATTGAACAATATGCACTGAGGGAAGAGGTAAAGATGTTTCTTGCGTTTAGATACCTTGTTAGTACCAAAAGCTTTTTGCCCCTTCATACAAATCTAAAACTGTCACAGGGAAATTTTAGAACTTCTGCGGAAGACAAGGTTGTATCTTAAGAAGAGATAGTGCACCATGTGAACTGAATTATCATCCTTTGATATCCCAGAAATTGCTGGATTGGATATGTGAAATAATTTCTAGGATACAATATTAAGTAGCAATTGTTTCTCATGTGATACTGGAAGAATGTGATTTTATCACAGAGGTGGTTTTTCCTGGGTCTAACCTAATAACATAGGTTGTATTTACATATATTTACAAAATGTAGAAGTAAACATTTGCATGTGTGTGTATGTGTGTGTTTATATATATAAACATTTGGCAGTCCAGTGCCCAGTACCCCAAACTTCTGTAATCATCTATACCATGTACAATACCATTGCTTTCCCCTTTCTATGTTGTATTTAAGGAGAAGAAAATAGAACTGTCACCCAGTGTTGTTGGCACATCCAGTGAAACAAAAACTTCATAGGAGCGATCTTTGGAATCATAGGAATGATCTGTAGAACCTGTTCGTTATAATTACTTTACAAATTAGTTTGGAAGTGTTGTCTAGGTTGAAGAGCAAATTGTTGATAACATGCTTATATTACTTTCACAGGTTAGATGTGCATATCATGAGAGGCTTTGAGTTTTCCAAAGGCTGCATGCCCTGACTTTAATGTGCTTTAAGCTAGTAAAATGCTGCTTCTTTATGTGTTATGAACCTTAAAAGCTTCATCTTTGTATCCGAGATATAAAGATAAAAACTGGTAACTGAAAACAAATATGTCCAGTTAAAATGGTAATTTTATCTTACTACCAAAAAACTATTTGTCCAGTTTTCAATCAGATTTCAGATTGTCTCAATTTATAGTTTTATGTATAAAACTTGAAAACATTTTTAAGATTTTTAATATCTTTCAACCACTTTTTTTCTTTTAACAGTTTTCTTTCATAATTTGAAAATTAAAAGTAGAATCCATCAGTAACCTTCACCAGTTATTCACATTTGCCTCTAATAACTTTAAAAATCTACTTTGAAGCAAATCCAAGATGTAGTATTATTCCATTCCACTATTTATACATATCTTGAACTGGCAAGACTTTTTTGAAGCAGAACACAATGCCATTTCATACCTAAAAATTTTATAACAACTTAGTTAAATATTAAGCTTCACATTTTTCCATCTCCCACTATGTAAGATTTTTTGAATCAAATCCAGATAAGGTTTATACATTTCATTGATTGTGATATCTCATGCCTTTATAATCAATAAGTTTGCTTCTCTTTTTTTTTCCTCTTGTCATTCTGTTTATTGAAGATACAGTTTTTAAGCATATGTAGTAAATTTTCCTCTTTTAATATTTATTTTTATAGGGTCAAAATTTTAAGAGGAGTCCAAGTTTATTCTTAATAATGAGTCTGACTAGCTATTAATGTAGCAAATTGGAAAAGTGCACGTTCAAGTCATATTACTTGTGAGTCTTATTGAGATATCACTGAATTTCCTCTTCCTTTGCATAAAGAAGGATATAATTTAATAAGTAAGCTATTTACAATTCCAGACAGATTTTGTACAATCCTCAATTTTTTTTAACTTTAAGAAAAGTTTTTTAAATTCATGTTTTATAAATCTGCCTCTCTTCTTTTCTGGGATCTTGTAATGAAGATAGTTACTATTTCTCTATCTGAGAATGGTGTTCTGAATGTGTTATTGTACATAAATACACTTAACAATTTAGGTTGAAAATGATAATGACCTGTCTTACCAGTGTCTCCTAATGTGCCAGTTACCAAGTCCTTTACTTAAATCATTACGTTGATTTTTACAGCAATTCTGCAAGGTACATGGGGTAGCCAACCTTTGTAGGTAAGAAAACCGATTCATCAATGGAAAAAATTGGTCTAAGATCTTCCGCTGAGCATTTGACTTCCTACCATTATGATATGGTACTACATACTAATACCTACACTATGAAATTTGGGAAAATTTAATGAGAAAAATGTTTAAGAATACCGTGTTTTTCACTCTTTTTATTGATAGTTTGAGCCATTTTTCAATATAGAGCAGAAATATGAAATAAAAATTATTACTGAATAGTTGACCTTGAATAAGGACATAAGCATGCAGAAGTAGTCACAGGGGATCTTTCCTGTAAGCTTAGGATGGTTTTCAAGGAGATGTAAATAGGTGTTTCTTCAAGCATGCACAGAAAGACCCAGTGTTACTATGTATCATAATGTTGGTAGGAGCAACAGAGAGCCAGGTTACTATATCTTGTGTTAACATATCTTTTGTCCCCTTTCCTTAAGTGATAGAAGAAATTCTGTTTTCTCTGTAGCATATTGGTAAAGTGTTCAAACACAAAGAATTGCAGCAGCACCTTGTGGATGCCAAACTGCAGCAAACAATGCAGCTTATAAAGGAAGCTGATGAAAAACATCAAAGAGAAAGAGAGCTTGTAAGTTGTATTTCTTAAAACAGTTGTCTCTTCAGAATTGTTAACAAAGCCATTTAAAACTCTTAAACTCATTCAGCATTTTACATTGATAGTGGGACAAGTAATTTGTTTTTTTTTTTTTACAAATCCTTATATTGAGAAATGTTAGACTACATTTTTGTTTTTTATTTCTGATGAAATTTAAATTATTTATTTATTTATTTATTTTCTTTACATTATCATGTTGGTTTTGCCATACATTGACATGAATTCGCCATGGGTATACATGTGTTACCCTTTCAGAATCCCCCTCCCACTTCCCTCCTGATTCCATCCCTCTGGGTCATCCCGGTGCACCAGCCCTGAGCACCCTGTAGCAAGCATCAAACCTGGGCTGGCAGTTGATTTCACTGAAATTTTCATATTAAAAAAAATGAACTGTTACACCAAGTTCAGTGAATAGACCTGCACATGTTTGATTTTTCTGTCTAGAATATTATATTGATTTTTGGTAGTGATAAGCAGGTTTAAGATTTGTGCAACTTATCAGCAAATTTAGGCCTGAGATCTAGGAGCAATTAAATTTCACACCACCCTTAGCAAAAATTGGTCTCCTACATTCTGTTCCTTTTTTTCTGAATAAGTAAATATTTACTTACTCTGATATAACTTTCTGATGAAACTTAGCAGAATTCTCTTATTTCCTAATCAAAAACTACTATTCCCTGAATCTGTTTGGATTATTTTGCTTGTCGTTAATTGTGAACATAGTGAAGGTCTCATATTTATCACACATAAATTAGATTACATATGCTTAAGTTAAATTAATAAAGTGAGAAATGATTATAATAATGTGAACTGTTTCATCTAGCACTTTGTTCAAGTAGGCTGAGCCCTAAAAGTAAACATGATGTGATATGTGTTCCTCCTTATGTGAACAACTCATGTTTAGTGTGAGTCTAGGGTTTACAGAGATGCGTTTCTATTTACACCGTGGACCTTCCATAAAACCCATAGACAATATCCATTACACAGCTGAAGAAACATTTGCTGTGTATAGTTTGGAGTATAAATTAGGAGTCTGCATGCACAGAAACAATATTACATACGTGAATCTGGTCTCTGGTTGGTTGAAGTATCTGTTAAGACTTACTTGCATTTTGTGTGACATTAATTCAGAAGTTCAAGGGTTGAATTTCACATTGCACAGTATGCACATTTACTGTATGATTTTCTTGAAAACAGTAGTGTGCTAACTAAGTGTTGCTCTGTTCTGCTTTTAAAAAAGGTAATGAGAAGCCCAGTCTGTTTTCATTGCTTCACTACGTAGCCTGTCTACCTGCCTCTTCTTACCTGTCAAGCTATAGATGAGCTTTTTGAACGGTCGAGATAAGATCAAGATTCCTCACTCTGTTTCCTGCTTGAAGGTGTAGATAGATATCTAATTATTTTTACCTATAACAGAACAATTTAACCCAGAGTTTTATAAACCTTTGTTTGCCTCTCAGGTACTTTTTGTCCTTAAGAGGTTTACAGATGATTTCTGTATTCCTTGATATAAATGAGGGTTTAACAGATCTGGGATAGAGGTAATTGACAATTGATATAATATGATATTTCACTGATTGACCTATGATTCTTGCTAGAATTATGAAAGGCTATAGTATTTGGTTTTCCAACATTTTAGTCATATGTGTAATTATTATTAGTATTTTGCTAGAATGTTTCTGTTTTCTAGTTGTTAAAAGAAGCCACAGAATCAAGGCACAAATACGAAGAAATGAAACAGCAAGAAGTACAGTTAAAACAACAGGTAACCACAATAGAGGTTAGCAAAATTTTTGAGTCTCCTGATTCCCAACCAGAGCCAGAACTGAACTGAAAAACAGATCTTTTGTTCTCTTGAAATTTTCCTCTTCATATAAGGTGGCTAATTTATCATGTTTTGAATAGAATTTTTGTTTGTAAGTCCTGTACTTATTCAAATTGGTATGTCTGATGAGACTGGTTTCATTGTCCCCCTTCTACTAGCTAGATTTTTCACCAGTATCTTTTTAGTTTGTTCTATGAGGAAAACAACACAGGCAGAGGGTACTTTTTTTTTTTTTTTAAATATGTAGAGTTAATTTCACATCCAGGTGGTGTTGTGCATGTATTCTTTTAAAAACAGAATCGGGATTCTCCTTTTTTTTTCATTGTCCGCTAATGTCTTTAAGTTGGTTGCTTTGTTTGGAATAAAGAGAGCGGATGCTGCATCTTTGCTTTAAAGGAAAGATACAGGAAGTGTTGTGCCTATCTCTGAAAGTTTTAGCAGTGCCTATCTAGTTTTGATAGAGAGGTGCAATTAGGTATTTATTTGATACATGCATGACTTACTTTCTTTTAAGTTAAACTGATTACATTCTGTTGGAAAAATGTACTACCTGTTAAGACTTCTTTATATAATGTTTAACACTCTCGGTTTTAAAATATGCTAATAAGAATGGCATGCATTTTCATGGGCAGTCTTTGGGAATATTTTATAATGGTGTTACGAAAAGGTGAAAATTGAGAAGGATTCAAATGTTAGAGGTCTGTTGAATTTCCCACTTTCAGATTTAAGTACCTTATTTATTAGCCATGTATACTCAGTGGTTCATGTAAATCGAGAAGAAAGTATACTCAATGGTTCATATAAATCGAGAAGAAAGTAGATGTAGAGAATATATGAAGAGTTTGTATTTAATATGGAACATGATCTTTAATGTGGATGTCATTGATAATTTTTACAGGTTAAATCACCAGAAGGCTGTTTACCAACCTCACTGGCCATCTCTGATTCTTGTGTAATGTTATCAGTGCAATTGCTATTATCTGAGGCTTACCTTTGGCTAGTCTTATCTAATCATTAGTTTGTTTTGTTTATTGTCACCTGCTTCCTAAATGCAGCTTTGTTTCCCAAGTGTTGGACTCATTGTGTGCTCTTACTATGTCAGTTTTGAGCCTTTATTGATTATTTAATTGCCTTTACTGTTTTGTCATCTAGGCACATAATTTCAACTCTGTGGTAACTACCAATTGCTAACTACTTACAGTTGGCCCGCATTGAACTCAAGTAGGCCAAAGTACTTGGATGTTCCATTTTTGATAAAAATGGACCATGGCTAAAACTTAATAACTTCTAATCTCTGTCAGGTGTCATTGCACGACTCCTTCCCATTCTATTTTATATATTTGAAATGTATCACTAATGCTATCTCTTAGTCTCAATCTGTTATTATTTTCTACTTTTCTTAAGCAGAACATTCAATTTTCTGGACCTCTGTTTCCTCTTCCTGAATATAATACACTTATGTTTACATGGTCTCTAAAGTGTTTTTTCTTCATTCACATAAAATAATTAAGCACATGCTTTAGCCATTATTTTGTCAGCTAGATAATAATTATTTGAGGGTGAGTTTTGAAAGTGATGTCTCTACCTCTTTTAAATTATCTTTTTCTCAGGCATACTCAGATTAAATTCTGTTTCATCCAGCCAATTCTTTGACTTCTGATTTATTTTCCTGCCTAGTATAAGGAAAAACATGGCCTTGATAGCAAGCTAATAATTATACAGGTTGTCCTCTAAAGAGTCACTTTTTTCCAAGGACAGTTTTTCAAAAATAGGTAGAAGGCTAGTGTTTCATACGACATGTATGGTCTTATGAAAAATATAAACTACTATAAAATAAACTGTAACTGATGGAATAGAGCTACCACATGTCTGTACATCTTAAATACGTACAGTTAGATTAAACCAACAAAATTTCATCTCAGTGCATTTCAGTGAGTTACAAGAATTTTAGCCATTTATGTCTGTCCAAAGTGGCTCAGAGAGTAAACTGCCTGCCTGCAATCCTGGAGGACCCAGGTTCAATCCCTAGGTCGGGAAGGTCCTCTGGAGAAGGAAATGGCAACCCACTCCAGTACCCTTGCCTGGAAAATTCCATGGACAGAGGAGCCAGATAGGCCCCAGTCCATGAGGTCACAAAGAGTCAGACACAACTGAGCAACTTCACTTCACTTTCAAAGATTTATCATGCATTTGTCCTCACTTTTTATTGCCTATAGCAAGTAGCTAATATTTACGCACATTATAGTCTTTTGATGGTCTTTGGGATTTTATATTGCATATCTGAAACTCAGGCTGTTTGATACTTTTTTCTGTAGCTTTCTCTTTATATGGAGAAGCTTGAAGAATTCCAGACTACCATGGAAAAAAGTAATGAACTCTTTACAACGTCCAAGCAGGAAATGGAAAAGGTATTTACCTATTTTCAGTAGAATATCACCACTGAATTTGTGAGAGATTATTTTAAGCAGTTACTATTTGGATGGAGTTTACATTGGTCTGGTTATGATTTTATCATTTTAGGTCCTCTGCTGACTTACTTAGAAATATTTCTTAGAAATCACCTCAAACTGCTACTGATCTTGATACTCTGAAAATTAAATTTTTATCCCAAGGACAAATTGTTCTTAGAAGTAGATTTTTCTAAAGAGTTGCTTCAGATGATCACACCCAGTTATTTTACAAAACATATGTAAATTATTTTTTAAAATCCAAGCCAAGGAAAGCAGTAATATGTGTTTGCAATAAATTATTTATGAGGACTTAGCTAATGCCTAGAATGTTTTTGTGTTTTAAATTTTATCTCTATAATATAGAAGGACATCTCTACAAAATTTAGAAAATAATTAAAATGTCATGTAGAGAACTTTTGGGTCATTTTAGTTCAAAATGTGGCTAAAGGGCAGTTTTAAAGCCTATAAAATATCTGCCTTTTTGTCAGATTACTGAGATATGTTAGTTGCATTGTAGAAATTCATTGTAGCAAGCTGTCTTCCACTTCCCCTTAAAATTGGGATTTTTTTTTTAATGGAGAATATGCAAAAGCCTTTGACTGTGTGGATCACAATAAACTGTGGAAAATTCTGAGAGAGATAGGAATACCAGACCATCTGACCTGTCTCTTGAGAAACCTGTATGCAGGTCAGGAAGCAACAGTTAGAACTGGACATGGAACAACAGACTGGTTCCAAATAGGAAAAAGAGTACGTCAAGGCTGTATATTGTCACCCTGCTTATTTAACTTATATGCAGAGTATATCATGAGAAACGCTGGGCTGGAGGAAGCACAAGCTGGAATGAAGATTGCTGGGAGAAGTATCAATAACCTCAGATGTGCAGACAACACCACCCTTATGGCAGAAAGTGAAGAGGAACTAAAAGGCCTCTTGATGAAAGTGAAAGGGGAGAGTGAAAAAATTGGCTTAAGGCTCAACATTCAGAAAACTAAGATCATGGCATCTGGTCCCATCACTTCATGGGAAATAGATGGGGAAACAGTGGAAACAGAGTCAGACTTTTTGGCCTCCAAATCACTGCAGATGCTGATTGCAGCCATGAAATCAAAAGATGTTTACTCCTTGGAAGGAAAGTTATGGCCAACCTGGACAGCATATTGAAAAGCAGAGACATTACTTTGCCAACAAAGGTCTGTCTTGTCAAGGCTGTGGTTTTTCCAGTAGTGTTGTATGGTTGTGAGAGTTGGACAGTGAAAAAGGCTGAGCACCGAAGAATTGATGCTTTTGAACTGTGGTGTTGGAGAAGACTCTTGAGAGTCCCTTGGACTGCAAGGAGATCCAAGTAGTCCATCCTAAAGGAGATCAGTCCTGGGTGTTCAATGGAAGAACTGATGTTGAAGCTGAAACTCCAATACTTTGGCCACCTTATGCAAAGAGTTGACTCATTGGAAAAGACTCTGTTGCTTGGAAGGATTGGGGGCAGGAAGAGAAGGGGACGACAAAGAATTAGATATGGCTGGATGGCATCACCGCCTCACTGGACATGGGTTTGGGTAGACTCCGGGAGTTGGTGATGGACAGGCAGGCCTGGCGTGCTGCAGTTCATGGGGTCGCAAAGAGTTGGACACGACTGAGTGACTGAACTGAAATGAAGTTAACAGTAGGGCATGACATTTTGTAAGTATTTGATATTAGTCATGATTATTACTAAATCTTATAGGCATAGTGGTTTGGAGCACATGCCTGTCAGTCAAATTTCTTGTATCAGTAGCTCTATGTCATTTATGGTAGACCATAGAGAAGTTGTTTAACTTTTCTATGGCGTTTTATTCTTTTACTCTTAAAAACAAATTTTTGACTGCTGTATGTCAGACAGTGCTTGGCCATGTTAAGTCCTGTTAACCACCTTGAGGTGTTTTTAAATCGAGTAATATAGAGAATTAAATGAATGGTAGATTGGTTATGCCTGACACCTCTCAGTTGAGGCTCTGATCAGGGAACACAGTGAAAGTGTTAGGTGGACTCCAGCATTTGTGTGCTCATCATGAAGGACAGTTTTAAGACGGAGACTAATTTCATTACCTCCTTGAGAATGCACTGGATTGGAACACATTCCTCATCTGCTAGTGGCTGTAGAAGTCACTGTTGGTCAGCATTCAAGCCATATACATAGCCTTTCTCTCATTTTGTGGATAATTAAAATGACATGACACAGGGCACTAACTCTCTCTTACCCTTGTTTTCCTCAACAATCCCAGACTCAGTATCTCTATCTAGGACAGAGCTGATATAGTAAAATAATATTAGAAACAAAGGTGATTGACTAGCATAGCTAAATCTTATACTGAATTTCTGAAAGCTAAGATTTTGTAGCATCAATATTATGTTTTGAAGCATTGTATCTTTAACAAAATCTGAAATAAATTAGTCTTGTGAATTTGTGAGGAGATTAATGCTAAGGATTCAGTAATTTAAATATTGGGATCACAGAGAGTCAAACATGACTTAGCAGCTCAACCACAACAATAAAAAAGGATCTCTATTCTTCTAAGACTCCTTAACAACTTTGAGAGAAGGAGGTCAGCAAGAGATGATCTCTTGCTGCCTCCAGCAGGAATGAATTGCACTCTAATCCTAACTGAGAGAGTTGTATAGAAAGATTACATATTCTGCTGCTTCTCTGAAAGTGAGAAAATCAGATTTCTTTTTCTCATAATGTGCAACTCTCAGCTTGTTTCCCATTGCTCCACCAAAGGGGCTTCTATTAGTTCTGCTGGCAGCAAACTATCACAGCCACTTGTATAAAGATATAAATAGCTATCAGCTATTGGATGATGAGAAGAACATTGTAAAATGGTTTTGTGGTGACTCTGGCAGTTTAGAATTTAAATTTGCAATTGTGTTGGTTTACAGATGACAAAGAAAATGAAAAAACTCGAAAAAGAAGTAATAATGTGGCGTACCAAATGGGAAAATAATAGTAAAATACTTCTGGAAATGGCTGAAGAGGTGAGGAGTTTTACATGACTGAATAGCAAATGCTCACTTATTTTCATATTGAGGCAGGTTAAAACTTGTGTAAGTTTGTTTGTTCAGTTAACTGCAGTTTTTATTATGCCTTCTCTTTCTTGCAGTAATTTAAGTTGTCTTGTCTTAAAGAGGTGTTTAAATTTTTTGCCTTAACTAGTTAACTCAACTTCGTGTTGTAGACAACTGTAAAGTAAGTTTTGCTTTGTTCCATAACATTCTTGAGAATAAATATAACTATTTAAAATACTATGTAGTGACATTAAATACATGATAAAAATTAGTTTACAGATTGACTCAGATTACTTAGTTTTGTGCACAGTAATCTAATTTGTGTTTCATATAAAGGTTTCATAAATTTTCTCTTTCTTTCCCAGAAAATTTTCCGTGATAAAGAGTACAGGGTCTTTCAGATAAAGCTGGAACGACTAGAGAAGCTGTACAGAGCTCTTCAGATGGAAAGAAATGAGCTCAATGAAAAGGTGCAGGTCCTGAAAGAACAGCTCTCTGTAAAAGCATCAGATGTAGATTCAGCAATGCCTATCATAGAGCCCTGTACTGCTCTTGATTCTCAGGAAGAGGTGATCACCCACTCTAAAAGAGCTCCAGGAGGCAAACTGGGGATTGAGTCCAAAGGAACAAATGAGACAAAATGCAGCTCAAAAGATCCTTCTGGGCATTGATTCTGTTGACTAAGATGAAATATGATCACTATATTGAGAGATATATTTTGTGTATAACTTTTATATAGTAGTTCCTATTCCTTCTGTGATAAAAATTGTTAGTTTTTCTAACATATATGTATTTTCTTAGGTGTTGGACTATGTAATACAGAAGGCTGCTTACCTTCTGCATTGTTTTGATGTATACATTTTCTACTCCTTTGTTGTATGCATTTGCCTTATTTTTCCTTTATTGAAATGCATGTGCTCATTGCCTTGTCCTTTTAATACATCTGTTTATTTGCTCATTGCCTTATCCCTGCCTCTTGAATATAATTATCAGAATTAAAGTGAGAATTATTCTGCTAATGATTCCTCTATGTAAAAATTAATACTAATTTAAACTCTAGTTCATTACTACAAAAGAGAGAAAATAGTAAAGTTGATTACTTTTGACCAGTAGCTCATTTAAAAGCCAGGTGAAAATAGAAGTGCAGTATGGTATATGAAACAAGGAAAGCATGTTTGATTCAGATTAGTTTCTGATAACATTTTCATCACTTGACAAACTAACTGCAGATTTTCACTCCTACAAAATTGTGGCAGAATATGTGTATGAAATATCATTTCTTTGGAAAGTGTTATATTCAGGCAGGTCACTGAACAAAGGGTGAAACTTTATGAGACTTAAAAATATTTGTATACTTGTTTTAGTTTTACATTGGAACAGATGCTTGAAGAAAAAAGATCACTAGGTGTTCAGATTTACAATGGGAAAATTTTTGAAGTTTGAATTTTGTTCTTCATTAGTTTAATGTAGAAAAGCTAAATAACCTTACTTGTATGTTCCTGTCACATTGTGATGTAAAAGGGCTTAAAAATTGAATTGCCTCATAGGAAAGGACCTATAATATGAAATAGTTATAAATTTCCATCACTGACCTTGATGATCATGGGTCTGGACAGTGAAGCAAGAACATGTATGAAAATTGACTAATTAATCCGCAAAGTTTAACAAAACCAAATGTAGTTCTTTAACAGATTTTTTTTATAGTACCTCCTCTAGTTACTAAAGGGCTTCTCCTTCTCTAGGGCATCCCTGGTACGTGAAATCAATTGCCAGCCCAGGTTTGATGCTTGATACAGGGTACTCAGGGCTGGTGCACCAGGATGACTCGGAGAGATGGAATTGGGAGGGAGGTGGGAGGGGGGGTTCTGGAAGGGGAACACATGTATACCCATGCCGGATAACATGATAATGTAAAGGATAAAAAAAAAATCCTTCCTCCCAGTGCAGAATCTGCAAGGGATACAAATTTAGTCCCTGGTTCAGAAAGATCCCCTAGGGAAGGGCATGGCAACCTACTCCAGCATTCTTGCCTGGAGAATTTGTGAACAGGAGCCTGGTGGCTTACAGTCCATGCTATCTCAAAGAGCTGGACACAACCAAATGAGTACCACTTTAGTTACTAAATGAAAATACTGGACCCACTTCTATGAGAGAAAAAATAAAGATATGTCCAAAAATTAAGATTTTTCTTAAAAGTAATATGATTAATGGTATTTCACTAGCACCCTGCTACTTATAAGATATTGACATTATAGGTAAGGTAGTTGTGTTGCCTGCCACACTTCTTTGTGGCACTTGTTTCTGTGGAAGGTGAATATTAGGCTCAATTCAGTGTGGTTGACAGGAGTTAAATCTACTGTTCTGGGTATACTAGGTATAGTAGGTATTGTGTGAAATAATATAACTATTAAAAAGATACAGATTCTATGGGATGTATTTGGTTTCTCTTCAGAGTTTTCCCTCTGACTGTCCTGTACCACATTTAATTCTTCAACCCTTGTTTGAGAATACTTAGGTAGCCAATGAAAAGTTGGGATAGAATTAAGTTTTGCTTGCTTTACCATTTTATAGAATCTACTAGTGTGTAAAATCTGTAGTGGCAGTGGATACCAACATATGCAAAAAACAAGGGTGTAGAATAACTTAATTGACCATTATATTTTTAGTTGTGTAGGATGACATTTTGTGATTAGGAGACCAGTTTTTTTTGGGTTTTTTTTTTGGCTGTCACCTTACATTTCTCAGGTGCTACAGAAATATCTACCTCTTTCAAGCTGTAAATAGAAAATTACTGAAAACAAACAGCTAAATACACTACTCTATTTTTATAACATACATTTTTCTGAGGATGAAAGATTAATGAGTTAGTCACTTTGTGTTTTGAAGATGTTTTGTAGATATTTTACAGATGTGAATTTTACCTGCTCTGTTAAAGGTAGAGTAAATCTGTAATGATTAATGAAACAGTCTCTATGTATTCTTTACACTTAATTTGATTTCATGTGACAGTTATCATCTGCAAAGGTAACTGTAAAATGATTTCTCTGCCCTTGGAAGCATAGGTAATTACAGCATCACTTAGGTAAGTTGGGGTGAAGGAGACCACTCCCTAATTGACTGGCAGAAGTCAGTTTATTTAGCCAACTTCTGTTAGCATCTTAGTTTCTTTTCTTTTTTTTTACTTGAATATCTCTTTTAATTCCATCCAACGTTCCAACGTGACATTTGGATAAATAAGCTTATTGCCTCCATACGCTTGATCTATTTATTTTTTTATTGTAACAAATTCAATAAAAACTTTTTACTTTACCATGAATACGCCATGGTTTGTGTTTTAAGGGACTTCCCTCGTACAGTGGTTAAGACTTTGTCTTCCAGTGCAGCTGGTGCCAGTTCAGTTCCTGGTTAGGGAAACAATACTGTAACAAATTCAGTAAAGACTTTAAAAGTGGTCAACATCAAAGAAAGGAAAATATCTTTGGAGTAGATGTTTAGAAGGTACCTATAGTGTGACATCTGCCAACACTTTGAATTTCTCTAGTTTTAGATGACCTTAGTAAGGAGTATCTGTATGTGGGGTTTTAGAGACTTCTATTGATAGAATCGTATTTTTCATAATCAAAAATTAAGTTCACCTAATTTTATAAAAGAAAGCAAGCAAATGGAGCAACCTGGAATCCAGTATTTCTCTTGAGTGTCCAGAGAAGTTACTTGATTAAGCAATAGAGGTCAAAACAACTATTGTGCAAATGGTGTTGGAAAATGCCAGGAATCAGCCGCTTTATGGAAAGAGCCAAAATTGTAAATGTTTTATGTAAAACATTTGTACAAAAAGCATTTTCTAAAAAATGAAAATAATTATAAAATGAGAGCACAGTGCAGCTCTGCAAGCCAAGGAGAAACCTAAACCGTCTTAATTTTTGTGCTCTGCTGGCATGGCATTGGAAAATGGAAACTGATGCCTGGGGGCACACTATAAGGAAGGATACTGTAGAGGATTCTTAATTAATTATTTTTAAAATTATATTTTTAAGTAGAGTCACTTCTTGGCCTGGAGAGCAACTTATTTCCTGGGTGCAGTGCTTGTATGACCCTGGAATTGCTGGAATCCTCATAGATGAAGAGGATGCAAATAAAGTTGGCACTTTGAGCAGTGATTTTTTGGTGCAACAGGCTTTCAGATACAAAACCCAAGCTCTTGGAGCCTCAAATCTGTCAGAAGTGGTGAATGAAGAGTATCTTAATAATATCCTTTAGAATTCACCTGGCCTGGAAGTGATTGGTCTTGGTATACTTTAGAGGACTGTGTTCAGAGATTGAAGGACGAGGCCATGGAAAGTGTCATTATTGTGGGGCATACAGATGAAATGTTCCAAGATACCTCTCAAAGAACAGATAAAAAACAAGACTTTAAAAAATGACTCCTTCAAGTTAGAAGCATGTTATCTTAACTCTTGTTAAATATGACAGACACTTCCATTAATGAAGTGGTTCATAAAGTCCAGCAACTAAGAGATTTGAGAGAATGGGATTTTGAAAGCAAGGAAGACAGAGAATGAAACAAAAGAATATCTAGATAAGAGATGTCGATGGCGCTAATTAAAGAGAAAGTCACTAAAGAGAAAATTGATGAAACACCTAATAAAGAATTACGGGCTATGTACCATAAAAATAGGAATGTTAGATGTCAGGAAAATGCAGAATATTTATAGAAAAGAACATTTATAGAAAAGGAAAATGAGAATGGGGGAAGAGACCTTTGGGCTAGGGGAGATATGCAACCTCTTGTTAAAAAAATTTTTTTTAAAAAAAATAGCCCACAAATAATTGGTAGGGCATTAATTGATACTGGAGTGGAGGCCTCTTTGATCTTTGAAAATCTCAAAAGTTTTAAAGGACAGAAAATGATAAAACTGGGTTTAGAGGAAAGCAGAAGCTTTATGAATTAAAATTGATTTAAAAATAGGGCAGTTAACTCTGTTGACTAAAAAGATGCACAACTTGACAGCTGTGGGTTAAGTTTTATTTGGGACAAAATGAGGACTGCAGCCCAGGAGATAGCACCTTAGATAGATCAGAGAGACTGCTTCAAAGAGGCAGAGGTAAGGCCAATATAAAGGTTTTGGTGAAGGAGTTAGTTCAGTGAAATCAGAAGCTTATTTTACAATGATTCCCTGCTAGTCAGTAGCCAGTGTCACCATGAAAGGGTTTGGTGCTTTCCTAGATATGAAGAGATAATGGTTCTATGAACTCTGTGTGCCGTCTTGCATATAGGGTCATTGCTACCTTCTTTCTGAACTCCACATATATTTATTGATAAACTGTATTGATATTTCTCTTGCTGGCTTACTTCAAGTATTCTGTATAATAGGCTACAATTTCATCCACCTCTTTAAAACTAATTCAAGTATGTTCTTTTTTTAATAGCTGAGTAATATCCCATTGTATATATGTACCACAATTTCCTTTTCCATTTGTCTGTTAATAGATATCTAGATTGCGTCCATGTCCTAGCTATTGTAAACAGCACTGTAGTGAACATTGGGATACATGTGTCTCTTTCAATTCTGGTTTCTCTCTTGTGTATGCCCAGCAGTGGGATTGCTGGGTGGTATGGCAGTAGTCTTTCCATTTTTTTTAAAGGAATCTCCACTCTATTCTCCATAGAGAATGTACTAGTTTGCATCCCCACCAACAGTGTAAGAGGGTTCCTTTTTCTCCACACCCTCTCCAGCATTTATTGTTCGTAGACTTTTTGATGGCAGCCATTCTGACTGGTGTGAAATGGTACCTCATTGTGGTTTTGATTAGCATTTCTGATAATGAGTGATGTTGAGCATCTTTTCATGTGTTTGTTAGCCATTTGTATTTCTTCTTTGGAGAAATGTTTGTTCTTTGGCCCATTTTTGATTGAGTGGTTTATTTCTCTGATATGAGCTGTATGAGCTGCTTTTATATTTTTGAGATTAATTCTTTGTCAGTTGCTTCATTTGCTGTTATTTTCTCCCAATCTGAAGGCTGCATTTTCACCTTGCTTATAGTTTCCTTCATTGTGCAAAAGCTTTAAGTTTACCTCTGCCCCATTTTTTTTTCTACTACTCTGGGAGGTGGATCATAAAGTATCTTCTGTGATTTATGTAAGGGAGTGTTCTGCCTATGTTCTCCTCCAAGAGTTTGATAGTTTCTTGTCTTAAATTTAGAGCTGTACTCCATTTTGATTTTATTTTTGTGTATGGTGTTAGAAAGTGTTCTAGATTCATTCTTTCACCAGATAGTTGACCAGTTTTCCCAGCACCACTTGTTAAAGAGATTACCTTTTCTCCACTATATTTTTGCCTCCTTTTGTCAAAGGTAAGGTGTACATAGGTGTGTAGGTTTATCTCTGGGCTTTCTATTCTGTTTCATTGATTGATATTTCTGTCTTTGAGCCAGTACCATACTGTCTTGATGACTGTGGCTTTGTAGTATGTGGGGCCTCTCTATTTTCCTTTTCTCTCTGACTCTCTAACCCGCCCTGTAGCACTCCAGGGCGGGAGTCAGAAAGCCGGGCGAGCCCTCAGTCTTGGACTGAAGGACCCTCCAAAGTTATCTTCCGAGGATGGGAGCCTCTGGAAGATCAGCCCCAAGGAGGGGATAAGTGGATCGCTCACCCCACAGCCTCCCTCGCCCGGAGAGAGACACTCAGATGCGGCGAGGGTTCTGTCAAAGCAGTTCCGTTTTATTGAGCTGGAGGACGAGCTTATATAAGCAAACAGCGTGGGAAGGCAAACGGTGTGGGGGTTTCAAACGGGGCTTTCTGGGAGCTTGGCCAATCACTGTAAAGGTCACGTATCCAAGTGGTGGTGCGCCAATGTATACTGGTCACGTCCTGGCATTGCTAAGAGGAAGTTAGCCATGGCCAATCGCATTTTTTTTTGTAAATAGCCTCAGTCCCGCCCTCTTGATTTCCGCCAAGCGCCATCTTGTCATGAGCACATGAGAGGTGCCCTACAGTAGTATAGGCTGAAGTCAGGGAGGTTGATTCCTCCAGTTCTCTTCTTTCTTAAGATTGACTTTCTATTCGAAGTTGTATTTCCATACAAATTGTGAAATTTTTAGTTCTAATTATGTAAAAAAAATATATATCATTGGTAGTTTCATAGAGATTGTGTTGAATCTATAGATGCTTTGGGTAGTATACTCATTTCCACTATATTGATTCTTCCAATCCATGAACATGGTATATTTCTGATTCTTCAGTATTCACAAATCAATGTGATACACCAGGTTAACAAATTAGAGGATAAAAACCATATGATTATCTCAAAGATGCTGAGAAAGTCTTTGACAAAATTCAGTACCCATTTATGATTTAAAAAAAAAAAAAAAGCTGTCCAGAAAGTAGGCATAGAAGGAACATACCTCAATGTTGATGCAGGTTCTGAAACAAATTCTGAAAAAGTTCTGAAACAAGCCAGAAAAATCAGACTGAATCTGCTCTGAACTGTGGCCAGCTTCCCAGTACCACTATATTCTCAACCCCATTGAGGACCTACTCGTTTCTCTTGCTCCATAGAATGAGATGATATGGAGACAGTACCATTTCTGTCATTTTCCTGTCAAAGATGCAAAATATGAATTTCAACATAAGGAAAATCTGGATAAGCCAAAACAAGAATTCTACAAAATAACTGGCCTCAAATTCTGGCATTCAAGTAATACTGTCCTCATATAATGAGTGGGGAAATGTTCCTTTCCATTTCTATTAATACATTTATAATGTGTTTATGGAGAACTGACATGACTTTTGATTTTAATATTTGGTAGAATTTACCAACAAGTCTGTCTGGGTCTAGGTATGGAGGGAAGGGTGCGTTTGGAAGTTCATTGGGGAAGAAGTTTAAAAGTTACGAAGTCTATGTCTTTGCTATTCAGATTTTTATTCTCAAGTCAACTTCAAACATTTGTGTATTTCTAGAAATTCGTCCATTTCATCTAATTTTTCTAATTTGTCCCATGGTATTCCCTTAAAATTATATTTATTTCCCTAAAGTTGGCAGTAATTTTTCCTATTTTATTCCTAATTTTAGTAATTCAATTCCTTCCTTTGATCAATAATGTTAAAGTTATGTCGATTTATTGATCTTTCTAAAT
>ML663423.1:102840-123274 GCA_007570785.1 Antilocapra americana | reverse complement strand
TGTCGATTTATTGATCTTTCTAAATAACCAGCTTTTGACTTGCTGATTCTCTCTATGGTTTTTCTCTTCTTTATTTCATTTATATTGCTCCAATATTTATCATCTACTATGTCTGCTTCACTTGAGTTACTTTACTATATACACTAACTTAGGTGTGCTGTGTTTTTGTCTTCACTGTTCTCAAAGTGCATTTGACCTTGAACAACAGGAATGTGAACTGTGTGTGTCCACGTATACAAGGTGTTTTTTTTTTCTTCCCTATCCTAATAGTAGATCTGCAGAGGTGAAATCATGGATATGGAAGAAACACATAGATGGAGTTCCCACTATAATTTATACTCAAATTGTTGACTTCAGAAACAGTTGATGTCCTAAGCCCACATTGCTTATGAATCCGCTATATTGTCTTCTGTTTCTTGTGATTCTTTCTTTCATCCTTTAATTATTTAGGAGAATGTTCTTAATTTCCAAATATGGGTCTGTTTCTCAATTTTTTATTTTCTAAATCCATATTATTAAGAGAATAGGTATGATTTCTATTCTTTCATATTTATTTAGTTTTGTCTTATGTCCTAGCATGTAGGTTATCCTGAGATGTTTCATGCACTCTTAAGAACAATGCATACCCTGCAATGGATAAATTGCTCTACAGATGTTTGTTTGGACTAGCTGGCCTATGTTATCATTCTCTTCTTTATTTCATAGTTGATATTCTTCTTAGTCTTCTATCCCTTATTGAAATTGGGTTAGAAAGTCTAACATATTTAATGGTCTATTTCTCTTTGCAATTCTAGCAGATATTTTTTTCCCTCCATGCAGTTTTGAGTTGTTTTGTTAGGTGTGTATATAATTGTTATGTGTTCCTAATAGAGTCCCATTTTTATCATTGTAAAATGCCCTTCTTTATCCCTAATAACAGTTATTAATAAATATCTTTTTTTTGGTTGACATTAGTACTATATAGCCAATTCTTTCTTTGGTTGATATTTGCCATATAATTTTTAGTCATTTCACTCAATCTACATCTTTGACTCCAAATTTTGTCTCCCACAAATAAAATAATGTTGGATTATTGATTTTTAAAAATCTAGTCTCCAAGTGACTGCTGTTTGATTAGATTGTTCATTCATATTTTGTATCATTGTATATATAATCAAATTTATGCCTTGTTTTTGTAAAATTAACTTTTTTGCCCTTTTCGCCTTCATATGTAAATGGTAGATTTCAGTGTAGCAATTATTTTGCTTTCATGATATATTTTAGATTTTATTTTCTTAGTGACTCTACTAGGACTTCCTATATACCTGTTAACTTATTAGTTCTAATTCAGGTTTATACAAACTTAATTTCAGTGAGAATAAACAGCATGCTATTGTACAACAGGCAGTGAACAAAACTATCCCAAAGGAAAGGAAAGAAGGCAAACTACTTATCTTAGGAAGCTTTGCAAATAGCTGAACAAAGAAGAGAGCAAAAAGAAAGTGAGAAAGTTGAATGTACATCTAACTAAATGCAGAGTTCCAAAGAAAGCATGCAGAGACAAAAAGAAGATCTTGAAGTCTTGAACATCTTCAATGAACAGTGCATCAGGCTAGAAGAAAAAAAAAAAAACAGAAACGGAAAGCTGAAGACCTGTTCAGAAAAACCAAAACTATCAAGGGAACATTTCACTCAAGATAAAGGACACACAGTAAAAGACAGAAATGGTGGAGACCTAGTAGACCCTAAAGAGATCAAGAAGAGATGGAACTAGTACATGGAAGAACTGTATGAAAAGGTCCAAATGTACAACTGTATGAAAAGACAAAAATGAACCAGATTACTATGATGGTGTTGTCAGTCACCCAGAGCCAGACATTCTGGAGTGCGAAGTAAGAACACTTTAGGAAGCACTGCTGTTAATAAAGCTAGTGGATGCGATGTAATTCCAGTAGAACTATTCAAAACCCTAGAAGATGACGCCATCATGGTGTTGCATTCGATATGTCAGTAAATCTGGAAGACCCAGCAGTGACCACAGGATGGACTGGACACAGGCCAGAGCATAGGTCAGAGGACTGGACACAGGAAAATCCACAGGTCAATCTACATTCTGATTTCCAAGAAGGGCGTAAAATATACCATTGGACTTTTCTTCACTTTTCTCCCATGCTAGTAAGGCCATGCTTGCATGCTAGACTTTAGCATTATGCAAACCAAGAACTTCAAGAGGTCCAAGCTGGGTTTAGAAAAGGAAGAGGCACCAGAGATCAAATTGACCACCTTTGCTGCATATAGAGAAAGCAAGGGCATTCTAAAATAATATCTACCCCTGTTTCATCATCTACATTAAATCGTTTGACCATGTGGATCTTCACAAACTGTAGAAAAGTCTTCAGGAGGTGAGAGTACCAAACCATCTTACCTGTCCCCCAAGAAACCTTATGTGTCCCTCAAGAAACAGCAACAATAAGAATCCTGTCAGGAACAGCTTATTGGTTCAAGATTTAAAAAGGTGTACTACATATATGCGTTAATACACTGTATTGTTGTTTTGCTTCTGGCTTACTTCACTCTGAATAATGGGCTCCAGTTTCGTCCATCTGAGTAGAATTGCTTCAAATGAATTTTTTTTTAATGCTGAGTAATATTCCATTGTGTATATGTACCACAGCTTTCTTATCCATTCATCAGTTGATGGGCATCTCGGTTGCTTCCATGTCCTGGCTATTGTAAACAATGCAGCGATGAACATTGGGGTACACGTGGCTCTTTCAATTCTGATTTCCTCTGTGTATATGCCCAGCAGTGGGATTGCTGGGTCATATGGCAGGTCTATTTGCAGCTTTTTAAGGAACCTCCACACTGTTTTCCATAGTGGATGAGGTTAAGGGTGGGATGATATGGGAGAAGGGCATTGAAGCATGTTAATTATCATATGTCTAATCAATCGCCAGCCCAGGATTGATGCTTGGGGCTGGTGCAGTGAGATTTCCCGGGGGGGAGGGAGGAGGGAGGGGGGTTCCGGAGGGGAAGCATATGTAAACCCATGGTGATATCATGACAATGTATGGCAAAAACAATTAAAATAATAATAATATAAATTTTTTTTTAAAAAAGGTGTATTACAGGGCCATCTGCAGTAACCCTGTTTGTTTAACCTGTATGTTAAGCACATCATGAGAAATGCCAGGCTGGCTGATTTACAAGCTGTAATCAAGATAGGCAGGAGAAACTTCAGCAACCTTGTATATACAGATGATACACTCTAATAACAGAAACTAGAGAGAAACTTAGAGCCTCTTAATGTGAAGGATGAAAGTGAAAGGGCCATCTTAAAAATTAAACTAAAAAACTTGTGGCCTCTGGCCCCATTACTTCATTGCAAATAGATGGTGAAAGGTGAAAGTAGTGACAGATTTCCTCCTCTTGGGTTCTAGTATCGCTGAGGATGGTGACGGCAGTCACAAAACCAGAAGGTGATTACTTCTTGGAAGGAAAGCAATGACCAATCTATAATGTGTGTTGAAAAGCAGAGACAGTACCCTGCCAACAAAGGTCCTTATGGTCAAGGCTGTGGTATTCCTAGTGGTCATGTAAAGCTGTGAGAACTTGACCTTAAATATCCAAAGCACCGGTGAAATGACCCCTTGAAGCCTGGTTCTGGAGAAAAATCCTAAAAGTCCCTTGGCCTGCAATGAGATAAAAGCAGTCAATGTTAATGAGGATCAACCCTGAATGCTCACTGGAGGGAGTGATGCTAAAGCTGAAGCTCCAGTATTTTGGTCATCTGATGGGAACAGCTGACTCGCTGGAAAAGTCCCTGTGGCTGGGAAAGATTTAGGGCATAAGGAGAGGAGGGCGTCAGAGGACTAGATGGCTGGACGGCATCACTGGTACAGTGGACAAGAACTTGGGCAAACTCCAGGAAATGGTGTGAGACAAGAAATCGTGGCATATTGCAGCCCAGGGAGTTGTAAAGAATCAGACCTGACTGGTTGACCAGACAACAGTGGTGATATTGATATATAGAGATGTTATTCCTATACAGCTGAATCTCTCCAGCTTTTTTTGTGTTACCCTTGCTCTCCAGCAAAAACCTATATTATTTATAGCACCTTTAAACTTGAATTTCCTCAGTCTCTTTTCAGAATAAAGTTAGTCTCTTCTGGGAGTACTACACAGCTCTATCCTTTGGGTATGACTGTCACCCTCTGCAGAATCTCTGTGCCGCTGCTCCAGAAATGGGATGAGAATTTTATTCTTACAGTGTCATTCCCATACAAGTAAGACTTTAGTCTAGGTGGCAGGAGGAGATGAGGCATCACTGGTCTTCTTGGTTTGTCTCTCCCAATATGGAATCTCAGCTTAATATGCAGGGGGTGGAAATTATGTCCTATGGTTTTGACCTTGGAGAATAAAGGAGCCTTTGATTTCTTTTGCCTGGAAATATCTTCAGCAATAGAGCTGGGAAGGATAAAGAGTGCTGGATCCATCCCTCCTGAAAACGAATAATTGTCTTCAGTGAAATCTGGAACAAAGCAAGTCCTGTGTAATTATCTATAACCATGTTGCACTGAGCTGGGAAAAGTGGGAGGTGGGGGGTAGGCCATGGTTCAAATGCCATAGACTTTAGCTGATCTTACTAAGATTTACTAGATTTTCTTGAATAAATGTTTTCCCAGGGCCTTGCCTGATGGTGTCCTGGATAGGAATCTGCCTAACAATGCAAGGGACACAGGTTCAACCAATGGTCCTGGTCTATGAAGATCTCACATGCCATGAAGCAGCTAAGACTGGGCACTGCAACTGAGCCCCTGCTCTAGAGCCTGTGTACTGCAACTTCTGAAGCCTGCAGGGCAAGAGCCTGTGCTCAAAAGGAAGATAAGCCACCACACTGAGAAGCCCAAGCTCCAGGTTGCTGCAACTAGAGAAAGCCCCAGGGTAGCAATGAAGACACAGTGTAACCAAAATTTAAAAATAAATAAATTAATAAAATAAATTATTTAAAACATGTTTCTCCATTTTCTGCAGTCTTTAGAGCAATTTCTAGATACATTAAATATTTGTCTTTTTTTTTCTTTTTACCGGTTTTGGTTGTTTTGCTGATAGATAGGAAGCATAGAACTCATGCTATCGCAATTCTAGACATGCTTTTTCAAATAACATATTTTTACAGTGATTGAACCTAGGGCCCTCAGAGTGTGAAAAGAATAAAGACTACAAGCAATAAATGCTTGAGAGGATGTGGAGAAAAGGGAACCCTTTTACACTGTTGGTGGGAATGCAAACTAGTATAGCCACTATGGAGAACAGGGTGGAGATTCCTTAAAAAAAACTGAAAATAGAACTGCCATATGACCCAGCAATCCCACTGTTGGGCATACATACCGAGGACACCAGAATTGAAAGAGACACGTGTACCCCAATGTTCATCGCCACATTGTTTACAGTAGCCAGGACATGGAAGCAACCTAGATGCCCATCAACTGACGAATGGATAAGAAAGCTGTGGTACATATACACAATGGAATATTACTCAGCATTAAAAAAAAAATCATTTGAATCAGGTCTATTCAGGTGGACGGAACTGGAGCCTATTATCCATAGTGAAGTAAGCCAGAAGGAAAAACAAAAATACAGTATACTAATGCATATATATGGAATTTAGAAAGATGGTAAGGGGAACCCTGCATGCGAGACAGCAAAAGAAATGCAGATGTATAGAACAGTCTCATGGACTCTGTGGAAGAGGGCATGGGTGGGATGATATGGGAGAATGGCATTGAAACATGTTAATTATCATATGTGAAATCAATCGCCAGCCCAGGATTGATGCTCCGGGCTGGTGCACCGGGATGACCCAGTAGGAGGGAATCGGGAGGGAGGAGGGAGGGGGGTTCTGGATGGGGAGCACATGTATACCCATGGCGGTTTCATGTCAATGTATGGCAAAACCAACACAATAAAGTAAAGAAAATTTAAAAAATAAATAAATAAACAAAATAAATTGATGGGGAAAAAAAAGATAAAGAGTTCCCATTCCAGGTTTAACACTGTATGTATTTAATTTAACCTAAGTATTTCCTAATTTGTAATATGGTCACATTGTGTATCTCTTCTCAGTTTGTGGTGAGGATTGAATGACTATTGAAATAGTGTTATATAAAGCACCTAGGATAAGAATTATCTCATAATAGACACTCAGTGTCACTTTTCTCACATTCAAGCAAATGACTATCTCAGGCTGGGTAGCAGTTTTGGTGCCTATCACAGTGTGGAATATGTCTTCTGTGTGCAGTACATTTTGAACTGGACTGTGGGTGGGTAGACAACTGGACGCATTGGTGGTAGTGAGTGATTTCAAAGGTTGAAATTATTGATTTACCAATATTAAAAATCAGTTGTTGAGGCCCTTCCAACCATCCTAGATTATGATCCTTTGTAACTGAGCAAAACTCTTACCCATGGAGCCCATCCTCAATCACTTATGCCCAAGATAAGTGATGTGAAGTCGCTCAGTCTTGTATGACTCTTTGCAACCCCATGGACTATAGCCTATCAGGCTCCTATGTCCATGGGATTTTCCAGGCAAGGGTACTAGAATGGGTTGCCATTTCCTTCTCTAGGGGATCTTCCCAGCCCAGGGATCGAACCTGGGTCACCTACATTGTAGGCAGATGCTTTTGCCATCTGAGCCATCAGGGAATGTCCAAGATAGTATCCTAGCAAACACCTCCTATTCCTTAGTTGTTCTGAGAGCCTAAGACAGGGAATACCAAGTAACAAGCTAGGGCATCTCTAGATGGCAGGAGACAGATGGCCAAGTGGGGGACCATGGCTTAAGTCACTCTATATATACCAAGGGATATATTTGGGAAATATATCCCTTAAAACTATATCATAAGGAAAGACAAAAGCTTTGGTGTAGTCAATAAAGCAGAAGTAGATGTTCTGAAAATCTTGCTCTTTCAATAATCCAATGGATGATGACAATTTGATCTCTGGTTCCTCTGCCTTTTCTAAATCGAGCTTGAACATCTGGACGTTGATCTTCTACATACTGTTGAAACCTGACTTGGAGAAGTTTGAGCATTATTTTGCTAGTGTGTGAGATGAGTAAAATTGTGCTGTAGTTTGGACATTCTTTAGCATTGCCTTTCTTTCCACCCAAAGCCTTCGACTGTGTGGATCACAGGAAACTATGGGAAATTCTTTCAAGTGATGGGTATACCAGACCACTTTACCTGCCTCCTGAGAAATCTGTATGCAGGTCAAGATGCAATTGTTAGAACTGGTCGTGGAACAACAGGCTGGTTCCAAATAGGAAAAAGGAGTATGTCAAGGCTGTATATTGTCACCCTGCTTATTTAACTTATATGCAGAGTATATAATGCAAAATGCTGGGCTGGATGGAGTGCAAGCTGGGATCAATATTGCTAGGAGAAATAATCAATAACCTCAGATATGTAGATGATATCACCTTTACGCCAGAAAGTGAGGACCTAAAGAGCCTCCTGGTGAAAATGAAAGAGAAGAGTGAAAAGGTTGGCTTAAAATTCAATATTCAGAAAACTAAGATCATGGCATCTGGGCCCATCACTTGGTGGCAAATAAATGGGGAAACAATGGAAAAAGAGATATTATTTATTTGGATTTCAAAATCACTGCAGATGGTAATTGCAGCCATGAAATTAAAAGACACTTGCTCCTTGGAAGAAAAACGATGACCAACTAAACAGAGTATTAAGGAATGAAGACATTTATTTGCCAACAAAGGTGTGCCTAGTCAAAGCTATGGCTTATTTCAGTAATCATATATGGATGTGATTATTGGTTTGTAAAGAAAGCTGAGCACCGAAGAATTGATGCTCTTAAACTGTGGTATTGGAGGAGACTTTTGAGAGTCCCTTGGACTGCCAGGAGATCAAACCAGTCAATCCTAAAGGAAATCAGTCCTGAATATTCATTGAAAGGACTGATGCTGAAGGGGAGAATGGCATTTAATTATCATATGTGAAATCAATCGCCAGCCCAGGTTTGATGCTCGGGGCTGGTGCACCGGGATGACCCAGAGAGAGGGAATCGGGAGGGAGGAGGGAGGGGGCTCCTGGAGGGGGAACATATGTACACCCATGGCGGATTCATGTCAATGTATGACAAAACCAAAACAATAAATAAAGAAAATTTAAAAAAAAGGAATTGAAAGAATGCTTAAAAATAAAATAAAATAAAACTTTGGCCACATGATGTGAAGTACTGACTCATTGGAAAAGTTGCTGATGTTGGGAAAGATTGAAGGCAGGGAGAGAAGGGGGACAAGAGAGGATGAGATGGTTGGACAGCGTCACCGACATGCTGGACCCGAGTTTGAGCAAGCTCTGGGAGTTAGTGATAGACAAGAAAGCCTGGCATGCTGCAGTCTGGGGGGATTACAGAGAGTCAGACACAACTGAGCAAATGAACTAAACTGAACTGAATGCAAAACAAACCAAAAATAGTGATTAAAGGTCAATTTTAGAAAATTTAGGATCACATTACTTAAATATCAATAAACCAATACAGCTAGTGGTTCAGGAGTTCCAGGGGTCTTTTTGCAAGGTCCATCTCTATGCCAAGGTCCTCATGGTTGGCAAAGACAGTTTGTAAGGGAAATTCTAGTAGGGACTTCTACTTTATGAAAACTACTCCATAAATCTTTGATTATAAATTCTTATTATGTATTTTCTGAACTGGAGAATGAAAATACAAGGGCCTGAAGACCTACTCAGTCTGCAAGGATGGGATTGACTACTAATTTCCTTATCTATGGAGAAGTCCCCCACTCCTGCATTTCTTCTATGATTTTGTTTCAAATTTGGCCTTCTGAATTTTTTGCAGTAACAAAGTGGTAAAATATTAACAGATATTAGATAAGCATACCTTATATGTCACTTGGCTCACAATAAATCAAGTGTTTATCCCATACAATGCTATAGTGAGTGAAAGCTTTTCTTCAGTAAAAATCTCGGAGGTGGAAGGGGGATTCTGGAAGGGGAACACATGTATACCCATGGTGGATTCATGTCAATGTATGGCAAAACCAACATGATAATGTAAAGAAAATAAATAAAATAACAAATAAAAAAATAAACTAACATTCAACAGTTAAAAAAAATAAAGTAAATAAAATAAAAATTTCAGTGTAAATAATGGAGCTAGTCTTCAAAGGTCATGTTTTTTAAGGTTATCTCATGGGCGGTCCTAAGATAGTATGGGAATAGGATGGGGAGACCACTTTCTCCCTAACAAACAGACCGAAAGAACATTTAAACACTGAGCAAACTCCACAAAACAACTGAATCCTGACAGAGGACATCAGGCACCCAGCAAGGCAGCCCATTGTCTTCAAAGGAGGTAGTAGAAAATATAAAAAATAAAAAGAGAGATAAAAGAGGTAGGGCCAGAGATCCGTCCCAGGAAGGGAGTCTTAAAAGAGAGAGAAGTCTCTGAAAACCAGGAAATATTCTCCCCAGCGGATCTGTGGAGAGTGCCAGAGGGCAAAATAACCGGGAGCAAAAATAAATAAATAACCCCCACAGATTACATACCTAACTGCAACTCCCAGTGGACCTGCAGCCCAGATGCCCCATCCCCTACTAGCTAGCTCAGGCTGTTCAGGGAGGGGCGGGCTGCACTGCTTTGGGTGAGGACTGTGACTGAATGCCCCGAGGACAACCCAAGGGAACTAGCATGAGACAGCAACCTAGACTGTGGAATAGCTTTCCCGCAAAAAGTCACCTCTAGGCCTGTACACATAACAAAGGGATGCATGGAGCTAGTCAGCTGTGGGCTTCAGACCAGCCCATTCCCCACTGGAGATAGGCAGGCAAGGGCAGCCAGAGCCTCAGGGTGCAATCACGGCCCCAGACAGGCATCCTCTACAAAACTGAAAGCAGACTTTGTTGCTAACCAAGATTTCTTGGGATTCTGGATAGTCACCACCAGAGATTAGTGCTCCATACACCTGACAAGTAGCATCCAGCTGCACACCCAGAAAACTGAGGGGCTGGGATGGGGAAGGGAGAAGTCACAGCCCCCAACCGTGTTGGGCGGCTAGGACTTGGGAAGTGCAGGCATCCCACCTCAGGCAGCTCCCATTGGAGGACCTAGAGCCTGAACATTGGGGCGACCTAGAGCCTGAGCAGTGTTGACTGGGGAAGAACACCTGCCTAAGGCGGGGCAAAACCCAAAGTGGCTGAATCACTGTGAGCACACACCAGTGAAATTTTTTGCCGTGTTCCTCCCTGTCCACAGCACAAGTGAACAAGTGAGCCTTAAAAAGTGATCACCACAGCCCGCCTTGTGCCAGGGCAGGAAATAGACACTGAAGAGACCAGCAAACAAAAGAAGCTAAAATAATCAGAGGGAACTGCTTTGGTAGTGACAGGAATAACATTAAATCCCTGCAGTTAGCACCAACTACATAGGAAGGAGCCTATAGACCTTGAGAAGTACAAGCTGGACCAAGGAACTACCTTAAAATGAACTCACCCCACACTGTATGCAACAGCTCCAGAGAAAGCCCTAGATATATTTTTATTATGATCATCTTTCAAAATTTTAAACCTTTTTATTACTATTATTTTTAATTTTTATATTTTAATGTTTTGATTTTTAAGTCCCCTATAACTCCTTCAGTCCTCATTTTTATAACCATCTATTACCTACCAAAAAAAAAGAGACCCTATGTTTTAAGCAAACTACATATATATACATAAGAATTTCTGTGACTCTATTTTAAAGGAGCTCTTTGAATCTTAAAAGCCAGTCAAGTTTTGCTTAGTTGTAGTTTGCACTTTTATAAAAGAAAATACATATGAATGCTAATAGATATTGGGACATTGTTTCTATCTCATGAGAATTTTTTATTCATTAGCATAAGCCTTCATTGATACTGCAGGCATTTTTTAAATGGCGCTAATCTTAACCTTGAAATAAATGGAAAGCAGAAAAGGTGACCCAGTTGATTTGAATGCAGTGGTGGTAGGTGGTAGGTAGAGACAATGTTTGGCTTGAAATTGATTTATTTAGCATTTAAACTTAACAATATGTTTTTGTTTCTAAGATTTCATAGTGTGGTGATAATTAGAATTCTTATAGTTTGACACTTTTCTTAGAAATGGGAAGTATACTTTTATTTTTAATAAATGAAAATGGTTTTCATACTAGAATTAGTGATTTAATACTAGTTGTTTATGAGCATTGTAAAATATATTCTTAGAGTAGTTAATTTACAGGAATGGGTTTGTGTAGGAGTAAACAGTACCTTAAGAGGAAGATAGGAATATGTTCAGAAGTGATAATGTTTGTTTGAATACTCTTGCCAGGACAACCACTTCTACCTGCAAAGTTATGTTCTTTAGAATAAGGTTGTTGAAATTACTAGTTAATAAAGATGTCTTTATTTTCTGAAAATTCTGCCTCATTTTAAAATGTATTTTAACAATACCTAAAGATAATTTTGACTCTGAAAATAACCTTATTTTTTGTTTAGTCACGTGAGTTTTCTTGCCACAGTAGAAACTTCTGAGGGTTTTTTTTTTTAAATTGGTGCTTTTAAGAAAGCAAATAAGTCCCAGGATTTTATTTTTTTCAGTGATACCCCTTATAGGAACTCATAAATGTATTTGCACATATATATATGTATTTTCTTATGCATGCTCAATGCATTTTCGTCCTGAGAAAAGTGTTCTCTACAGAAACTACCCATGTAAAAAGAAGATTGGCTTAAAATGGCTACTGTGATGGGAACAGTGTCTTAGGGAGATGCAGCTTGGACTTGAGGTAAACTGTGGTTTAGTTTGCTTTAATACCATTGTATGTAAAGGGGTACATGATTGCTGTAATTTTGTATTGATTATGGTTTCCTCAATAAAAAAATAAATGTACATTGGTGAATATTAAAAAAAAAAGAATTTCTGTGACTCTATTTTTTGGGTGGTTTTTTTTTGGTTTTTTATTGTTGCTTGATTTTTCCCCTTTTTTTAGTTGTATTTTTGAGAATCTAACCTTTACTCTAGATTTTTAATCTTTGCTTTTTAGTATTTGTTATCAACTTTGTATCTTTAAGAACCTAATCTTCAATAACCAACGAGTGAGATCACTGGCTCGATTGCTCTCTCTCCATTTTTGACCCTCTTTTTCCCCCACCATGTCATCTCAATCTCCCTCCTCCTTCTTTTCTTCTCTACCCAACTCTATGAATCTCTTTGAGTGTTACGAGTTGTGAAGAATACTTAGATAACTGATTACTGGCTGGAACTGTCTCTCTCCTCTTGAGTCCCCCTTTCCTCCCCCTGGCCACTTTTGTCTCTCTTTCCTCCCTCTTCTCTCTTTGGTATAACTCTGTGAATATTTCTGAGGGATCCAGACTATGGACAATACATGGGGAAACGATCACTGGCTAGCTTGCTCTCTCCCCATTTGATTCCTCTCTTCTCCTTCTGGTCACCTCGTACCCCTTCACCTCTCTATGTAACTCTGTGTACCTCTCTAGGTGTCCCTCACTGTGGAGAAACTTCTCATCATTAACCCAGATGTTCTATCATTGGTGCTGTATAGATGGAGGAGTCCTGAGGCTACTGTAAGAGTAAGGCTGAAAACCAGAAACAGGAGGCCTAAGCCCAAATCCTGAGAATACCAGAGAACTCCTGAATCCAGGAAACATTAATCAATAGGAGTTCATTAAACACGTCCATACCTACATTGAAACCAAGTGCCACCCAAGGACCAACAAGTTCCAGAGTAAGATATACGACACAAATTCTCCAGCAACACAGGAACATAGCATGGAACTTCCATACATAGGCTGCCCAAAGCCCATTGATATCTCAAAACTCTTTACTAGACACTTTATTGCTCCCAAGAGAGAAGAAATCCAGATCCACCCACCAGAACACTGACACAAGCTTCTGCAACCAGGAAACTTAGACAAACCACCTTTCCAACCCCACTCACATAGAGGAACCTCCACAGTAAAGAGGTAACAGAGTAATATAAACGAGAGGAAAAGGCAGAGAAATACCCAGCAGGTAAAGGAACAGGATAAATGCCCTCCAAACCATACAAAAGAGGAGGAGATAGAGAATCTACCTGATAAAGAATTCCAAATAATGATAGTGAAAATGATCCAAAATCTTGAAAACAAATTGGAGTTACAAATAACCTGGAGACAAGGATCGAGAAGATGCAAGAAATGTTTAACAAGGACTTAGAAAAAGTAGAAAAGAGTCAAAATATACTCAATAATTCAATTAAGAGATAAAAAACACCCTGGAGGGAACTAATTGTAGAATAAGAGAGATAGAAGATAGGAAAAGTTAGGTAGAAGAAATAATGGTAGAAATAAATAAAACAGAGAGGAAAAAAGAATTAGAAGAAATGAGGACAACATCAGAGACCCCTGGGACAATGTTAAATGCACCAACATTCGAATCAGGAGTCCCAGAAGAAGTAGACAAAAAGAAAGAACATCAGAAAATACTTGCGGGGATAATAGGGGAAAATTTGCCTAAAATGGGGAAAGAAATAAGCACCAAAGTCCAAGAAACCCAGAGAGTCCCAAATAGGATAAAGCAAAGGTGAAACACACCAAGAAACATATTAATCAAATTAACAAAGATCAAACACAAAGAACAAGTATTAAAAGCAGCAAGGGAAAAACAACAAATAACACACAAGGGGAATCCCATAAGGATAACAGCTGAGCTTTCAAGAGAATCTCTTCTAGCCAGAAGGGAAAGGCAAGACATACTTAAAGTGATGAAAGAAAATAATCAAAACCTACTTACTGTAGCCATCAAGGATTTCTTTCAAATTTGAAGGAGAAGTCAAAAGCTTTACAGACAAGAAAAAGCTGACAAAATTCAGCAGCACCAAACTAGTGCTCCAACAAATGCTAAAGGATCTTCCCTAGACAGGAAAAATGGAAAGGGTGTATAATCTTGAACCCCAAACAATAAAGTAAATGACAACGGAATCATACTTATCAGTAATTACCTTAAATGTAAACAGGTTGAATGCCACAACCAAAAGACAAAGATTGGCTAAATGGATACAAAAACAAGACCCCTATATATGTTGTCTACAAGAGACCCACCTGAAATCCAGGGACACATGTAGACTGAAAGTGAAAGGCTTAAAAAAGATATTCCATGAAAATAGAGACCAAAGAAAGCAGGAGTATCAATACTTATATCAGATAAATTAGACTTTAAAACAAAGGCTGTAAAAATAGATAAAGATGGACATTACATAATGATCAAAGGATCAATCCCAGAAGAAAATATAACAATTATAAATATATATGCACCCAACATAGGAGCACTGCAATATGTAAGGAAAATGCTAACACCCTACTCACACCGATGAATAGATCAACTAAACAGAAAATTAAAAAGGACACACAAACTTTAAATGATACAATAGACCATTTAGACCTAACTGATATATATAGGACATTTCACCTCAAAACAATGAATTGCACCTTTTTTCTCTAGTGCACACGGGACCTTCTCCACAATAGATCACATCCTGGGCCATAAATATAGCCTTGGTAAATTAAAAAAGATTGAAATCATTCCAAGCATCTTTTCTGACCACAATGCAGTAAGATTAGATGTCAATTACAGGAGAAAACCTATTCAAAATCCCAATATATGGAGGAAAATGAAAATGAAAACACAACAACCCTAAACCTATGGGACACTTTAAAAGCAGTCCTAAGGAGAAGGTTCATATCAATACAAACTCACTTCAAGAAACAAGAAAAAAGTCAAATAACCTAACTTTCCACCTAAAGTAACTCAAAAAGGAAGAAATGCAGAACCCCAGGGCTATTAGAAGGAAAGAAATCTTAAATATCAGAGCAGAAATAAATACAAAAGAGACCATAGCAAAAATCAACAAAGCCAAAAGCTGGTTCTTTGAGAAAACATCACTCATTACCAGAGAAATGCAAATCAAAACCACAATGAGATATCACTTTATACCGCTCAGAATGGCTGCAATCCAAAAATCTACAAGTAATAAATGCTGGAGAGGATGTGGAGAAAAGGGAACTCTCTTACACTGTTGGTGGGATTGCAAACTAGTACAGCCACTATGGAAAACAGTGTGGAGGTTCCTTAAAAAACTGCAAATAGACCTACCATATGACCCAGCATTCCCACTGCTGGGCATATACACCGAGGAAACCAGAATTGAAAGAGCCATGTGTACCCCAATGTTCATCGCTGCTTTATTTACAATAGCCAGGACATGGAAGCAACCTAGATGCCCATCAACTGACGAATGGATAAGAAAGCTATGGTACATATACACAATGGAATATTACTCAGCATTAAAAAAAAATCATTTGAATCAGTTCTACTCAGATGGACGAAACTGGAGTCCATTATCCAGAGTGAAGTAAGCCAGAAGCAAAAACAACAATACAGTATATTAACGCATATATATGGAATTTAGAAAGATGGTAACTGGAACCCAGCATGCGAGACAGCAAAAGGAAAGCAGATGTATAGAATAGACTCATGGACTCCGTGGATGAGGAAAGGGTGGGATGATATGGGAGAATGGCATTGAAACATGTTAGTTATCATATGTCTAATCAATCACCAGCCCAGGATTGATGCTCGGGGCTGGTGCAACGAGGTTTCCTGGGAGGAGGGAGGAGGGAGGGGGTTCTGGAGGGGGAGAATATGTAAACCCATGGTGATATCATGTCATTGTTTGGCAAAACTAATAAAAAAAAGAAAAAAAATTGACAAATCATTAGCCAGACTCATCATTCTTGAAGAAAGAGCGAAAGAGCAAATCAACAAAATTAGAAATGAAAAAGAAAAGATCACAACAGACAACACAGAAATACAAAGGATCATAAGAGACAATTATCAGCAACTATATGCAAATAAATGGGTAACTTGGAAGAAATGGATAAATTCTTAGAAAAGTACAATTTTTCAAAACTAAACCAGGAAGAGATAGAAAATCTTAAAAGATCCATTACAAGCATGGAAATTGAAACTAGAATCAGGAAATTTTGCAACAAACAAAAGCCCAGGACCAGATGGCTTCACAGCTGAATCCTACCAAAAATTTAAGGAAGAGCTAACACTTATCCTACTCAAACTCTTCCAGATAATTGCAGAGGAAAGTAAACTGCCAAACACATTCTATGAAGCCATCATTACCTTAATACCAAACCCCAACAAATATGACACACAAAAAGAAAACTACAGGCCAATATCACTGATGAACATAGATGCAAAAATCCTAAACAAAATTCTAGCAAACGTAATCCAACAACGCATTAAAAAGATCACACATCATGATCAAGTAGGCCTTATCACAGGGATGCAAGGATTCATCAATATCCGCAAATCAATGTAGTACACCACATTAACAAATTGAAAAATAAAACCACACGATGATCTCAATAGATGCAGAGAAAGCCTTTGACAAAATTCAACATCCATTTATGATAAAAACCCTCCAAAAAGCAGGAATAGAATGAACATACCTTAACATAATAAAAGCTATATATGACAAACCCACAGCAAACACTATCCTCAATGGTGAAAAATTGAAAGCATTTCCCCTTAAGTCAGGAAGAAGACAAGGGTGCCCACACATCACGAATATTCATTGTAGTTTTGGAAGTCTTGGCCACAGCAATCAGAGCAGAAAAAGAAAGAAAAGGAATCCAGATTGGAAAAGAAGAAGTAAAACTCTCACTGTTTGCAGAAGACATGATCCTCTACATAGATAACCCTAAAGACTCTACCAGAAAATTGCTAGAGCTAATCAGTGAATATAGTAAAGTTGCAAGATATAAAATCAACACACAAAAATCTTTTGCATTCCTATACACTAACAATGAGAAAGCAGAAAGAGAAATTAAGAAAACAATTTCATTTATCATCAAAACAAAAAGAATAAGATACTTAGGAATATATCTACCTAAAGAAGCAAAAGACCTATATACAGAAAACTATAAAACACTGATGAAAGAAAATAAAGAGAACACAAATAGATGGAATAATATACCATGTTCATGGATTGGAAGAATCAATAGTGAAAATGAGTATACTACTCAGAGCAATCTATAGATTCAATGCAATTCCTATCAAGATACCAGCAGTCTTTTTTTCAGAGAACTAGAACAAATAATTTCACAATCTGTGTGGGAATACAAAAAACCTCGAATAGCCAAAGCAATCTTGAGAAAGAAGAATGGAACTGGAGGAATCAACCTACCTGACTTTATGCTATACTACAAAGCCACAGTCACAAGGCAGTATAGCACTGGCACAAAGACAGAAATATAGGTCAATGGAACAAAATAGAAAGCTCAGAGATAAATCCATCACCCATGGACGCCTGTTATTTGACCAAGGAGGCAAGAATATACAGTGGAGAAAGACAATCTCTTTATCCAGTGGTGCTGGGAAAACTGGTCAACCACTTGTAAAAGAATGAAACTAGAACACTTTCTAACACCATACACAAAAATAAACTCAAAATGGATCAAAGATCTAAACATAAGACCAGAAACTATAAAACTCCTAGAGGAAAACATAGGCAAAACACTCTCCAACATAAACCAAAGCAGGATCCTCCATGTCCCACCTCTAAGAATATTGGAAATAAAAGGAAGAATAAACAAATGGGACCTAAGTAAAAGCTTCTGTACAATAAAGGAAGCTAAAAGCAAGGTGAAAAGACAGTCTCCAGAATACAAGAAAATAATAGCAAACGAAGCAACGGACAAACAATTAATCTAAAAAATATACAAGCAACTCCTGCAACTTAATTCAAGAAAAATAAATGACCCAATCAAAAAGTGGGCAAAAGAACTATACACACATTTCTCCAAAGAGAACATACAAATGGCTAACGAACACCTGAAAAGATGTTCAACATCACTCATTACCAGAGAAATGCAAATCCAAACCACAATGAGGTACCATTTCACACTAGTCAGAATGGCTGTTATCCAGAAGTCTACAAGCTATAAATGCTGGAGGGGGTATGGAGAAAAGGGAAAGCTCTTACACTGTTGGTGGGAATGAAAACTAATAGAGCCTCTATGGAGAATGGTGTGGAGATTCCTTAAAAAACTGTAAAGAGAAGTGCCATATGACCCAGCAATCCCACTGCTGGGCATACACACCGAGAAAACCAGAACTGGAAGAGACACGTATGCCCCAATGTTCATTTCCACACTCTTTATAATAGCCAGGACATGGAAGCAACCTAGATGCCCACCTGCAGATGAATGGATAAGAAAGCAGTGGTACATATACACAATGGACTATTACTCAGCCATTAAAAAGATTACATTTTAATGAGGTGGATGAAATTGGAGCCTATTTTACAGAGTGAAGTAAAACAGAAGAAAAAACAACAATACTGCATACTAATGCATACATATTGAATTTAGAAAGATGGTAATGATAACTCCGTATGCAAGACAGCAAAAAAGACACAGATGTATAGAACAGTCTTTCGGACTCTATAGGAGAGGGTGAGGAAGGGATGATATGGGAGAATGGCACTAAATCATGTAAATTATTATATATGAAATGAATCCCCACCCCAGGTTTGATGCATGATACATGGTGTTCGGGGCTGGTGCACTGGTATGACCCAGAGGGATGGAATCAGGAGGGAGGTGGGAGGGGGGTTCTGGAAGGGGAACTCATGTATACCCATGGTGGATTCATGTCAATGTATGGCAAAAACAACACAATAATAAAAAGAAAAAGTTTTTCTTGAAGTTTTTACAATAAAACAAAGAGTAAGACTTTAGTTAGATTAAGAGGGGGATGGAAGGCTGATTTGGATGATGACAGAGGTGGTTAACGAAAGGCTGTGTTAGGAAATGTGAATCATTACAGCTGGATCAAAGGAGGAGTTGGAAGAGATGAGGCCAGAGGTCTAGAAAGAATGTAAAGTTATAAAGAGTTGAACACCAGCCTAGGATTGAGAGTGTCTCAAGTTTTAAACAGAATAGTGAGAGACTAAATGTGCATCTTAAAGCAGACTGGAAATTATTCAGAGTGAAGCAGAGGGTACCAGACTGGAGATAGAGAGGCTAAGAGTAAGGCTAAGGCAGTATACCATGCCACACATGATGAGAGACTGCTATGGCCATTCCAGTGGAGAGGCAGAAACACACTTTGAGAAATCCCCAGTAAGATTCTGCAGAGCTGGGTAACTACTGGGTGTGAAGAGTGTGTGAGAAAAAGTGGCCAAGAATAAATCTGTGATTTCTAGTTTGAGGGACTCCATGAAAAATAAATAAATAAATAAGTTTATATACAAGCGCTCATGCAGTTCAATTCCAGAAAAATAAAAATAAATCCAATCAAAAAACAGACCTAAGAACTAAACACGTATTTCTCCAAGGAAGACATACACATGGCTAACAAACACATTAAAAGATGCTCAACATCACTCATTACCATACAAATGAAAAACAAAACCACAATGATGTACCATCTCACACTATTCAGAATGGTTGCTATGAAGAAGGCTACAAGCAATAAATGCTGGAGAGGCTGCAAAGAAAAGGGAATACTAACACTGCACTGCAAACTAGTGCTGCCAGATATGGAGAAGAGTGTGGAAATTTCTTTAAAAATCTAGAAATAAAGCTGCCATAACACCCAGCAATGGCACTGCTAGGCGTGCACACTGAGAAAACCAGAATTAAGAGATATGTGTATCCCAAAATTCATCACAGCACTGTACAATAGCTAGCAATGGAAGCAATCTAGATATCCATCAGCAGATGAATGGATAAGAAAGCTGTGATATATATATATATATATAGATATAGATATGTACACTATGGAATATTACACAGGTATTAAAAAGAATGCATTTGAACCAGTTTTAATGAGGTGGATTAAACTTGAGCCTGTTATACAAAGTGAACTAAGTCAAAAAGAAAAACACCAATACAGCATATTAATGCATATATATGGAAATTAGAAATATGGTAATGATGACACTATGTGTGAGACAGCAAAACAGATTCAGGGATAAAAAAAGAATTTAGGGCTTTATGGGAGAAGTTGAGGTGGGGATGATTTGAGAGATTAGCATTGAAACTGTATATTGTCATATGTGAAATAGATTGCTAGCTAAAATTCAATGCAAGAAACAGGGCAGTCAGGGCCAGTGCCCTGGGATGACCTGAGGGATGGGATGGGGAGGGAGGTGGGAAGGGGGTTCAGGATGAGGGACTGATGTACACCCATGGCTGGTTGATGTCGATGTATAGCAAAAACCATTTCCATATTTTAAAGTAATGAGCCTCCAAATAAAATTAATTAATTAATATTGAAAATAAGATATCGGTAGAAGTTAAGTCTCTCCAAACACAATGTGAAAAGTACAAAATGAA
>ML663423.1:82538-102740 GCA_007570785.1 Antilocapra americana | reverse complement strand
AATATTAGGTTATAAAAAAGAATATTAAAGGAATAATAAATAACTTATAAAATTTAAAATTTGATAATACTAAAAATATATCTAGGAATTTGTCTGGAACTGTTGTGGACAGAGCGGGGTCAGCTCAGTTTCAGAGTTGTTTGTTCCAGCTTGTACTTCTCAAAGTCTTCGGTTAGTTAAGTTCAGTCACTCACTTCTCTACGACTCTTTGTGACCCCATAAATACCAGCATGCCAGGCCTCCCTGTCCATCACCAACTCCCAGAGTTTGTCCAAACCCAAGTCCATCCAGTTGGTGATGCCATCTCAGCCATCTTACATACTCTGTAGTCCCCTTCTCCTCCTGCTCCCAATCCTTCCCAGCATTAGGGTCTTTTCCAATGAGTAAACTCTTTGCATGAGGTGGCCATAGTATGGAGTCTCACCTTCAACATCAGTCCTTGCAATGAACACCCAGGACTCTGCACTTTTAGGATGGACTGGTTGGATCTCCTTGCAGTCCAAGGAACTCTCGAGAGTCTTCTCCAGCACCACAGTTCAAAAGCATCAATTCTTCCGTGCTCAGCTTTCTTCATTGTCCAACTCTCACATTCATACATAACTACTGGAAAACGATAACCTTGACTAGATGGACCTTTGTTGGCAAAGTAATGTCTCTGCTTTTAAGTATACTATCTAGGTTAGTCATAACTTTCCTTGCAAGGAGTAAGTGTCTTTTAATTTCATGGCTGTAATCACCATCTGCAGTGATTTTGCAGCCCCAAAAAGATAAATTCTGAAACCATTTCCAGTGTTTCCAACATCCATTTCCCATGAACTTAAGGGATCAGATGCCATAATCTTAGTTTTTCAAATGTTAAGATTTAAGCCAACTTTTCCACTCTCCTCTTTCACTTTCATCAAGAGGCTTCTTAGTAACTCTTCACTTTCTGCCATAAGGGTGGTGTCATCTGCATATATGAGGTTATTGATATTTCTGCCAGCCATCTTGATTCTAGCTTGTGCTTCTGCCAGCCCAGTGTTTCTCATGATGTAATCTGCATATAAGTTAAATAAGCAGGGTGACAATAGACAGCCTTGACATGCTCCTTTCCTATTTGCATCCAGTCTGTTATTCCACGTCTAGTTCTGTTGCTTCGCGACCTGCATACAGGTTTCTCGAGAAACAGGTCAGGTGGTCTGGTATCTTCATCTCTTTAAGAATTTTCCAGTTTATTGTGATCCACAGTGTCAAAGTCTTCGGCATAGTCAATGAAGCAGACATAGACGGTTTTCTGGAACTCTCTTGCTTTTTCAATAATCCAGCAGATGTTGGCAATTTGATCTCTGGTTCCTCTGCCTTTTCTAAAACCAGCTTGAACACTTGGAAGTTCATGGCTCATGTATTGCTGAAGCCTGGCTTGGAGAATTTTGAGCATTACTTAACTAGCATGTGAGAAGATGCAATTGTGCAGTTGTTAGAGCATTCTTTGGCATTGACTTTCTTTGGGAGTGGAATGAAAACTGACCTCTTCCAGTCCTCTGGCCATTGCTGAGTTTTCCAATTTAGCTGACATATTGAGTACAACAATTTCACAGTATCATCTTTCAGGATTTGAAATAGCTCAACTGTAATTCCATCACCTTCACTAGCTTTGTTCATAGTGATGGTTTCTAAGGCCCACCTGATTTCACGTTCCAGGATTTCTTGAACTAGGTGAGTGACCACACCATTGTGAATATCTGGGTCATGATGATCTTTTTTGTACAGTTCTTCTGTGTATTCTTGCCACCTCTTCTTGATATCTCTGCTTCTGTTAGGCCCATACCATTTATGTCTTTTATTAAGCCCATCTTTTCATGAAATGTTCCCTTCGTATCTCTAATTTTCTTGAAGAGATGTCTAATCTTTCCCATTCTGTTGTTTTCCTCTATTTCTTTTCATAGATCACTGAGAAGGTCTTACTTTTGTCTCCTTGCTATTCTTTGGAACTCTGCATTCCAATGGGAATATCTTTCCTTTTTTCCTTTGCTTTTTGCTTCTCTTGTTTTCACAGCTATTTGTAAGGCCTCCTCAGGCAGCCATTTTGCTTTTTTACGTTTTCCACAGGAATGGTCTTAATCCCTGTCTCTTGAATAATGTCACGAACTTCTATCTATAGCGCATCAGGCAGTCTGTCTATCAGATTGAGTCCCTTAAATCGATTGCTCACCTCCACTGTATAATCATAAGGGATTTGATTTAAGTCATTTATAAATGGTCTAGTGATTTTCCCTACTTCTTCAATTTAAGTCTGAATTTGGCAGTAAGGAGTTCATAAGCCAAAATACAGTCAGCTCCCAATCTTTTTCTGCTGACTGTATAGAGCTTCTCCATCTTTGGTATAAAGAATATAATCAATCTGATTTGGGTATGACTAGCTGATGATGTCCATGTGTAAAGTCTTCTCTTGTATTGTTGGAAGAGTGTGTTTGCTATGGCCATTGTGTTCTCCTGGCAAAACTCTATTAGCCTTTGCCCTGCTGCATTCTGTACTCCAAGGCCAAATTTGCTTGTATTCCAGATGTTTCCTGACTTCCTACTTTTGCATTAAAGGACATCTTTTTTGGGTGTTAGTTCTAAAAGACCTTGTAGGTCTTCATAGAACAGTTCAACTTCAGCTTCTTCAGCATTGCTTTTTGGTGCATAGGCTTGGATTACGATGATATTGAATGGTTTGCCTTGAAAATGAACAGAGATCATTCTGTCATTTTTGAGGTTGCATGCAAGTACTGCATTTCAGACTCTTTTGTTGACCATGATGGCTACTCCATTTCTTCTACTGGATTCCTGCCACAAGAGTAGATATAACGGTCATATGAGTTAAATTCACCCATCCCAGTCCATCTCAGTTCGCTGATTTCTAGAATGTTGACATTCACTCTTTCCATCTCCTGTTGGACCATTTCCAATTTGCCTTGATTCATGGACCTAACATTCCAGGTTCCTATGCAATGTTGCTCTTTACAGCATCGTACGTTGCTTGAATCTCCAGTCACATCCACAACTGGGTATTGTTTATGTTTTAGCTCCATCCCTTCATTCTTTCTTCAGTTTTTATTCTCCACTGATCTCCAGTATCATACTTGGCACCTACCAACCTTGGGAGTTCATCTTTCAGTATTCTATCTTTTTAACTTTTCATACTGTTCCTGGGGTTCTCAAGGCAAGAATACTGAGTGCTTCTAATGCTTAGTCAATGTCAACTGTAGAGTTTTAATATGTTAAACCTCTCATTCCCAGAGTGGTTTCATCTTCTTTGTTTATTTTTGCTTCTTTGTTTGAAATTCTCTTCAGTGTCTAATTTCCAACCTGACCCAAGAGGGTGAAGCTGGTAGCTTATTCAGGTTTAGTTGTTCAGTTGTGTTGTGGGGCGGGTGGAAAAAGGCAAACAAATATCAGTGACATGTGGGTTGGGGGGGTGGGGAGTGCTCACAGTATAAGAACTACATTGTGTCCTAGCATATGGCAGTGTGCACTTTCCTGGTCTACACTGGAGCCAAGGCTCCAGGTTGTTTTGCAGAGGTACGTCCAAAATGACCTCTGCATTTCCTGCACTCCTCAGAGCTAAGCTGCTCAGGTTCAGATTCTTGGGTACTCCGTATAGGCACAGACTCGATTGGGCATGCATTTGTGTCCTTCCCGGGTCCAAACAGCTTAGGCAACCAGGTGCTTGGTGAGAGCGTGTCCCAGGTGGACTGTAAGTCTTAACTACCTCCCTGGTTGTGGTGTTCAGTTTCTCATGTGCACTGAGAGAGCACTGTCTGAGGTGTGTCATGTGTCTCCTCTGTGGAGCTGATCTCAGGCTGCAACCCTCTTGGCAGATGTCAACTGTCCAGGATCCCAGGAAGACGTGGTTAGCAACTGGGAACCTGCTCACAGTTTGGTGAAGAATGCCAGTCTCTGGAGCTGAGATTTTCCCTTGGCTTCTGGCTCTGGCTATCGCACACCTTCCTCTCTGCCTCTGGCAGGGGCAAGGGGCTTTTAGGCAGCTGGATAGCTCTCCCTTGGTATAAACTCTGTTCTTTGTTCTCCTTTCAAACAGAATGGGCTGCTTTCCTGGGTGCCTGGTGTCCTCCACCAGGATTCAGAAATTATTTTGAGGAAGTTGCTCAGCATTCAAATGAGGCTTTTGATGAATTTCTCAGGAAGAAAGTGATCTCCCATGCTATTCTTCTGCCATCTTGGGACCACCTCCTGGGTCTTGTTTTTGTATCCATTCAACCAGTCTGTGTCTTTTGGTTGGATCTTTTAATCCATTCATATTTAAAATGATTATTGGTATTTACAACAATTGCCATTTCCCTAGTTTTTTGGCATTGATTTTGTAGATGTTTTTCTCTACTCTAGTAGTTCTTGACTATATAAGTCCCTTGAACATGTGTTGAAAGCTGATTTTCTGGTATTGAAATCTCTTACCTTTTGTTTGTCTGAAAAGCTTTTGATTTCTCCATCAATTTTGAAGGGGATCATTGACAGGTAAAGTAATCTTGGTTGTATATTTTACCCTTTTAGTGCTTTCAATACATTCTGCCATTTCCTTCTGGGCTACATAGATTCTGTTGAAAGATCAGCTGTTAAACATATGAGGTTTCTGTTGTATGTTACTTGTTGCTTTCCCCTTGCTACTTATAATATTCTTTTTTCATGTTTAATGTTTGTTAGTTTGATTAGTATGTGGCTTGGTGTGTTTCTCCTTGGGTTTACCTCATACAGCCTCTTTGCAACTGTTGATTGCAACTGCAAACAGTTGATTGATTATTTCCTTTTCTCTGTTAAGGAAATTTTCAGCTATTATTATGTAGTTATTAACTACAATTATAATCTATTTAAAAATTTTCTCTATGTTTCTTTTCCTCTCTTCTTCTGGGACCCATATAATTCGAATATTGGTGCATTTAATATTGTTCCAGAGGCCTCTGAGACAATCCTCAGTTCTTTTCATTCTTTTTATTCTATTTTTCTCTTCATCAGCAGTTGTTTCTACCATTTTACCTTCCAGCACACTGACCTATTCTTCTCCTTCAGAGATTCTGCTATTGATTCCTTCCAGAGAATTTTTAATTTTGGTAAGAGTATTGTTTGTCCCTGTATGTTTATTCTTTAATTCTCAGAGGTCTTTGATAATTGATTCTTTCATTTTCTCCACTCTGTTATCAAGGTTTTTGATCATCTTTACTGTCATATTTTGAATACTTTTTTCTGGCAGTTTGCCTGTTTCCTCTTCATTTATTTGGACTTCTGTATTTCTAGTGTTTTCGTTTATTTGTGAAGCATCTCTCTGCCTTTTCTTAATTTCTTTTTTGAAAACTTATTGTGTTTGAGGTCTCTTATCTTAGTTTTCGAACTCTTTCTTCCTTTTGATCTCTGCCCTCCTAAGGTTTGCTCAGTGGTTTGTGTAAGTTTTGAACTAGGGAAGCTTTCTGCTGATTTTTTTTTTCTGATGTGAAGGACTGAGTCAGAAATCCTGTCTACTGATGATTGGGTTTGTATTTTTGTCTTGTTTGTTTTTTGGATGAGTTGTCCTACACTGGTTATGACTAGTGGTTGTGTGATGCCATTTATTGTATTCAAGTGGTTTTCTTTATGTGAGTTCTCACTGTTTGATAGTCTCTAGAGTTAGGAGTTCTCTGGTCTAAGGCCTTGATGTCAGTGATCCAATTCCAAAGGCTCAGGGCTGGATCTTGAGCCAGGAACAGACATACCCCAGGTGCTTTGTTATTGCATTAGGTTAGATTAAAGCAAATATCCAAAAAAGAGATAACAAAGATGAACCTCAGACAAATGGCAGTTACAATGTCAGATGAATAATAGTTAAAACAATGGAATATACACATATATTCCCACATATGGATATATACACATATGCATCCATAAGCAAAATCAAAGCAGTCCAACTAGAATAGAGTACAATAGATTGACTTGGTGAACAAAGGAAACCAAAAATAATGTTTACCAGTTTAAGAATGAAACTAACTAAAGCACACACTGGAAAACAAAGCTAAAGCAAGGTGCCAAGTGGGGATTAAAAGTAATGAAAATAAAACAAATTACTGAGAGGAAAAGAAAGAAAGAATAGATGTGCAAAGTTAAATAGATGGAAAAGATTTATATACAGTAAAGATTAACTGCAAGGGGAAAAAACAGCAGAAAGGCAGGGAGCAGAATAAATATATAAAAACTATAATAGTTTTCAGAAACTTTATAAGAAAGAGAAAAGAACAACAACAACAAAAAGAAGGAAAATAAAAGAAAAACAGGAAAGAGGGAGGAAGGAAAACTCTACATAACTGCAACAGTCCAACGTAGAGACAGAGATTATAAGAACAATAAAATATGTGACTGACAAAAAACTAAAAAGGCTCAAAAGCTTAATCAGATTCCATAGGGATCATAAAATCGTCAGCTTCAATCGAGGGAGAAATCAGGAGAAAAAAAAAGAATCTATTGAGCAAGTCAAATATAAGAGTAAAACATGTTTTTCTTGATTCACTAATAAGTGAATAAGAGTCCTTTCCATCGCTTGAAATCAGAGTCCATCCTCACCTCCCTAGGATGACCTCCAAATGTGTGTTGATCTTTGGAACTGATTTAGGGGCAGCTCAGATTCTAATCTGGTCCCACTCCTTCATGTTCTTGCCTTCGGGGTGCATTTCTATCTGAACGAGTGTATTTTCTTTTGTTGGACCTCTCGTAGTCTTTTTTTTTTTATTGTTTTTTGCCATACAATGTCATGATATCTCCATGGGTTTACATATGCTTCCCCTCCAGAACCCCCCTCCCTCCTCCCTCTCCCCCGGGAAATCTCACTGCACCAGCCCCGAGCGAGCATCAATCCTGGGCTGGCGATTGATTAGACATATGATAATTAACTTGTTTAAATGCCCTTCTCCCATATCATCCCACCCTTTTCCTCATCCACAAAGTCCACGAGTCTATTCTATACATTTGCGTTCCTTTTGCTGTCTCGCATGTTGGGTTCTCGTTACCGTCTTTCTAAATTCCATGTATATGTGTTAATATACTGTATTGTTGTTTTTGCTTCTGGCTTATTTCACTCTGGATAATGGGCTCCATAGACACAGTCTGCCTGGTTGATCATGTGGATTTAATCTGCTATTTGTACAGCTGGTAGGAAGGTTTTGGGTCTTCTTCTTTCCTTCTTCCTAGCCACTCTGCCCCTAGGTTTCAATTGTGGTTTTATTTTCACCTCTGCATGTGGATCCTCCACTGGGTTTTGCTCCTGAGGCTACCCTGTAGGATTTTTGTTTACCCCCGTGAGGGCCAAGTGTGAATGTGCAGTTTCTTGGGTCACTAAGTTTCTGGCAAAACCAGGTACTCAAGGGAGTTGACTGCCAAAGGAGCTAGAAGTATAATGCTCTAGAAGGGTATGGCAATGACTATTGGACAATATGTTCCAGTATTCTAGCCTGGAGGACCGTGCTCCCTGACAGAGAAGGTTGGCAGGCCACAGTCTACAGGGTTGCAAAGAGTTGCACACGACCGAAGTGAACCAGTGTACATAGACACAAGACTTTTCTTGCCTGGAGCAGTTCTTCTCCAGTTAGAGTTGAGCATGAAGGTGGCCAATCTTCTTGGCTTATGGGTACCCTGGTAGTGCCAAGTCTTCAGGTACATGGACTGCCTCTGCCTCATGAATTATGACCCAATCAGTCTTTTTTACAGCTTCTTATATATGGAGATCAGGAGGACTCTTTGTCCAGTCTTTCTCTATAGCTCCACACTTTCAGGCACTTAGAGGGCTCCCTTGTGTAGGGTCATTCTCTACTGTTCACCACATCAGGCATATAGAGGGGCCCCCTGGCTGGGATTTTATTCTGTATATCTCCACATCAGGCACTTAAAGGGGCACCCTGGGTAAGGTCCTACTCTGTAGGTCGGTGAGTTAGGCACTTGATGGGCCAGGCTCTCTATTGTTCATCTGCTGATGCTGATTGGTGGGGAGAGAGTCTTTGGTGATTGTTCCACAGACTGTGATTTACTCAGCCATATCATCTTGCTTCCATGGTGTCTGGCATTCCTCCATAGGTATTTCCCACTACAGTCCCACCTCATGTCTCTCTCAGTTCATCTATACACAGTCAACTGCAGCCCTCACTCTGGAATTACTCCACAATCCCCAAACTTCTGCTCCCATCTGCTGTGCCTTCTATGTGACCTGAATCCCTATCAATAGTGTGTATGGCTGCAGCAAGGACTGTCTGATTCTTATTCCATTTATGCTGTCCAGTTCAGCCCTTTCACTCTCAGTCTTAAATGTTTCTTCTCTGATCCAGACAGTTGCTGCCATGTGGTGATCTGACACCTACTTCAGTTCTCCCACCCACAGAGGGCAGATCCATTCTTACTAACACTCCTGTTTCGCCCCTAGTTCCTTCATCCTACCAAGTTTTGTGGTTCTATATATTCTTTTCCTCTGGTAAGATACTCCTGTCTGCTCTCAGCTGGTGTCAATTCTGCAAGCACTTCTGTGTCTGAAGTTTTATTCCTGATTTATTCATGGAGAGAGATGTACTCCACATCCACCTACACCTCTGTCATCTTGTTCATCTCAAATTGTTGACAATTAAAAATAAGACTGCTATGTACTGTTATATACGCATCTTTGGGTAAACATTGTGTTTTCATGCTTGTTGGTATAAACATAGGAATGGGATTGCTGTTTCATATGATAACCCAATGTTTAACTTTTTAAGCAACTTCCAAATTGTTTTCCACTGAGGCTGTCCATTTTATGTTCTCATAAGCAGTGAATGAGAGTTCAAAGTTTTTCACATTCTCATTATACTTGCTCTTGTATTTTCTATAATTAGAGGCATTATTTTGGTATTCTCTGCATGCTTAGTTGCCGTCTATATATCCTCATTTAGTGAAATTCTTCAAATCTTTTGTCCATTATTTTGCATTGGTGCCCTTAATATGTATTGTTGGATTCTTAGGTTTTTCATATTTCAATATTACTGTTATTATATTTTATTTTAATTTTCACTTCTGTTGTACTAGATAGAAAAACAATTAATTAAATTTCATATACCATCTGTATATTTTTGCAAGATTGCTTAAACTAATTTTTAGTTTTATTTATTTTTTTATTGCTGTAGATTTCATTATAGATTCTACATAGATGTTGCCAACAAATAAAAAGAGTTTAATTCTTCTTTTCCAATCTGGAAAACTTCTCTATCATTTTCTAATATGATTTCATGGACATATATTCAATATAATTAGAGGGGAGATCTTTATTTGATTATGATCATAGTTTATGGTGTTCTACCATTAAGTGTGATCTTGGTTATAGAGTTAATTATCTATATCAGTTTAAGAAAGTTTTGATTGTGCTAAGATTTTTTTTTTTTTACAAAATGTGCTGATTTACTCAGTTGTGTCTAGCTCTTTGCAATCCCATAGAGTATAAGCCCAAGAGGCTCCGCTGGCCTTGGGGATTCTTTAGGCAAGAAAACTGGAGTGGGTTACCATGCCCTCCTCCAGAGGATCTTCGCAAACCAGGAATAGATGTTACATTTTATCAAATTATATTTCAGCATTTATTGAGATAAAACTATTGTGTTTCATTTCTAGTTTTTTAGTAAAATGGATTAGTTCAGTTCAGTTCCTCAGTTGTGTCTGAATCTGTAACCCCATGAACAGAAGCACGTCAGGCCTACCTGTCCATCATCAACTTCCAGAGTCCACCTAAATCCATGTCCATCAAGTCAGTGATGTCATCCAGCTATCTTGTCCTCTGCTGTCCCCTTCTCCTCCTGGCACCAATCCTTCCCAGCATCAGGGTCTTTTCCAGTAAATCAACTCTTTGCATGACGTGGCCAAAGTATTGGAGTTTCAGCTTCAACATCAGTCCTTCCAATGAACACCTAGGACTGATCTCCTTTAGGATGGACTTGTTGGATCTCTTTGCAGTCCAAGGGACTCTCAAGAGTCTTCTCCATCACCACAGTCCAAGAGCATCAATTCTTCGGTGCTCTGCCTTTTTCACTGTCCAACACTCACATCCATACATGACTACTGGAAAAACCATAGCCTTGACTAGAGGAACCTTTGTTGGCAAAGTAATGTCTCTGCTTTTCAATATGCTATGCAGACTGGCCATAACTTTCCTTCCAAGTAGTAGGCGTCTTTTGACTTCATGGCTGCAATCACCATCTGCAGCGATTTTGGAGACCCCCAAAATAAAGTCTGACACTATTTTCATTGCTTCCCCATCTATTTTCCATGAAGTGATGGGACCAGATACCATGAACTTAGTATTCTTAATGTTTAGCCTTAAGCCACTTTTTCATTCTCCTCTTTCACTTTCAGCAAGAGCCTTTTTAGTTCGTCTTCATTTTCTGCCATAAGGGTGGTGTCATCTGCATATCTGAGGTTATTGATATTTCTCCCAGTAGTCTTGATTCCACCTTGTGCTTCTTCCAGCCCAACATTTCTCATGATGTACTCTGCGTATAAGTTAAATAAGCAGGGTGACAATATACAGCCTTGATGTACTCCTTTTCCTATTTGGAACCAGTCTGTCATTCCATGTCCAGTTCTAACTGTTGGTTCCTAACCTGCATACAGGTTTCTCAAGAGACAGGTCAGATGGTCTGGTATTCCCATCTCTTTCAGAATTTTTCACAGTGTATTGTTATCCACACAGTCAAAAGTTTGGCATAGTCAATAAAGCAGAAGTAGATGCTTTTCTGGAACTCTCTTTTTCAATAATCCGGTGGATGTTGGCAATTTGATCTCTGGTCCCTCTACTTTTTCTAAAACCAGCTTGAACACCTGGAAGTTTATGGCTCATGTATTGCTGAAGGTTGGCTTGGAGAATTTTGAGCATTACTTTACTAGCCTGTGAGATGAGTGCAACTGCAATGTAGTTTGACAATTCTTTGGCATTGTCTTTCTTTGGGATAGGAATGTAAACTGACGTTTTTTATTCCTGTGGCCACTTCTGAGTTTTCCAAATTTGCTGGCATATTGATTGCAGCACTTTCAGTGCCTCATGGTTTAGGATTTGAAATAGCTCAACTGGAGTTCCATCACCTCCACTAGCTTTGTTTTAAGTGAGGCGTTCTAAGGACCACTTGACTTCACCTTCCAGGATGTCTGGCTCTAGCTGAGTGTGAGTGATCACATCATCATGATTATCTGAGTCTTGAAGATCTTTTTTGTAAAATTCTGTGTATTCTTGCCACCTCTTTTTAAGATCTTCTGCTTCTGTTAGGTCCATACAATTTGATTTTTATTGAGCCCATCTTGGCATGAAATATTCCCTTGGTATCTCTAATTTTCTTGAATTTTCTTTCCTATTCTGTTATTTGTCTCTATTTCTTTTCTTTGATCACTAAGGTTTTCTTATATCTCCTTGCTAGTCTTTGGAATTTTGCATTCAGATGGGAATATCTTTTCTTTTCTCCTTTGTTTTTCGCTTCTCTTCTTTTCATGGCTATTTGTAAGTCTTCCTCAGACAGCCATTTGCACTTTTACATTCTTTTACTTCTTTTTCTTAGGGATGGTCTTAATCCCTATCTCCTGTACAATGTCTCAAACCTCCCTCCATAGTTCTTCTGGCACTCTGTCTCTCAGATCTAGTCCCTTAAATATATTTCTCACTTCCACTGTATAATTACAAGGGATTTGATTTTGGTCATACCTGAATGGTCTAGTGGTTTTCCCTGCTTTCTTCACTTTCAGTCTGAATCTGGTCATAAGGAGTTCATGAACTGAGCCACAGTCAGCTCCCAGTCTTGTGTTTTCTGACTATATAGAGCTTCTCCTTCTTTGGCGCAAAGAATTTAATCAATCTGATTTCGGTGTTGACCAGCTGGTGATGTCCATGTGTAGAGTCTTCTCTTGCGTTGGTGGAAGAGGGTGTTTGCTATGACCAGTGCATTCTCTTGGAAAAACTCTATTAGCCTTTGCCCTGCTGCATTCTGTACTCCAAGGCCAAATTTGCCTCTTACTCCAGGTGTTACCTGACTTCCTACTTTTGCATTCCAGTCCCCTATAATGAAAAGGACATCTTTTTTGGGTGTTAGCTCTAAAAGACCTTGTATGTCTTCATAGAACAGTTCAACTTCAGCTGCTTCAACATTACTTTTTGATGCATAGGCTTGGATTACCTTGATATTGTATGGTTTGCCTTGGAAACGAACAGAGATCATTCTGTCATTTTTGAGACTGCATGCAAGTACTGCATTTCAGACTCTTTTGTTGACCATTATGGCTACTCCATTTCTTCTACTGGATTCCTGCCCACAGTAGTAGATATAATGATCATCTGAGTTAAATTCACCCATTCCAGTCCATCTTAGTTCACTGATTCCTAGAATGTCAACATTCACTCTTGCCATCTCCTGTTGGACCACTTCCAATTTGCCTTGATTCATGGACCTAACATTCCAGGTTCCTATGCAGTATTGATCTTTACAACATCAGACTTTGGTTCTATGACCTGTTACATCCACACCTGGGCATCGATTTTGCTTTGGTGCCATGCCTTCTTTCTTTCTGGAATTACTTCTCCACTGATCTCCAATAGCATATTGGGCACCTACAGACCTGGGGAGTTAATCTCTTAGTATCCTATCTTTTTGCCTTTTCATACGGTTCTTGGGATTTTAAAGGTAAGAATACTGAAGTGGTTTGCCATTCTCTTCTCCAGTGGACTACATTCTGTCATACATCTCCACCATTACCTTTCCGTCTTGGTGGCCCCACATGGCATGGCTTAGTTGGGCAAGGCTATGATCCGTGTGATCAGATTGGCTGGTATAAGTTAAATGAATCACACTGATTGATTTTCAAATGTTTAACCAATGCTGTGTTCTTAGGTGGACTCAATAGATTATGCTGCATCATACTTTGTGTATACTGAGGTTGTCTGTGCTTCATTCTGCACACTTTCTATTGATAACTTTTCAAGTGCACAGTTTTCTCCTGAAGCCCCATCTAATCTGTGATTTTTCTATCCATTGTGTTTGCCATGTAAGACTATAGTTTTCATATCTATAAGCTGAAAATGGATCCACTTTATGATTTCCATGTCTCTACTTACTTTTAGAACAAAGAAAACACAGTTATTCCATGTATTTTGCAGTCTCTGTCTGCAACATCTAAAATCTATGCCTCTTCTGGTTCAGTTGGATTTCTCAAAGTGAATTTTCATGATTTCTCTCACCTTATCAAGATTAAATATCTTTATAATGTGGTTAGTGTCTGGTTCTATATCTTTCTTGTTACTTGGCTGTTTATGTCTTTTAAACATCCCTTAATAAAGTTAATGGCCAGTGCCATTATAAACTGTTGGCTCATGTATTTTTTGCATTTTTCTATAACGTTTTAGGTTCTTTGATCTAAATATTTTAAGAGTCATCCTTTGTGTTTGTATGTGGTGTGTTTTGTTCTGCAAAACATATTTGTACTATGAGGCACTCATCATTGATCATTTATCATCTCATGTCCCACTCTTTGAGATTTTTATTGAAACTACCCCTGCAGGCTCCACTGTCGATGGAATTTTCCAGGCAAGTGTACTCCATTGGGTTCCATTTCCCTTTCCAAGGGATTTTTTTTTACCCAATGTTGAATCCACATCTCCTTCTTGACAGGCAGATTCTTTGACACTGAGCTGCAAAGGAAGACACATAGAATGTTACTCAGCCATAAAGTGAATGAAATATTGCCATTTGCAGCAACATGAAAGGTATACTACTAAGTATAATAAGAAATAAAAATAGTGTATATCACTTACAGAATCTTAAAATACCATAAGTAGAGAATATAAGAAAAATAGATGTTTACTGATACAGAGAACAAGCTACTTGTTAGCAGGGAAGAGGGAAGAGAAAGGATCAAAACAGAGGTGGGGCAGTGGGAGGCACAAAGTGTTAAGTTTAAGATGAGATCAAGGAAGTATTGTACAGCATGGGGAATGGAACCAATATTTTGTAAAAGCTGTAAATGGAAAGCAAACTTAAACAATTGTATAATAAGAAAGAAAAAGAAAGAAAGGGGGAAGGTAGGAGGAAACAAAGGAATGAAAAAAATGGTGATTTTTGGAGGTCACAAAACCAATATTGACTAGGTCCTTTTTAGCTAAAGGAGAGGTGGCCTCCCACAGGCCACTCTGCCCCTTCCATAGGCAGGGAAGACAGAGTGGCCCAAATCCAGTGCAGGCATTTTTCTCATGAAAAATTTTATTATAAACATAAAACCAAGTAAAAGCTGGCTTTGTTTTTATTACCATCTCCACATTCCAGTATACTTAAATAATGTCAGGAATTAAACATTTCTCCCCACAATCCAGATTTTGTTGGTTTAAGTTGTAAAAATTTGTTGTCATTTATGTCAGGTTTTAATATTTTGTTTATGATTCACAAGGTACAATATTTTATTATAAATATACACACATATGAATGCACATATGTTTATATAAGTATATGCATGTAATTCCATACAGCTACAGTTTTAATATTTATCTTTAAAAATTCATTGTACTCTATGAGGAATTTAATGAAATAGTTGTCACCAACACAGGCTCCCATGGCTACAACTGCTCCTTTCCACAGAAGTTCCTCAATGGTGTGGAAGGCCTTGAGACCACTTCCTGCACAGCCTGCAGCCCATGAGGGATGCACTAATACACACTCCATGTTCAAACAGATGATTCTCAATACACAGTGATACCACAACGATTGTCAAGGTAAAGACACACAATGTGATTTTATTTATGTATAAATCAGTAAAACAAAGTCTTCACTTCAAGGTAAACATTTTTAGCTTGAAAAGTACAAAATCTTCTTATATTTGAACATAAAATATCTTGCTAAATTTTAAAAATATGTTTTAAAATGAAATTCATTCTTAATTCTCAGTTATTTTGAGACTATGAAAAAATAAAAGTAAAATTATGTCCATTAGGGCTGTTAAAACTGCATCTTTGCAGATACTTTTTTCTCAAAATCTCCCTTACAGTTGTACAGTCATAATTAGATATAAAATGATCAATATATTTTATGCTATGCTTATTTTCTGTACATTTTTATTTAATTTTTAAATGTAGTTAGGAAGTTGCTCTATGGAGTGAGTATTACAAATTACTCCTCTTTCTTGTGTGGAACACACTGTTTACACTATTGTTGGGAGACATTTTATTGCCTAAAATATTTTGTAGTTTAGTTGTAGTGTCTAGGTTTATTATAATTCAGCTCTGCTGTCTAGGCTTTTTGTTTTGCTTTATTTAGGCCGAGAATTTTCTCATCTATATCTAGTATCTTCAGAGTTTCTGTTAGGAATGTGTGTATATTGTTTAGTTGCTCATTTGTGTCCAACTCTTTGCTGCTTCATGGACTGTAACCCCACCAGTCTCCTCTATATCTCATATCATGTATCATTTAAGGCTCTAGAGCACTTTGGCTTTCCAGTCACCTTAGTAACTTTGAAGACTCCCAGTGACCTGCTCCAGAGCTCTTGAGCACCCCTATATATACCCTTCCCCCGGGGGCCATACCTTTATGCTTTTTGAGGTTAGCAAGTCTTTTTCCCAGCCAAGGGTGGCCCTGGGTGAGGCTTGACATCACAAAGCCCCATTCTGGCACCTCTAGGGGAGGGTGAGAAGCAATTCAGATGATATGGTGGGAGAAATAAAGCATTTTTAATGCCCATTAAGAGCTCTGCAAACTTACCTGCCATCCTCACCTCTCTAAGTCAACTCTAATGGGTCACATGGCAGGGAGAATGTGTCTCCTCCAAAACTTGCCTCATAGCCACAGTATGCAGCCTTTCATTCTGTTATCTCTCACTTTTCAACATTATATAGCTTTTAAAATCTTGTGTAAGATCTCTCCATGACAATTAGTCCATATTGTTGTGTCTATGGAAGTAAGAATCATTCCACCTTCTTTCTACATGGTGATCTTAAAGCAGGTTGAAGACCATTTAATTCTGTGTCACCGACAAGAAACCTTTTCCAACCCACCTCCTTTTCTCAGTGTTCATGTAGCTCTCTTCAGTTTTCCAGTTTCCAGTCTTAAACCTCTGTCTTCAGGCTGTGAGAATGCACTGAATACACTGCCCTTATTCCACTTAGAGCTGTCTTCTTGTTCAAGTTTAGGATTCATGGTGATCTCATCTCACTTGATGTACTACTCATGCTCATGTTTTAACAGGGTATGGGGATGAGGCAGATAAATGCATGCTTCAGATTGCACTGGGTGAGCCACAGAAGGAAATGACCACCTGCTACTGATTAGTATTCCCAGGAAGGCGTTCGGATTGCCCAGAGTGTGTTAGCCTCATATGCACAATTTATCTCAATATGTATCCTCACAAATCTACTTCCTCACATTTATTTCCTGCAGACACCTCTATTGGAGCTTACCTCACAGTTGAGACCATGGTGTAATTCAATTCTATGAAGAGATATCACAAGCTTCCAGGTTTTTGGAAGAAACCTGGAGAAACCATGTCTTGTCCATCTAGTTCCCAAGTTCTCTTATTGTGATGGTTGGCTCTGGAGGAAAGGAGAATGAGTTGTGTGCTTCACCACAGTCCTCCTGTTCCTAACTGATAAGAAGGGTCATCCAGCCTATGATTGTGCCCTGAGGACACAGGCATTTGGCTTCGTGTGACTTCGTGGGTTTCCAGTGGAGTACTTACTTCCTGGTATCCACTGGTTGCTTATTCACCCAGGATGTAACATACCGCTTAAAATTTTAAGAGATTGCCCAAAGCACACCATAAACAAACAGAAAAGATGACCCTCACAATTTTTAGGGCAAAGAACCCAAAATATGATAGAAAAATGTGAAACAGACATGAGCAAATGTATAACAAAAATGTAGCACAGAGCATTCACTTTATTAAGAGATGTTTAATGACACAAGCAGCTGATTGACAAGAGACATATGGGACTAGAACCTAACCATATGAACCAGAAATGGTATAGATTTTAGAAATTGCAGACACAGACATTAAAATACTTAGAATAACACTGTTTTGTATGTTCTAAAATTAAATAGAGACATGGAAAACATAAAATAGACCCAATTTCATCTTACATATATAAAAACCATAGTGTCAGATGACAAATGCAATGGATAGAATAATTGATAGATGAAACGTGACAACAGGAGAAAATTGTGCACTTGAAGAAGTATCAATTAACAGTGTTCAAGTTGACACACAGACTATACTAACATACAACACAGCATAATCTATCTCTTATCCTCCCCCAACCAAGAATTCAGGATTGGTAAAACATTTGAAAATCCATCAGTATAGTTCAACTTACTAAAGAACTAAAAATGAAACACAGTATGGTCATCTGGATAAATACTGAAAATAATTTGATAAAATCTAATATCTATTCCTAGGTTGGGAAGAATGCCGGGAGAAGAGATAGATTAACCCACTTCTGTATTCTTGGTCCTCCCTGTGGCTCAGCTGGTAAATAATCTTCCTGGCATCAGGGACACCTGGGCTCCATCACTAGATGAGGAAGGTCCCCTGGAGGAGGACATGGCCACCCACTCCAGTATTCTTGCCTGGAGAATCTCCATGGCCAGAGGAGTGTGTTGGCTTACATGCCACAGGATCCCAAACAGCTGGACACAACTAGTGACTGAGCACATTCTGTATAAAAACTCTCAACAAACTAAAAATAAAAAATTTCCTCAACCTGATAAAGGTAATAAACTGTATAACTGACATCACACTTTATGGTAGATGACTGAATGCTTTACTTCTAAGATCAGAATTAACAAAAATATGTTCACTCTCATTATATTTAATTTCTCTCCATGAAATCATATCAGAAAATGATTGAGAATTTATCCAGTTTGGAAAACAAGAATTAAACCTTTTATTTGTAGGTGACATCTATTTGAAATCTAGTTGACCTCAATGACATCTTCAGCAACAACAGAATTAGTAAAACCAAGAAATAATTTAGGCAATGTTACAAGATATACAGTTGATATATAAAATTTAGTTAATTGCTTTTCTATACATTAAGAATCCACCTAGTCAAGACTGGTTTTGCCAGTAGTCATGTATGAATGTGAGAGCTGGACAGTGAAGAAAGCTGAGCACCGAAGAATTGTTGCTTTTGAACTGTGGTGTTGGAGAAGACTGTTGAGAGTCCCTTGGAATACAAAGAGATCCAACCAGTCCATCCTAAAGGAGATCAGTCCTGGGTGTTCAGTGGAAAGACTGATGTTGAAGTTGAAACTCCAATATTTTGGCCACCTCATGCAAAGAGTTTACTCATTGGAAAAGACCCTAATGCTGGGAAGGATTGGGGGCAGGAGGAGAAAAGGACGACAGAGGATAAAGTGGCTGAATGGCATCACCGACTTGGTGGACATGGGTTTGGGTAGATTCCGGGAGTTGATGTTGGACAGGGAGGCCTGACATCCTGCAATTCATGGGGTCCCAAAGAGTCAGACACGACTGAGCGACTGAACTGAACTGAATGTTATGGTTATTATTTTTATTTTAGTTTTCAATTATCAGTCCTACTAAATAAAAATCAATTAATTAAATTTTATATATAATCTATATGTCTAACAACATTTCTTACATTAATTCTTAGTTTCAATTATTCAGTTTTTGCCATAGAATTCATTGAATATTCTACATAGATGTCACTGACAATTAAGAACATTTTAATTTTTGTTCTCCAAATTCGATAAATTCTCAATCATTTTTTAATACGACTTCCTGGAGACAAGTTCAGTATAATGAGAGTGGCCATCTTTTTCTTGATTCTGATCTTAGATGTAAAGCACTGAGACTTCTACCATAAAGTGTGATGTTAGTTATACAGTTTAGGACCCCATCACATTAAGGAAGTTTTCTATTTATGGTTAGCTAAGAGGATTTATATAAAATGTGCTCAGTCACTCATTTGTATCCAGCTGTTTGTGACCCTAAGGAGTGTAAGCCCAACAGGCTCCATTGGCCATGGGATTCTACAGGCAAGAACCCTGGAGTGGATTACCATGCCCTCCTCCAGAGGACCTTCCCTAAGGTCCTTTGGGAAGATCCTTACCTTTTCCAAACACTGCAAAGAAATATTACTGATGTGTGTGGTGTGGGGGTGGGGGCAGTGCTTGAAGTGTTTGAACCACACTGGTTTCACCCCAGTTCACAGTAGCATGTGTATTCTGGGTCTGTTCTGCTCAGGCTCCAGATTGCTCTGCAGGGATACAGTTCAAATCAGGCCCTGCATTTCGCCAACTTCTCACTTCTAAGCTGCTCAGGTTCAAGTTCTAGGGCACTCTGCAAAGGCAAGAAATCAGCTGGGCATGCGTTTTGTGCCCTTCACAGGTCCAAGCATCTCAAGCGATCAGGTACTTGCCGAGGGCACTGTCCCAGGGGGGCTGTGCATCTTAATCACCTCCCCAGTCTGAGCTACTCTGTTTCGTGGGTGTGTCATGAGAACATCATCTCATGTGTGTCATGTGTCTCCTCTAGGGAGCTGATTTCAGGTTGTGACCCTCCTGGCACATATCAACCATCCAGATCCCGAGAATACATGATTAGCAACTAGAAGCCTGCTCAGTTTAGTGGAGGAATGTTGGTCTCTGGGGCAGAGTTTGCCCTTTGCCCTCTGGCTCTGCTCTTTCACACCTGCCTCTTTGCCACTGGTGGGGGGTGGGGGGTGGGGAGAGGCCATTAGGCAGCTGGCTAGGTCTCTTCTTGTATTCCTTCATTCCTTTTGTTCTACTATGTAAGAAAATGTGCTTCTTTTCTGGGTGTCTGTTGTCCTCCACCAGAATTCAGAAATTGTTTTGAAGAAGTTGGTCAGCATTTAAATGATCTGCTGCTGAATTTATGGGAGAGAAAGTGGTCTCCCCATCTTATTGCCTCACAATCTTGGAACTACTCCCCCCCCCCCCCCCACCTTTTTTGTATCCATTCAGCCAGTCTGTGTCTTATGGTTGGAGCATTTAATCCATTTACATTTTAAGTAATTATAGATATATATGTTCCTATTGCAATTTTCTTAATTGTTTGGGCTTGATTTTGCAGATGTTTTCTTTTCTTGTATTTCTATTTTGTCTGTTTTTTTTAATTCATTTGTTTTTCTCTTTTTATTTTTTTCTTTACATTATTGTATTGGTTTTGCCATACATTGACATGAATATAGTAATGCAT
>ML663423.1:41150-62843 GCA_007570785.1 Antilocapra americana | reverse complement strand
TCTGTATATAAGATCTAGTACCTTAAATCTACTTCTCAATTTCACTGTATAGTCACAAGGGGTTTAATTTAGGTCATACTTGAATGGTTTAGTGGTTTTCTCCACTCTTTCCAGTTTCAGTCTGAATTTGGCAATAAGGACTTCATCACCTGAGCCACAGTCTGCTCCGGGTCTTGTTTTTGCTGAATGTATAGAGCTTCTTCTTTGGCTGCAAAGAATATAATCAATCTGATTTCAGTGTTGACCATCCGGTGATGCCCATGTGCAAAGACGTCTCTTGTGTTGTTGAAAGAGGTTTTTGCCATGACCAGGGTGTTCTCTGTCCAGAACTCTATTAGCCTTTGCCCTGCTTCATTCTGTACTCCAAGGCAAAATTTGCCTGTTACTTTAGGTGTTTCCTGACTTGCTACTTTTGCGTTCCAGTTCCCTAAATGAAAAGGACATGTTTTTTTGTTGTTGTTAGTTCTTGAAGATGTTATAGGTTTTCATAGAACCGTTCAACTTCAGCTTCTCCAGCATTACTGGTTGGGGGCATAGGTTAGGATTATCTTCATGTTGAATGGTTTGCCTTGGAAATGAACAGAGACCACTCTGTCATTTTTGAGATTGCATGCAAGTACTGCATTTCAGACTCTTTGATTGAATATGATAGCTACTCCCTTTCTTCTAATGGATTCCTGCCCACAGTGTTGAATAAATTGGGTTCCGAAGTAAATTCACCCATTCCAGTCCATCGTAGTTCACTGATTCCTAGAATGACAACGTTCTTGTCATCTCCTGTTTGACTACTTCCAACTTGCCTTGATTCATGGACCTAACATTTCAGGATCCTATGCAATGTTGCTCTTTACTGCATTGGACCTTGGTTCTGTCACAGTCACATCCACAGTGGGTCATCATTTTTGCTTTGTCTCCATCCCTTCATTCTTCCTGGAGTTATTTCTCCATTGATCTCCAGTAGCGTATTGGACACCTACTGACCTGGGGAGTTCATCTTTTGGTGTCCTATCTTTGTGCCTTTTAGTACTGTTCATGGGATTCTCAAGGCATTGGCATGGCAGCTGCGACAAGAGGAGCTACTCTGGGCCAGAGATCAAGGTCAGGGTCGATAGGAGCTGCCCCACAGCCAATATCAGGGGCAGTAGCCTAGGGGAACCTGAGGCTGTGTCTGAGGTCAGAGGTGACAGCTGCACTTTGCTGGAGCAGCTGTGAAGAGATAGCCCATGTCCAAGGTAAGAGAGATCCAGAAGCGGAGCCTAGAGGAGCTATCTCATGCTTGAGGTCAGGGACAGTGGCTGAGGGGAGCTATGCCAAGTCCAGGGAGTGGCAGCTGTGTGGGTGCAGGAGAGCCGAAAGAAGCTACTCCAGGTTCAAGGTCAGGAGGGACAGCCACAAGGAGATTCCCCTTGTCCAAGGTAAGGAGCAGTGGCTGTGCTTTGCTGTAGCAGCCGTAAAGTAATACCCTACATCCAAGGTAAGTGAAACCCAAACAAGAGGGTAGGTGTTCTAAAAGGGCATCAGAGGGCAGAGGTACTGAAATCATAATCACAGAAAACTAGCCAATCTGATCACATGGACGACAGCCTTGTCTAACTTAATGAAACTAAGCCATGCTGTGTAGGGGCCCCCAGGATGGAAGAGTCATGGAGGACAGGTCTAACAAAATATAGTCCACTGGAGAAGGGAATGTTAAACCACTTCAGTATTATTCTGTAATGCTATTTTCTTAACTGGTTGATCATCTGCTTGGTTTCCCTGTGATACTTCTGAACTCCCTTCTTTGGTGTGATTTGAAATTGGAGACTGAAATCTCAGTGGGCAGATGGACTACCTCCAAGAGCCTAAGGATTTGATCACCGTGTTTGATTAGGAACACTTGGGTGGTCAAATGACCTCTTTTTTCCCAATAGTAGCATGTGCATGTAGCACCAGAAAGGCATACTTGGAGTCTCTGTAAATGGCTACCCTATTTCCTTTTCCTTACTCTAAAGCTCAAGTCATGGCTATGAGCTCAGTCAAATGGGCTGAAGTACCTGGTGGCAAAGGTTTAGGCTCTATGGTCTCAAAACTGGAGACTACCACATATCCAGCTCTTCCTTTTCCATCCAAGACAAAGCTTCTTCCATCAGTGTACCAGATTCCTCAGGATTGGTCCGAGGATCTTCTGAAAATCCCTCTAGGGCTTTTTTACAGTGGTCCAAAATTTCTAGTCAAGCATAAAAGGGGAGAGAGCATTCAGAAGTAGGTAGGAAGGTAACTGGGTTCAGAACCTCATGAGGAGATATAGTCAGGCCTGGGTTTTCCATCAGCACTTCTGGATATCTGAGGATCTTTTCATCAGACATCCATAAATGGCCTCTCCCATTCAGAAGTTGTTTCACTTGGTGGCTGGTAAAAAAATAGTTAGCTTGCCCCCAAGAGAGAATTTTAAAGCATCTTCTATCAGGACTGCAATAGTTGCAAGATTTCAAAGGCAGAGAGAGATTTCTTCCCAATGAAGAAGTAGGACATTCAGGGACTACCAGAAACTGGTGGGGAAATATTTGTCCATCCCAGGAACAAAGAAGTGCTTGGGTGAATTTTTCTGTAATTGTTTTTCTTGCAGCAACCATAATGGTATCGGTTTGGGAGGAGAATGCTCCAGAGTAGGAGATCAGGGCAGAGTAGGTAGCCCATGTGTCAACCAAGAAATTCTCAGACCTACCTGCCACATCCAGTTGCATGCTAGCTCCAGTCCCATGATGTTTTCTATGACAGGTGGGTTGGCTGGAGAGGGCCATTACAGTCCTGTTGAGATATTGTGAGGGAAAACTTGGCCCTTGACCTTGAAGTTCTTGGGACCTGAAGAGAGAGTACTGCCAAATGTCCCAATTGATGGCATTTGTAGTTAGTCATTTTAGAAGACTTTGACCACTTTTGGCCTAATGTCCCACCTGCCTGCAGATTAGGCATTTGCCTCATGCGTTTTTCTTCAAGAACTCAGGGTTTACCATAGGGTTTCCCTGGAGGAAGGTCAGCATCTGAGCATGATTTGTCTCTTTCCTTTTCTCCCTTTCCTGGGCCTCAGCCTCCCTCTCCTATTCTGTTAGAAAAGTTATTAGTGACTGTCTAGATCATCTCTTCTAAAGAGGCAATAAGGTTCTGCTGATGTAGCTGTTGTAACTCTATTCTGATATCTGATGCATATTGGGACAGAAATTTGTCCTTTAAAATCCCCTGTCCCTCCTAAGAGTCTAATTCCAGATTGGTAAACTTTTGGAGGCCCTATTTTAGTGTATCCATGGGTTCTTGTTGGATTCCTGAATTATTGCTGAGACTGGGGTATAGCTGATTACTTTATGCTGGGCTGCTTTTATCCCTGATTTTACTCAGATAAGAGCATTGTATAAGTGATCCCTTTCCCAGATGTGCTCAGGATCATTATAATTTCAAGTAGCATCTGAGGAGGGGACCACAGAATACCCCACTGGGTATTTATCACGTGGCTTGTGAAGCCCCATAGCATAATTTTGGGCTTCCTTTCAGACCCTAGCATACCAGGGTCAGATAAAGTTTGACTAAATATGACCATGATGTCCTTCCATGACAAGCCAATGGCCAAGGTAATGTGTTAGAATGTATCTATGTATTTGCCTGGGTCATATGGGTATAGCCTCCCAGATCCTGTGTGGTCTGTCTTAACTCTAAGTGGAAGAAAGGCTAATGGATCTGGGTTGGCCCATATTCTCCTCCAGTTTCAACTGAGAGTCATACTTGAGTTGGCTGTTGTGGAGGGGGTACTCCCAGATATGTGGGCGCATTTGGATATGAGGAAGGAGCTCCTGCAACTTGGGAGCCATGAGAGGTGAGATTTCATGGGGGCTTCTTTCTCTTGGCTGTCTGTGCCTAAAACCATTTGCCTTTTAGGCTCACTTTTAGGGCATACAACAATCCAATACTTAAGACAGAGTTTCTTCATATGAAATTCGGACATAGGGGATCCCTGTCCATTTATCTTGTCTTTTGCAGACTAAGTCTCGCTGCAGGATGGTATTGTAATTTAAACTCCCATCCTCAGATCAGTGTCCCTTATCCCCCATAAGATACCATGGCCACACGGTGTCAAAGAAAAATTTTAAGCGACTTTTAGAGTTAGAGAATCGAACAGTTCCAGTTATCTAGGATTCATCTCAAGGTTGTCTGTTGGGAAGTGGCTTGGATATTTCCCTTCTGAAAGACAGTGAAGATGGAGAGGGGGGAAAAAACCTAATAGGTCTCCTTCTTTTTTTATTGCTGGACTTCCTTAGGGGTGAGAATTTCTGAAACTTATCCTACCCACTTCTGTTGCAACCTGACAGCCAGGCGTCCCCAGGTCAGAGTGCAGATATCCAGGTATGTTGAGGTATTACAACTTCCCAAGGGCCAAATGCCTAGGTAGGTTGAGGCAGGTTGACCTCCTGGAACCCCTAGACTGGTGGCTCCCTGAGCAGGCTGAGGCATGACAACCTTCCAAGTTGAGGCAGATTGATCTCCTGGGAGCCTAGGCTGGAGTTAGACATCCCCAAGGTTTCCAGCATGACTACTTCTGGGTAGGATTAGGGGGTTATAATCTTAACTCATTGCCAGTTTTCCCATCATGGAGGGGAAAAATATTATGATGTAAAGCAATCCAAGCCTGTTCCCAGAGACTGGGAAACTGGCAAAACAACCACAAGTCTTATCCTCTTATTTCTCTGAGGGAGTGTAAGTCACTGATTTCCTCCCCTAGTTACTCATAAGAGCAGTTTAGAGTTTTTTCAGTGGTAAACATTTAATTGTCATAGACTCACTTTAGGTAATAACAGAAATAATGACAAAGGAGTGGGTTATCTGATAATGTTGGGGACATTAAGAATATTTTAATAATAAGCAGGGTGGAGTGATATTGCTTACAAGGGGGGCAGAGCCCTGGTTATAGGAGTTAGTAAATAACAGATTAATAAGAGGCAACAAACCAGATATTCCATACAAGTGGAGTGATGATTTGATCCAGGATTATGTTTGGAACTTTAGGAGAAAGGTGGTAAGGCTTTGGGCCCAACCAGCCTTCAGGGTTAACTCCCCAAATGGCAATCATCCTCAGAAGCCCAATTTCCCTTGAACAGATGCCAACAGATGTACTTCTAGCAGTCATTGTGTGCCTATTACGCACTCTAGTGGGTCCACTGAGAGATGCTGTTGTTGCACATGTTGTAGGAAACACAGAAGATGAAAGCATGAATATCTAGAGGGATAAGATATTATACAGTGTTTCCATCCCAAGGGCGAACTATCTTCTGATTGTCCCTTCAGAAAATTATAGACACAAAATTGTGGGCCTGGATGGGGCTCCCATAAAGAGCATGAAACAGGATGGAAGGAAGCAGAGCACAACTTTAAAAGCATGACATAGCCCAGGGGCAACACATAAACCAAAAATCAAATGGGTCCAAGATAACAGACAAGTCAAATTCAACTAAAACTTGATCCTCAATCTGCAAGCTAAATGACACACTCAGACGCACTAGGACAGTTACAAGATATTATCTAAACACCAAGAAGTGGGTGGTTCCCTAATTGTTGGAAAGATCCTCTCACTCATTAGCATATGAAATCATACAGCTCACAAAAACTAACCACATCACATTTCATAGCCACTACACACACTTTGCAATGGCCCCACACTCTGTGGAGTGTGCTTCGTTTTGAATCTGAACAAATCTACCTCTTACCTATCGCTGTGTCTCTCACTGAATTCTTTTGGCAACAAAAAATCATGAACTGGAGCTTCATTAGTTCCTGAAACCAGGCACCGTAGGTTTTGGCTGGGTTCATGTCCCAGTTGGACATGGCTGAATGATGAAGCATAACAAAGTGTCCCTGCCATATGTGCTCGAATCCCAATCTTAGGCAAACAGTTTCAAACACAATTTTCAGAAATGGAAAGATAATGACTTGCCCAATACTTTGCAAACAGTGGCATCGATGGGGAGAAGAGCTGAAGGATGGGGAGAAAAAGCAGTGGGAAAATGTCTCAAGGAACCCCTTTCATAACTTGCTGGAAAGAAAAAACTACTAAATGCCTAACCTGTGCCTACAGTTTTCATTGGCCTTATCCTTGGCACAAAAGAGGTTAAGGACAGAGGAACACTCACCTGCTTGTGTTACAGCTACTAGGGTGCAGAGGATAGTGGAGTCTTTGGTACATACTGGGGAAGAGCCTCTCCAGAGTCCCCCAGTTACACCCATTATGGCTTGCCTGTTCACAGAGGTTTTGAGGAAACAAGAAATGACATATAATAAAGAAATTAAGATTTTGTTAGTCATATGTCCTTCTAGCCAAAAGGGTGAGAACCTTCTACTTTAACCAGAGGTCTTTGGAATCTGAGACTGAGCTGTGTGAGTTTTCTGTGGAGTTTGTTTTTGCTGTCCTGGTTTCCAGAATGCTGGGCTTCTTGCCACTTCCACTGTGCTGGGTTTCTCTCACGTTCAGCTTTCAGAGTGTGAGCTTTCACCATGTGAGCTTTCACCGAGTTGTGGTCCCACTGTGTTTGGTTTCCACCTTGAGGGGGGCAAGCTGAGGTTGTTTTAGCCAGGTTACACTCAAGTCCCAGCATTAGATACACCAGGAGAATGTGTAATTTCCTCAGTTCTGTCTCAACACATAGAAGACTTGAAATGGGAGACCAATGTTATATCTCGGTTACAATTCAGTTTTATATGACAAGCAAAGTACACCCTCAAAGCATGAGAGAAGGCCAACCCCAAAATAGGCTCAATCTTGGCTCCTCTTGTTATGTGTTTTGTGTCCCCCTTCTGAGCCTACCCTATATAAATTGCACTAGCCAGGAAGTCTTGTTTTTCAGCTGAGGTTCTCAATCCAGTCCTCAGATTCTCTTTTGTTCCATTTTTGGGGGCTTTTTCCTTTCTTTGTCTTTTAGCCACCCCATTTTGGTCTACTTTTTCTGTTCTAACTACCTAACCATTGCTTCTTAACCTTCTTACAGATTTCTCAGGAGGCAGGTAAGGAGGTCTGCTATTTGCATCTCCTTGAGAATTTTTCACACCTTTTTGTGACCCACACTGTTAAAAGCTTTAGGACAGTCAAAAATTTGCTTGTACACACACACACACACACACACACACATAATATCTCATTTGTCTTTTTAATCTTTTAGTGTTCATTTATCATGTACATCAGATTATGGTTTAATACTTATTCAGTAATAGAAATGTTTTTTTCCCCTTATGCCTTTGTGGAGAGTTTTCTAGACTGGTAAGAATTTTTGAATTATTTTCATCTGGATTACTCATGAACAACTCGTATTTCTCACACAATGCTGTTTCCTGGGTTGGGGAGATCTGTTTGTGGGGTGAACTCTGAAAGACAGATGAATATGCATCAGTATCAAATAGAAAGAAAAAAATCAATAATATGAATAAATTGTATTCTCTCAAAGTTTTCTCTTGAAGACCTACATCTCTGTACTTTGTATTCAGTTAAGGTTTGAGCAAATTGTCATTTCCTTTTGACCTTATTTGAAATAGGTTTCTAAGTAGGTAGTTAGGTTAAGCACCGGTTCTTTATAAGAAAAGGAGATCAGAAACAACACAGAGACATTACTATGTTAAGTCAAAGCCCGAAGTTGGACAGTTACAATCCAATAGAGACCTCAGATGAAAACAAATCTGCGAACACTTTGATTACAGACTTGATCCCCAGGAGTTTGAGAACACATTTATTTAAGCTACCAGGTATAGGGGACCTTTTAATGGCAACCCTAGAAGGCAATGGTACCATACTCCAGTACTCTTGCCTGGAAAAATCCCATAGCCAGAGAACCCTGGTAGGCTGCAGTCCATGGGGTCGTGAAGAGTTGGACAGGACTGAAGGACTTCACTTTCACTTTTCACTTTCCACTTTCATGCATTGGAGAAGGCAATGAAAACCTACTCTTGTGTTCTTGCATGGAAAATCCCAGGGATGAGTAAGTCTAGTGGGCTGCCATCTGTGGGGTCGCACAGAGTCTACAAGACTGAAGTGACTTAGCAGGAGCAGCAACAGCAAAGCAATACACCTATTTCCTCTTTTTTTTTAAAATTTTCTTTATTGTGTTGGTTTTGCCATACATTGACATGAAACCGCCATGGGTATACATATGCTCCCCCTCCAGAACCCCCCTCCCTCCTTCCTCTTGAAAAGAGGCTTTCAATTTCAAATGAGGCCTCTTTTTCTTATGTAAGTTCTCAGGGAAAAGTAACTGGTAAAGAACTATCCTACCCTAAACTGATGAGGCTCACAAATGCTAATGCTCCCTAAGAATTTTTATTCTTTTGTAGAGATTCAACGAGTCTAAAACTCATTCCTAGCTCTTGAGTATAGTTTATCTAGGAAATAGTAGGATATGCATAATTTACAGGAAGTGTTAGAAGAAGATATCAGGAAGGCAGCCTGACCTGGTAAAAAAGACAGTCTTCTCCTTTCATCCCTACCATAGATCTATTTCTAAATCCCTATGATGTGAAGGGCAGTAACCAAGGCATTGCTTCCTAATGATTTAGTGATGTCACAATGTTTTGATGTCATGACAACCATGATTCTCTAAAGCACCCCTAATAAATATACTAGGCTACAGTAGCCATGGGGAAGAGTAGAGTATCACAATCCTTTCCAAATCATTGAAACCACCTAGGCCTTTCACCCAGAAAGTTAGTCTGACATGTTGTTGACACCTTCTGCACTGCAGAATTTGTAGTGTATGCCCACAACTCTTATCACCAGTCCCCTGGATTCCCTAGAATCCATTCAAAGTTGGAAACTACATGTCTGGAAAAAACAATGAATAAAAGGAATGAAATTCAGTCAAAACTGAAGGGCTCCAACCCAAGAAGATGAACATGGTCCCCAAACCCAACAATAAGCTGTGATGAGCACCAAACTCCAATTCCAGGCAAGCTCACCATTAATCCCTGCGTCCAATTGTAGGAAATCTCTCAAATACTGATAAATAGTGCAGAGTTTAAGACCTATACAAACTTGAGATATTGTGTCAAGAAGATCTCTCAATCTTCCATCTTAGCCAAACCAAAAAGACAGATTCTGTACTGCAGGATATCAGGCCAAAGGCATGCTCAACTGAGAATATTTGGAGACTACAGAATCAGGTACCAGACATTATAGAGAAGCCACTTATCCAGAGTGAAGCCATATAAAATCCTTTTGTGCCACTTTCAGAGAATAAATATTCATCTCCCAGATGAGCAAGTTGATAAAATTAAAATCATTAGTACCATTCAGCATTGAAACAAGGCAATGCAGGGTCCCTCTATGGAACTTAATCAAGGAGATCCAGTGTACAGCCTGTGATTTTCAGTCCTCAAATGTCAGCATTCAATAAGCAGACAGTTGAAAATATGTACACTGTGCAGGCACACATGGAAGACAATGAAGACTTCAAGAACAGACCATCTTTCCAGGGCAAGGGACAGAAAATTCTACAGATTGGTGATAAGATGGAGAAAGATGAAGAGGACAATGAAGGGAAGATGTCAGAGCTAGGATCTGGCTTTCTGTGGGTGGTGGTAGTTGCTCTAGACCTGGCAGCAGGACTTACAGATATATTTCAGTTTACTAAACATTTTTTATTAAAATCATTGATTTTAATGTACTCTCTTGCTTCAATTAGCTTTTACAATCCTAATACCTCAGCATGCTAGACTAGAACAACTGCAGTACAATGGCTTAAAAATTCAATAAATATCATTTGGGGGAGGGGCTGGGACTTGCAGGATATTTACTTTATCAGGTTGTATCAACACTCAGCATACTTAATAGAGCTGGAGCCAGGATTCACCAATATAGAGACTGTTCTCTTAAGCGGTTTTCAATTGTGAAATTATATAGCCACATATCTTCAATTACATTATTTTTCTTTGAATATTTCTCTGCTTATACAAAAGCAATATAGCACTAACTTTTAAGTCTCATTTTTTAATTTTTAAATTAAAATTTTAAAGGTTTTTTTTCTCACTATTCTAAATCTGCCAATTGTGCTAAATGACTTCCTGCCACTATATATGGTCAACTTTGTAATAACTCCTCCTGCTATACCAGAGATTCTAAAGAAAATATAAAGTCAGATAAAATGCAAAAGCACAGACAAATCAAGCTTCTGAGGAGTATTGGGAATAAAGAAGGGCTACAGTAAAATAGGTCATGGCTTGACTTATTGACATAGTGTCAGGGAAGTTCTGACAATATATAAAAAATCCTTGTAAATAGCTCATTTGTCATAGATATCATTAAGTTTCTATTTCTCCTAGCTAGTTCTCATTAAGTCTCTCCACTCATTGCATACACTGCCTACAGATGATAATCCTGCTTGATCGCAAATTTAAACCCTATATTTCAACTTCATTCTTAGTCTTATGACAGGATTATTTATGACCTAATCAGCCATCACCTTTTGTATTAGTACAGCTTCTATAGTCTTTCCCATTGCTTCTGATATCTTCATATATGTGACTGTGGAGGCCATCTTTTTGTTTTCCTCACATCATCTCCACCTTCTCTGGAGCATCCAGATACCTCAATCAGTGTTTCTTATGTCCTCTTCATGGCAACAATTGTGACCACACTCATGACCTCTTATCAATCTTATTAAAGTATGAAATAGGCACATATTCCTAAAAGACTGGGTAAACTTCACTAAAACCTGAGAAATACTTCAGAAAAGGGACACTCATCATACCTGATACATTCTGGACTAACTTGGTGGGAATGAAAATAAGGGAGATTCACATTCTTGCTATGGAAAAATTATGGAATACAATAGAACCTAAAATCTCTTTCACTTGTGACATAAAAATAGACATGCAACATAGGGAAAAAAGGAAGCATAGATATGTACATTGGGAGACATGTTGTGATTTATGGATTTTATGACAGACTTGTTCAAGTGATAAAATAGCCTACCCCTCAATAGGGAAGAACTATATGTTTCTCTCAATATTATAATTTCATCTCAGTTCCAGAGCCTTCTGTCCTGATCCTTTCTGCTCTAGACAAGGGAAAGATAAATTAGAGGTTATTATTCCCAAACAGAAAAGGAAATATCCCAATGGCTCAGAGTCTTCAACCAAGACAAGATAGAAATCCTCATTTCAGAAGACAGGAAGAAGCTCCAATAAGTGACTGGAGAAAACGAAGCAGAGAAATCTCCACAGAGGAAGAACTTTTTTTCCCCAATTGATTGAGACAGCCAGGTAAAGAAATAATATAGAAAAAGATTTAACCCTTTAGTGTGAAATGCCTGAAGTTCTATCAGTAAAGAAAGAATGTTTTTGTATCTGATCCTGTTAGATGTGGATAGATGTGCTTTTGTGTGTTCAGTCATTTCCAACTCTTTGCAACTACATGGATTTTAGTCCACAATTCCCTCTGTCCAAGGGATTTTCCAGGCAAGATACCTGGGGTGGGTTGCCATTTCCTACTCCATTAAATTAGATATATAGAGATGAAGAAAAACATTACCCATGTATTTTCTTACATCTCTTTCAAGGCAAACAAAACCATATAAGCTCTTTACTTCAGAGGCTGTCTGATATTCCAAAATTGCACTTGTGAATGAGGCAATGATAAAACTGTGGATAAAACTGGGGTGTGTCAAAGCATATAAGTGACAAATTAAAGACAAAATTTACCTCTAGAAATCTGGTCTTCCTCAAAATTCAGTGAGACCCATTTTGTTTCTAAACCATGTAACAAAAGAAGTGAAAATAAAAATTGTTCAGTTGTGTTCAACTCTTTCATCTCCATTGACTACAGTCCATGGAATCTCCAGGCCAGAATACTGGAGTGGGTAGCATTTCCCTTCTCCAGGGTATCTTTACAACACAGTCTCCTACATTGCAGGCAGATTATTTACCAACTGCACCACAAGAGAAGTCCAGTATGTGGCTTAGTTGCTAAGTTATGTCTGAGTCTTGTAATCCCATGGACACACTGACAACAGAAGACTCAATCTTTATTGCCACTCAATACCTAGGGAAGGTGAAATAAACAGATTGGAGTTGAGTTCAGAGAAGAGGAACATAAAACTGTATCAGACTGAATTTTCTACATTTTCACTTTTTCTCTTCCTAAACCTTATTTTCCAGAATTTCCTGGTAACTGTAACAATGCTGCAGAGCTTGTGTTGTCTTGGTGTTGGAAGAAACAGGTAAATGAGCTTGTGGCACTGATTTTTCCCTCAGGGCTTAATTAATAAGTCAATATGTCCAATATATACATTCTTTGAAAGAGATTCTAGAAATCAGGTAGTAGCATGCTCCAAATGCCAAATCTAGAACACTCACATGTGGCACTAATTGCAGATTAGGAACTTGATACCACTTATCCCTCCTGGACATGGTTTGCAACAAGATCAATAAGTAGTAGGCACACTGGTAAATTTTTTACCTACAGTTAAAGTATGAGGTATAGGTAGGTGCTGGAATGAAGAATGGCTGGGTTTGTATTTAGAAACATCAGTGCCCATGAGGAAGTTACATGGAAGTTGATTGATGTTGAATTCTGATTATCCACAACTGAAGAAAATAAGTATGTTTCTTCGCATGATGTTAGAAATATTTGGTACAACAGATGCTGATGATGTTTTTCAAGGATAGCTGTAATGTGTTTCCTCACTAGATCCTACTAGCTATGCTGTCTTTAATCCTATCCCTGCAAGAAATGTTTAGAGAAACGAAAACACAACTGTGTGCTGCCCTGATGCTAGAGCTACTGTATGTCCTGTTATAGGGAATAGGCCAATCATCAGTCTCTTCCACTCATACTGCTAATTCCAGGCAAGTTGTAAATACAACATCCCAAGACAGCAAAGCCAATAGGGTTCTCAAAAATCTTTTTTTTTTCATAGCTTTACTCCACAGAAGAGACATCAGAATTGATCACTCCTACACTGATAAATTTCTGAATAGTTTCACTATATATGATGTTTTCAACCTTTTCTGTCATTCCCACACCCCATTCACTGTCCATTCTTCCAACCACCGGCCAGGCAAGTTATGAAAGCTCATACATATATTTTTGCCTTGGCATGCATGCATGTATGCACACACACACAGCCTTGAAAGGAACCTTGCACGTATTTAAAACTGTAGGTCTACTTTTTCAGGATATTGGATTTTGGTAAGCTCTCTCTTTTTGTCCTAGCCGCTTTCTTTCACTTCCTTGTCAGTCAAGTCAATGTGTAATTATACTTCTACAACTTAACTAGAATGTTAGAAAACCTTAGGATTTGATCATAAAGTGTGCTGATCTGTAAGCAGGTAGACAGCATTGGAAGTGCACCTTGGACTGCTGAGTGATATAGACCTGTGTTCGGTATTTTCCCATTGCCTAGGACAGGTTCACAGAGCCCATCATGTTGGCATGATTCCATTCCCTGAAATTTTCGTCCAGGATCCACACACAAATGGCCAGGAGCTTTTGTCTCAGCTGACTTGGAGCACACCTTTCCCAGCCTAACTTCCCAAAATCATTCCTTGTCAATATGCACTTTCTTCATGACATTGTATAAAATACAGGCACTGGCCTATGGGAGGTCTATGCATTTACTTTGCATTTTACTGCCAGAGGGAAATAACCCTTGGATGGAGCAGGAAAATAGTTGAAAATAGGAAGCTCAATTTTCAGCTCTTCACCTCCCCATATATAAAAATGAACTGGAAGAGATAAGTGCAATGATGGGCAAAGATGAAACCAGGATGGGTGGGTCTGCACCTGCAGATCCTAACAGATGAGTTAGCTTTAGTCCTTATCAGTTCTGTGAAGCCAAAGGGAACACTTCTCTATATCTGAAATTGGAGGACCCTGGGAGCCCCAGCAGGTGCTCAAAGCCAAGGTCACCAGGAGGGGATCACAGGTGGGGCTATGATGTTGCCTGGGAGACCTGTCTCCCTTGGGCCAGAGGGAAGGCACTGCTATTTTTATTATGGAAAATGTAGTCTGTGGATATTGGAAAAAAAAACCTTGGTCAGTGCACATAGTATTAAAACATACATAAAAAGCATGTTTAATTTCACTACAGTCCATATTTTGAGGATTCCTAGCTGGCTCAATGGTAAAGAACCCTCCTGCCAATTCAGGAAAAAAGAGTTAGATCCCTGGGTCAGAAAGGTCCCCTGGAGAAGGGATTGATAACCCACTCCAGTATTCTTATCTGGAGTATTCCATGGAGAGAGGAGCCTGGGCAGCTATAGTCTATTGGGTTGCAAAAGAATCAGACATGGCTGAGGGACTGAGCACATAATATTTTAGGCTATCTGTTTCAGCATACTTTTTCAGCTCATATTTTGAAAGTTGAAATTATACTTCATGTGCTTGTTGATTTTCATTGTTTTTACTTTCCACATTTTATTATAAATATTTTGAAACATTCAATGAGGTTGCACACATTTTCCAGCTAAAACACAAAGACTTCTCACCTAGATTCTACTGTAACTATTTTACAATACTATCCATTTGTCCATCCCTCTATGCATCCATCAATCCATTTTTTTCCTTGCATAAATTAGTGAGCTATATTTTTTCACAACACTTTTCTTTGGATATAAAAATTACATACAAAAATATAACAATCTTTTCCCCAGTCATGTTATTTTTTATTGCAGTATACAATATTGTGTTAAATTCTGCTTTACAGCAGTCATTCAGTTATACACATATATGTATGTGTATATATACATATATATACACACACAAATGGACACACATATATGTATGTGTATATATACATATATACACACACACAAACAGACACACATATATGTATGTATACATAAAAGCTTTTCTCTTTTTTTTTACTATGCTGCAGGGTATGTGGGATTAGTTTCCTGAACTAATTGAGTCCACGTTCCCTGCAGTGGAAGTGTGGAGTCTTAACCACTGAAATAGCAAGGAAGCCCCAAATGTATTGTTTTCCAGTATGGTTTATCATAGAATACTGAATATTCTTCTCAGTGCTGTAAAATAGAAACTTGTCAATACATTCAGTGTACTTCAGTTTGTATCTCTCTCTCTCTTTTTAAAACTTATTTATTTTAATTGGAGGCTAATTACTTTACAACTTTGTAGTGGTTTTTGTCATATATTGACATGAACCAGCCATGGGTGTACATGTGTTCCCCATAGTGAACCCCCTTTCATCTCCCTCCCCATCCTATCCCTCAGGGTCATCCAATGGACCAGCCCAGAGCACTCCATCTCATGCATCATAATTGGATTTGTGATCTGTTTCACATACGATAATACACAGGTTTTAATGCTATTCTTTCCAATCATCCCACTGTTGCCTTCTTCCACAGAGTCCAAAAGACTGTTCTACATATCTGTGTCTCTTTTGCTGTCTTGCATATAGGTTATCATTACTATCTCTCTAAATTTCATATATATGCATTATTATACTGTACAATGGAAGTGATAAATAGATTTAAGGGACTAGATCTGATAGACAGAGTGCCTAATAAACTATGGACAGAGGTTCATGACATTGTACAGGAGACAGGAATCAAGAATATCCCTAAGAAAAAGAAATGCAAAAAAGCGAAATGGCTCTCTGAGAAGGCCTTAAAAATAGCTATGAAAAGAAAAGAAGTTAAATGCCACAGGACTGGAAAAGTCAGTTTTTATTCCAATCCCAAAGAAAGGCAATGCCAAAGAATGCTCAAGCTACAGCATAATTGCACTCAGGTCACACGCAGGTAAAGTGATGCGCAAAATTCTCCAAGCCAGGCTTCAGCAATACATGAACTGTGAACTTCCAGATGTTCAAGCTGCTTTTATGAAAGGCAGAGGAACCAGAGATCAAATTGCCAACATCTGCTGGGTCATGGAAAAAGCAAGAGAGTTCCCTAAAAACAGCTATTTCTGCTTTATAGACTATATCAAAGCTTTTGACTGTGTGGATCAAAATAAATTGTGGAAAATTCTGAAAGAGGTGAGAATATCTGAAAGGCACCTGACCTGCCTCTTGAGAAATCTGTATGCAGACCAGGAAGGAAAAGTTAGAAATGGACATGGGACAACAGACTTGTTCCAAATAAGAAAAGGAATATGTCAAGGCTGTCTATTGTAACCCTGCTTATTTCACTTATATGCAGAGTACATCATGAGAAACGCCAGACTGAAAGAAACACAAGCTGGAATCAAGATTGCCGGGAGAAATAAAAATAACCACAAATGTGAAGATGACACTTTCTTACAGCAGAAAGTGAAGAAGAACTAAAGAGCCTCTTGACGAAAGAGAAGGAAGAGGGTGAGAAGTTGACTTAAAACTCAACATTCAGAAAACTAAGATCATGGAATCCGGTCCCATCACTTCATGGAAAATAGATGGGGAAACAGTGGAAACAATGGCTGACTTTATCTTTCTGGGCTCCAAAATCACTACAGATGATGCTTGCAGCCATGAAATTAAAAAAAAAACAATTATTCATTGAAAGAAAAATTATGTCCAACCTGGACAGCATATTGAAAACCAGACACTACTTTGTCAAATAAATTCCATCTAGTCAAGGCTATGGTTTTTCCAGTGGTAATATATGGATGTGAGAGTTGCACTATAAAGAAAACTGAGCACTGAATAATTGAGGCTTTTGAATTGTAGTGTTGGAGAAGACTCTTGAGAGTCCCTTGGACTGCAAAGAGATCTGATGAGTTATCCTAAAGGAAATCAGTCCTAAATATACTTTGGAAGGACTGATGCTGAAACTGAAACTGCAATACTCTGGCCACCTGATGTGAGGAGCTGACTCATTTTAAAAGACCCTGATGCTGAGAAAGATTAAGAGCAGGAGGAGAAGGGGATGATGATGATGAGATGGCTGGATGGTATCACTGACTCAATAGCCATGGGTTTGGGTGGACTCCGGGATTTGGTGATGGACAGGGAGACCCTGTGAGCTGCAGTTCAAGGGGTCACAAAGAGTCAGACACTTCTGAGTTACTGAACTGAACTGAACTGAACTAATACTGTATTGGTGTTTTTCTTTCTGGCTTACTTCACTCTGTAAAATAGGCTCCAGTTTCATCCACCTCATTAGAACTGATTCAGATGTGTTGTTTTTGATAACTGAGTAATGTTCATTTGTGTATATGTACCACATCTTTCTTATCCATTTGTCTGTTGATGACATCTAGGTTGCTGCCATGTCTTGGCTATTATATACTGTGCTGTGATGAATATTGAAGTACACGTGCCTCTTTCATTTCTGGTTTCCTCAGTGTTTGTGCCCAACAGTGGAGTCATTTGGTGATACACAGTTCTATTTCCAGTGTTTTTTGAATCTCCATACTGTTCTCCATAGTTGTTGTACTAGTTTGCATTCCCACCAATCCACCAACAGTGTAAGAGGGTTCCCTTTTCTCCACACCCTCTCCAGAATTTATTGTTTGTAGATTTTTGGATAAAAGCCATTCTGATCAGTGTGAGATGGTACCTCATTTGCATTTCTCTTATAATAAGTGATGTTGAGCATCTTTTTAAGTGCTTGCTAACCATCTGTATGTCTTCTTTGGAGAAATGTCTGTTCGGTTCTTTGGTCCATTGTTTGATTGGATCATTTATTTTTCTGGAATTGAGCTGCAGGAGTTGCTTGTATATTTTTGAGGTTAATTCTTTGTCAGTTGCTTTATTTGCTATTATTTTCTCCCATCCTGAAGGCTGTCTTTTCACCTTTCTTATAGTTTCCTCATTTTGCAAGGCTTTTAATTTTAATTAGGTCCAACTTGTTTATTTTTGGTTTTATTTCCATTATTCTGGGAGGTGGGTCATAGAGGATCCTACAGTGATTTATGTTGGAGAGTGTTTGCCTATGATTACCTCTAGGAGTTTTATAGTTTCAGGTCTTTTTTAAAAAATTGTTTATTTATTTATTTTCTTTACATTACTGTGTTGATTTTGCCATACATTGACATCAATCCTCCATGGGTATACATATGTTCCCCTTTCAGAATCCCCTCCCACCTGTCTCCCGATTCTATCCCTCTGGTTCATCCCAGTGCACCAGCCCTGAGCATCCTGTATCATGCATCAATCTTGGGCTGGCGATTCATTTCACATATGATTATTTACATGTTTCAATGCAGTTCTTCCATATTATCCCACACTTGCCCTCTCCCATATAGTCCAAAAGACTGTTCTGTACATTTGCATCTCTTTTGCTGTCTTGCATGCTGGGTTATCATTACTATTTTTAATCCATTTTGAATTTGTTTTTGTGTGTGGTATTAGAAAGTGTTCTAGTTTCATTCTTTTAGAACTGCTTGACCAGTTTCCCCAGCACCACTTGTTAAACAGATTGTCTTTTTTCCATTGTATATTCTTGCCTCTTTTGTCAAAGACAAAGTGTCTATAGGTGAATGGGTTTAGCTCAGGGTTTTCTAATTTCTTCCAGTGATCTATATTTCTGTCTTTATTCCAATATCATACTCTCTTGATGACTGTGGCTTTGTAGTATAGCCTGAATTCAGGCAGGATTTTTCTTCCAGTTTCACTCTTCTTTTTCAAGATTGCTCTGGATATTCGAGGTTTTTTTGTATTTCCATACAAATTGTGGAATTATCAGTTCTGTAAAAAATATCATTGATACCTTGATAGGGGTTGCATTGAATCTATCGGTTACTTTGGGCAATATATTCATTTTCACTATATTGATTCTGCCAACCAATAAACATGGCATTTTTCTCCATCTATTTGTGTCCTCTTTGATTTCTTTCATCAGTGTTTTATTGTTTTCTATATACAGGTTTTTTGTTCTTTACATAGATATATTCCTATTTTATTCTTTTATTTTCAATGATGAATGGGATTGTTTCCCTAATTTCTCTTTCTGTTTTCTCATTGTTAATGTATAGGAATGCAAGGGATTTCTCTGTGGTAATTTTATATCCTGCCACTTTACTATATTCATTGATTAGATCTAGTAAATTTCTGGTGGCATATTCAGGGTTTCCTATGTAGAAAATCATGAATTTAAAAAAGGTGAGAGTTTACTTCTTCTTTTACAATATGAATTCCTTTTATTTCATTTTCTTCTCTGATTGCTGTGGCCAAAATTCCAAAACTATGTTGAATAGTAGTGGTGAGAGTGAGCACCATTATCTTGTTCCTGACTTTAGGGGAAATGTTTTCATTTTTTCACCACTGAATGTGGGTTTGACATAAGTAGCTTTTATTATGTTAAGGTGTGTTCCTTCTCAGAGGAGACAATGGCACCCCACTCTAGTACTCTTGCCTAGGAAATTGCATGGACAGAGGAGCCTGGAGAGCTTCAGTCCATGGATTGAGAAGAGTCAGATACGACTGACTGATTTCACTTTCATGCATTGGAGAAGGAAATGGCAACCCATTCCAGTATTCTTACCTGGAGAATCCCAGGGATGAGGGAGCCTGGTGCACTGCCATCTATGGGGTCACAAAGAGTCAGGCACGTCTGAAGTGACTTAGCAGCAGTAGCAACATGTTCCTTCTATTCCTGCTTTCTGGAGGTTTTTTTTTTTTATCATAAATGGATGTTGAATTTTGTCAAAGACTTTCTCTGCATCTATTGGGATAATCCTATGGTTTTCATCTTTCAGTTTGTTAATGTGGTGTATTACATTGACTGATTTGTGTATATTGAAGAATCCTTGCATTCCTGGGATAAAGGCCACTTGATCATAATGTATGACCTTTTAAATATATTGTTGGATTCTGTTTGCTAGAATTTTGTTAAGAATTTTTGCATCTATATGCATCAGTGATATTGACCTGTCAGTCAGTTCAGTTCAGTCACTTACTTGTATCTGACTCTTTGGGACCCCATGACCATAGAACTCCAGACCTCCCTGTCCATTACCAACTGCTGTAGTCCAGCAAAACCCATGCTCATTTCTATCATTTGTTTCTTTCCACACATTTTTGTCTTATCTTTTTAGGTGCACATATAATTGTTGCTGCTGCTTCTCCTAAGTCACCTCAGTCATGTCGGACTCTGTGCAACCCCATAGATGGCAGCCCACCAGGCTCCACTGCCTGAAATTCTCCAGGCAAGAATACTGGAGTGGATTACCATTTCCTTCTCCAGTGCATAAAAGTGAAAAGTGAGAGTGAAGTTGCTCAGTTGTGTCTGACTCTTTGTGACCTCATGGACTGAGGCCTACTACACTCCACTGTCCATGGGACTTTCCAGGCAAGAGTACTTGAGTGTGTTGCCATTGTCTGCTCACACTGATATGCACCAACTACTCTAAAATGATCCCCTTGACTAATGTTAATCTACCATTTCTGATCTGGACCTTTTTCCATGGTGGCCTTTTCCAGTGCTCAGAGTTAATGTCTCCAGGCAGTTTCTATTTTGTATCTCTGATAAGAAACCCTATGGAGCATTATTCATGGGCTTTTGGCTTTTTGAAAGCACTTTGAATTGTATTTACTTGTTAATGTTTTCTTCCTGAGATTGTACTGATTTTGTTTTGTGAGTGCATTTATTTTTATTTTTTCTTTATTTTTGGGTGCATAATCCCTGGCATGTTCAAGGGTAGGTGTCATGTCCATTCCAGTAGCCTTGTGAATATCAGCTATAGTTTAAGGCTGTGGTTACAGATAAAAGCCTCCACACTTGAAGGTTTCTTTATGCACTCTTCTCTTTGAATGGCCTCTGCCTCCTGAGACTTTTATTAGTCAGGCCTTGTTGTAAATTAGAGTAGGATAAGCCTGAGGATCCCACCAAACTACACTTAATGTTATTTTGAGTAAAAGTTCCTATCCTTTTTAAGTTGATTGACAAGGATGCATTTATTTTACATGTGCAGATTCCTGCTCTGTGGCACTGAAAATACTAGATGGATTCAGCTGTGCTTGTTTTCACCTAAATGTTATTAGAATGTTTCATCTGCCACTCTTGCTGAAGTAGGTTTACATGGATTCTTTATTTTACATGTGTCTGCAGAAAATAAATTAATGCCAACCTCCAGATGTATCTCTTTCATTCACCAGAGTCCTCTGCTATCCATAAGGTTCTTTCCAGGATGGATAACCATGTCACCTTTGTGTGGGTGCTCACTGTTGTGCATTTTGTATTCAAACTCTCCTTTTAATGGCATAATGTTTCTTGAATTGACCCTATTTCACTCAGTGTGATGATCTCTGGATTTATCTTTTTTTTTTATTATTGTTTTTGCCATACATTGTCATGATATCACCATGGGTTTACATATGCTTCCCCTCCGGGTCCCCCCTCCCTCCTCCCTCCTCCCCGGGAAATCTCGCTGCACCAGTCCTGAGCATCAATCCTGGGCTGGCGATTGATTAGACACATGACAATTAACATGCTTCAATGCCCTTCTCCCATATCATCCCACCCTTACCCTCATCCACAAAGTCCACAAGTCTATCCTATACATCTGCGTTCCTTTTGTTGTCTCCCATGTTGGGTTCTCATTACTGTCTTTCTAAATTCCATATATATGTGTTAATATACTGTATTGTTGTTTTTGCTTCTGGCTTACTTCACTCTGGATAATGGGCTCCAGTTTCGTCCATCTGAGTAGAATTGCTTCAAATGAATTTTTTTTAATGCTGAGTAATATTCCATTGTGTATATATACCACAGCTTTCTTATCCATTCGTCAGTTGATGGGCATCTAGGTTG
>ML663423.1:0-37014 GCA_007570785.1 Antilocapra americana | reverse complement strand
TTGTATATTTTTGAGATTAATTGTTTGTCTGTTGCTTCATTGGCTATTATTTTCTCCCATTCTGAAGGCTGTCTTTTCACCTTGCTTATAGTTTCCTTTGTTGTGCAAAAGCTTTTAATTTTAATTAGGTCCCATTTGTTTATTCGTGTTTTTATTTCCAATATTCTGGGAGGTGGGTCATGGAGTATCCCGCTTTGGATTATAGCAGAGAGTGTTTTGCCTATGTTATCCTCTAGGAGTTTTATAGTTTCTGGTCTTATGCTTAGATCTTTGATCCATTTTGAGTTTATCTTTGTGTATGGTGTTAGAAAGTGATCTAGTTTCATTCTTTTACAAGTGGCTGTCCAGTTTTCCCAGCACCACTTGTTAAAGAGGTTGTCTTTTCTCCATTGTATATTCTTGCCTCCTTTGTCAAAGATAAGGTGTCCATAGATGCGTGGATTTATCTCTGGGCTTTCTATTCTGTTCCATTGATCTATGTTTCTGTCTTTGTGCCAGTACCATACTGTCTTAATGACTGTGGATTTGTAGTATAGCCTAAAGTCAGGTAGGTTGATTCCGCCAGTTCCATTCTTCTTTCTCAAGATTGCTTTGGCTATACGAGGTTTTTTGTATTTCCATACAAATTGAGAAATTATTTGTTCTAATTCTTTGAAGAAGACCTCTGGTAGCTTGATAGGAATTGCATTGAATCTATAGATTGCTTTAGGTAGTATACTCATTTTCACTATATTGATTCTTCCAATCCATGAGCACGGTACATTTCTCCATCTGTTTGTGTCCTCCTTGATTTCTTTCATCAGTGTTCTATAGTTTTCTATATACAAGTCTTTTGATTCTTTAGGTAGAAATACTCCTAAGTATTTTATTCTTTTTGTTTCGATGGTGAATGGAATTGTTTCCTTAATTTCTCTTTCTGATTTCTCACTGTTAGTGTATAGGAATGCCAGGGATTTCTGTGTGTTGATTTTGTATCCTGAAACTTTGCTATATTCACTGATTAGCTCTAGTAATTTTCTCGTAGAGTCTTTAGGGTTTTCAATATAGAGGATCATGTCATCAGCAAACAGAGAGAGTTTTACTTCTTCTTTTCCAATCTGTATTCCTTTGATTTCTTTATCTGCTCTGATTGCTGTGGCCAAAACTTCCAAAACTATGTTGAATAGTAGTGGTGAGAGTGGACACCCTTGTCTTGTTCCTGATTTCAGGGGGAATGCTTCCAGTTTTTCACCATTGAGGATAATGTTTGCTGTGGGTTTGTCATGATTACAGTTTTGAATTCCATTCTTGTAATGGTTTGTTAAGATTTTCTATTTCTTCCTGGTTCAGTTTTGAAAAGTTACACTCTTCTAAGAATTTTTCCATTTCTTCACAGTTGTTCATTTTATTGGCATATATTTGCTGATAGTAGTCCCTTATGATCCTTTGCATTTCTGTGTTATATATTATTATTTCTCCATTTTGATTTCTAATTTTGTTGATTTGACTCTTTTCCCTTTTTTTCTTGATGAGTCTGGCTAACGGTTTGTCAATTTTATTTATCTTCTAAAAGAACCAGTTTTTAGCTCTGTTGATTTTTGCTATGATCTCCTTTGTTTCTTTTGCATTTATTTCTGTGGTAAATTTTATGATTTCTTTCCTTCTATTAACTATGAGGTTTTTAATTTCTTCCTTTCTAATTACTTAAAGTGTAGACTTAGGTTATTTATTTGATTTTTCTCTTGTTTCTTGAGGTAAGCCTGTATTGCTTTGTATCTTCCCCTTAGCACTGCTTTTACTGAGTCCCATAGATTTGGGGTTATTCTGTTTCGTTTTCATTCCCTTCTATGTATACTTTTTTCCTTCTTCAATTTCTTCTATGATTGGTTGGTTATTCAGAACCGTGTTGTTTAGGCTCCATATTTTGTATTTATAATAGTTTTTTTTCCCTTTAGTTGACATCTAACCTTACTGCATTGTGATCAGAAAAGATGTTTGGAATTATTTCAAGGTTTTTGAATTTACCAAGGCTAGATTTATCGGCCAGGATGTGGTCTGTCCTGGAGGAGGTTCCATGTGCACTGATATAAAGGTGAAATTCATTGTTTTGGTGTGAAATATCCTATAGATATCAATTAGGTTTAACTGGTTCATTGCATCACATTAAGTTTGTGTTTCCTTGCTAGTTTTCTGTTTAGTTGATCTCTTAGTTGGGACTAAATGGGTGGGAGTGTGGTATTAAAGACTTCCACTATTTTGTTAATGTTCATTTCCCCTTTTATACTTGTTAGCATTTGCCTTACATATTGAGGTGCTCCTCTGTTGCATGCATATGTATTTATAATTGTTATGTCTTCTTCTTGGATTGATCCTTTAATCATTATGTAGTGTCCAAATTTGTCTCTTTTCACAGTCTTTATCTCAAAATCTATTTTATCTGATAGAAGTCCTGCTAATCCTGCTTTGTTTTGGTCTCCATTTTAGTGAAATATCTTTTTCTAGCCCTTCACTTTCACTCTGTTTTGTTTTGTTTTGTTGATGGGTCTCTTATAAATAGCATACATAGGGGTCTTATTTTCGTGTCCATTCAGCCAGTATTTATCTTTTGGTTGGGGCATTCAACATTTAAGGTGATTATTGATAAGTATGATCCCCATGCCATTTACTTTGTTGTTTTGGGTTCAAGTTTATACACCCTTTCTGTGTTTTCTGTCTAGAGAAGATCTTTTACATTTGTTGAAGAGCTGAGCTTTTGCTTATCTGTAAAGCTTTTGACTTCTTCATATTTGAATGAGATCCTGCTGGGTACAGTAATCTGGTTTGTAGGTTTTACTCTTTCATTATTTTAAGTATGTCCTGCCAATTATTTCTGGCCTAGAGAGTTTCTATTGAAAGATCAGCTGTTATCCTTATGGGAATCCCCTTGTTTGCTATTTGTTGTTTTTCCTTTGCTGGTTTTAATATTTGTTCTTCATGTTTGATCTTCCTTAGTTTGATTAATATGTGTTTGGGGAGTTTTTGCCTTGGGTTTATCCTGTTTGGGGCTTTCTGGCTTTCTTAGAGTTGGGTGGCTACTTACTTTCCCACTTTAGGGAAGTTTTCAGCTACAATATCCTCCAGTATTTTCTCATGGCCTTTCTTTTTGTCTTCTCTGGTACTCCTATGATTTGAATATTAGAACATTTGAAATTGTCACAGAGGTCTCTGAGGTTGTCCTCATTTCCTTTAATTCTTTTATTCTTGTTTCCTTGCTGCTTCATTTATTTTCACCATTCTATCATTCACCCCATTTATCCTATCTTCTGCCTCAGTTATTCTACTGCTGGTTTCCTCCAAATGTTTTTGATCTAGTTTTTGCATTATTCATTATCAATTGACTCTTTTTTATTTCTTCTAGTTCCTTATTAAATATTTGTTGCATCTTCTCAATCCTTGTCTCCAGACTATTTATCTATAACTCCATTTTGTTTTCAAGATTCTGGATCACTTTTACTATCATTATCCTGGATTCTTCTTAAGGTAGACTCCTTATCTCCCCCTCTTTTGTTTGGTTTGATGGCATTTATCATGTTCCTTTACTTGTTGAAGATTTCTCTGCCTTTTCATCTTGTTTAGATTGCTGTGTTTGGGGTGACCTTTCTTTGTATGCTGAAAGCTGTGGTTTGCCTTTATTGTGGAGGTTCCTCCCTGTGGATGGGGTTGGACGAATGGCTTGTCAAGGATTTCTGGTTAGGGAAGCTTGCTTCTGTATTCTGGTAGGTGGAGCTGGGTCTCTTCTCTTTGGAGTGCAATGCAATATCCAGTAGTGAGTTTTGAGGTATCTATGGGTTTATTGTGACTCTGGGCAAACTGTATTAATATTCAGGCGTATATTCTTGCATTGCTGGAGAATTAGCATGGTATGTATTGCTCTTGAAATTGTTGGCTTTTGGGTGCAGCTTGGTTTCTGTGTAGGTAAGGAGGCTTCTGGATGAACTCTTCTTGATTAATAGTCTCTGGAGTCAGGAGTTTTCTGGTGTTCTCAGGTTTTGGATTTAAGCCTGTGTTTTCAGCCTTATTCTTGCAGTGGCCTCAAGACTTCTCCATCCATACTGCACTGATGATAAAACATCAAGGTTAATGGAGAAAAGATTCTCCACAGTGAGGGGCACCAAGAGAGTTTGCAGAATTACATGGAGAAAAGAAGAGGGGGGAGGGAGATAGATGTGATGTGACCAGGAGTAGAAGAGGGGGAATCAAAAGGGGAGTGAGGAATCTAGCCAGTAGTCAAATCCCTATGTGCTCTCCACAGCCTGGAACATGCAGAAAGGTTTACAGAATTATATATGGAAGAGAAAAGGGAAAAAGGAGATAGACATGGCCTGGAGGAGAAGAGGGGGAGTCGAAAGGAGAGAGAGAGAGAGAGAGATCTAGCCAGTAATCAGGTCCCTGAGTGTTCTCCACAGTATTCTCCAGAATACCCAAAGAGATTCATAGAGTTGGGTACAGAAGGGGAGGGGGAGAGAGGAGATAGAGGTGACCTGGGGGAGAAAAAGGAGAATCAAAATGAGGAGAGGGCAATCAAGCCAGAAATGATACTCCTAAGCAAAATGGGTACTGAAGATTGGATTCTTAAAGGTACAAAGTTGATAACAAATAGCAAAAACCAAAGATTAAAAATCTAGAGTAGAGATTAGACTCTCAAAAATACAATATTAAACAAAACAAAATAAAATCACAACAACTATTTTAAATATATATATAAAATTTGCTTTAAAAATGGGTTTTTTTTTACAAGTTAATAGTGGGCTATAAAAATGAAAATTAAAGGATTAATAAAGACTGAAAATAAAACAAAAAAATTAAAAATGATAATAGTTAAATATATCTAGGACTTTCTCTGGAGCTGTTGTGGGTAGTGTGGGGTCAGTTCAGTTTCAGATAGTTCCTTGTTCCAGCTTATACTTCTTCTCAAGTTCTATAGACCCCTCCCAATGTAGTTGGAGTTAACTACAGGGTTTTAATCTTTTAAACCTATCACTACCAAATTGATTCCCTTTGTTTATTTTGGATTCTTCTGTTTGAAAGTCTCTTCAGTGTCTAACTTTTGCCCTGACACAAAGAGGTGAAGGTGGCCACCTATTTAGGCTCACTTGTTCAGTTGTGCTGTGGGGAGGGAGGAACACTGCAAACAAATATTACTTGTGTGTGTGTGGAGTGCTCACAATGTATGGGCCACACTCAGTTTGCCCCACTTATGGCGTGTGTGCTTTCCCAGTTTACACTGCTCAGGCTCCAGGTCACTCTGCAGGAGAACTGTCTAAAGCCATCCCTGGATTGTATGCATGTCCCATGCCTAAGCTGCTCAAGTTCAAGTTCTCTGGTACTCCACAAAGGCACAGACTCGGGTGGACCTGTGTTTTGTGCCTTTCCCAGGTCCGAGCAGCTCAGACAACCAGGTGATTGGCGAGCACACTCTTCCCAGGTGTGCCGTGTGACTTATCACCTCCCTGTTCCCAGCCACTTGGTTTCCTGGGTATGCAGTGGGAGCGCTATCTCATGTATTCTGTGTGTCTCTTCTGGGGAGCTGATCTCTGGCTGAGAACCTGCTAGTGGATGTCAATGCTTCAGGATCCCAGAAACTGGGAATGTGGAGTTAGCAACTGGGAGCCTGCTCACAGTTTGGTAGAGGATGCTGTCTTTGGGGCCCAGATTGCCCCTTTCCATCTCTGGCTGTTGCATGCATGCCTTTCTGCCTCTGGCAGGGGATGGGCTGGTCTGTGGCTCAGTCCTTTTTTCTGTGAGTGGGCCTGGCAGTGGCCCAGGTTAGAGCTTTTGTGGGAAAGACACACGCACTCTCTCTTTTCTCTCTCTTTCTGGTTATCCCACAGTTTGGGTTGTTATCTCATATTAGTTCTTTCATACTGTCCTCAGGGCATTTAGGCCTTGTCCTTATCATAAGCGATGCAGCCCACACCTCCCTGTTCAGCCCCCTTTTACTGATGCTGGATGCAAGAGTCTGTTCTATTTCTCCTCTGGGAATTGCAGTTAAGCACATAACCTGTGGGTTTTATTTATTTATTTCCCTTCTGGTTATGTTGCCCTCTGAGATTCCAAAATTCCCCCAAAACCCACTGGTGAGAGGGTTTCCTGGTGTTTGGAAACTTCTCCTCTTTCACAACTTCCTCCCCTGACTGGTCTCCATCCCTATCTCTTTTGTCTCTCTTTTTATCTTTAATATTTTGTCCTTCCTCCCTTTGAAGACAATGGGTTGCCTTTCTGGGTGCCTGGTGTCCTCCTCCAGTGTTCAGAAGTAGTTTTGGGGAACTTGTTCAGTGTTCAAATGATCTTTTGAAGAATTTGTGGGGGGAAAAGTGGTCTCCCCTTCCTATTCCTATGCCATCTTTGGACCACCCCCATCCCATGATGTTTCTTTAATTGACCCTCCTTCACTCAGAGATGAATCTCTGGATTTATCTTTATCTCTGAAGATGGCCTGCTTTCATATACCAATCCTTGATTGAAAATTCATTTTAGAGCTATAGCATATTTCTTTATCCTTTTCCTCTGTCCAGCTATGCAATTTTTACTTTAATGTCTGTGATGTTCTGCATGGTGTCACAGAACCTAGTTTGGGGTGTCTGGTTATCAAAATCTGTTATTTCTGAAGTATTCCAGGAAAGGATCTGATTTATCATGTTGTCTCTTTCTTTTTATTTATTTATGTTTCTCTCATGGGAGTGCACTTTTCTAGTCATGCTCATAGTGGCTCTTACCAGGTCCATCACATGAGTACTCTGAAGTTTCCCCTGTATTAATGCTACTCTACCATTAACGCCATGGCCAGCTTTTGACAGTGAGCATTTTCTGAGCTCAGGCAGAGGTGATAATGTCCTCACAGCCTAGATATTTGTATCTCTTAGATTTCATCCTATGTGCAAATTGTCATGTGCTTTTTGAAAGAAACATAGGATTGCGTTTAGCTGTTTACTTTTTTATCCTCTTCCTGTTAGTTTCTCCTGTGTTTACTTTACTTTTTATTCCCTACGTGAGCCCTGGTAATTTGTTAAAGGTGAGTATTGGTTAGAGCTCAGCACCGTTTGAATAGTATGTCCATCTGCAAGCATTTCAAGTTTGCTATTAGAGAAACTGTCCACAAGACGGCAGCATTTCTTCATTTCTTTCTTTTGTTGCTATGGTAACAGCAGCCTCTGAGGTTATTCCAGGCCTGATTGTAAATGAGAGTTGGATGAAACAGAGGAACTCACCAAAAACTTTTCTCCATTTAGCCTTTCAGGTTTTTTCTTTAAGCGAAACTTTATTTCTTACTTAAAACTATTCACACCATTATAGTTGTTATCAGTATCAGTTTAGTCGTTCAGTCGTGTCCAACTCTTTGTGATCCAGTGAACAGAAGCACACCAGGCTTCCCTGTGTGGTGTCACCTGCATATATGAGGTTATTGATATTTTTCCCAGCAATCTTGATTCCAGCTTGTGCTTCTTCCTGCCCAGTGTTTCTCATGTTGTACTTTGTATATAAATGAAATAAGCAGGGTGACTATATACAGCCTTGACGTACTGCTCTTCCTATTTGGATCCAGTCTGTTGTTCCATGTCCAGTTCTGATTGTTGCTTCCTCATCCGCATACACATTTCTCAAGAGACAGGTCAGATGCTCCCATTTCTTTCAGAGTTTTGCAAGTATATTGTGATCCACACAGTCAAAGACTTTGACATGGTCAGTAAAGCAGAAATAGATGTTTTTTTCTGGAACTCTCTTGCTTTTTCAATAATCCATCGGATGTTGGCAACTTGATCTCTGGTTCCTCTGCCTTTTCTAAAACCAGCTTGAACATCTGGAAGTTCACAGTTCACATATTGCTGAACCTGTCTTGGAGAATTGTGAGCATCACTTTACTAGCCTGTGAGATGAGTGCCATTGCGCAGTAGTTCGAGCATTCTTTGGCATTGTCTTTCTTTGGGATTGGAATAAAAACTGACTTTTTCCAGTACTGTGGCCATTGCTGAGTTTTCCGAATTAGCTGACGTATTGAGTGCAGCACTTTCACAGCATCATCTTTCAGGATTTGAAATCACTCAACTGGAATTCCATCACCTCCACTAGCTTTGTTTGTAGTGACACTTTCTAAGGCCCAATTGACTCACATTCCAGAATGTCTGCAATTTGACGGTAGCTGGTCCCAAATGCAACAAAGTGACATCATTACTTCACGTTCTCCTTTTATTACTCTGGTAACTGCATCTGAAAAAATATGAGCAATTTCCGCTTGTAAATCAGAGTAGAATGAGTTTGAGGAAGTCCCCTGAAAGCTTGTGTCTCCTTCCTTCTCGGTTTTACTGTAGTTCATGTTTCTTGTTTGACGGAGCAGATGTACAGAGTTGCCTTTGTTGTGCCTGTACTGATTCCTGTTCCCTTACACCAATATATGGATGAAGTATCAGTTCAGTCACTCAGTCGTGTCCAGCTCTTCACGATCCCATGAACTACAGCACACCAGGCCTCCCTGTCCATCACCAACTCCCGGAGTCCACCCAAACTTACGGCCACCGACTCAATGATGCCATCCAGTCATCTCATCCTCTGTCTTCCCCTTCTCCCCCCACCCCCAATCCTTCCCAGCATCAGGGTCTTTTAGAATAAGTCAACTTTTCTCATGAGGTGGCCAAAATATTGGAGTTTCAGCTTCAACATCAGTCCTTCCAATGAACACCCAGGACTGATTTCCTTTAGGATGGACTTGTTGGATCTCCTTGCAGTCCAAGGGACTCTCAAGAGTCTTCTCCAACACCACAGTCCAAAAGCATCAATTATTGATGCTAAGCCTTTTCACTGTCCAACTCTCACATCCATCCATGACTACTGGAAAAACCATAGCCTTGACTAGACGAACCTTAATTTGCAAAGTAATGTCTCTGCTTTTCAATATACTATCTGGGTTAGCCATAACTTTCCTTCCAAGGAGTATGTGTCTCTTGATTTCATGACTGCAGTGATTTTGGAGTCCCCCAAAATAAAGTCTGATACTTTTCCCACTATTTCCCCATCCATTTCCTATGAAGTGATGGCACCAGATGCCATGATCTTAGTTTTCTGAATGTTGAGCCTTAAGCCAACTTTTCACTCACTTCTTTCACTTTCATTAAGAAGCTCTTTAGTGTGTCCTCACTCTCTGCCATAAGGGTGGTGTCATCTGCATATCTGAGGTTATTGATATTTCTCCTGGCAATCTTGATTCCAGCTTATGCTTCTTCCAACCTAGCATTTCTCATGATTTTCACTGCATATAAGTTAAATAAGCAGAATGACAATATACAGCCTTGATGTACTCCTTTTCCTATTTGGAACTAGTCTGTTATTCCAAGTCCAGTCCTAACTGTTGCTTCCTGACCTGTATACAGGTTTCTCAAGAGACAAGTCAGATGGTCTGGTATTCCCATCACATTCAGAATTTTCCATAGTTTATTGTGATCCACACAGTCAAAGATTTTGACATACGATTATGGGTTTTGGTAGACTCTGGGTGTTGGTGATGAACAGAGAGGCCTGGAATACTGCAGTTCATGGGGTTGTCAAGAGTCAAACACGACTGAGTGATTGAACTAACTGAGTGACTGACCCTGATCATAATATGAGCCCACTTTTGTTTATAAAATATATGATTCTTTACAGTTCACATTTGAAAATATGGATGCTGTTATGTAATGAGATGGGATTATCTCAATATCTCACTTGAAAATCCAGGGAGATTTTCCTGCATGAAAAATGGAGTTAAATATACTGTGGAATGAAACACTAAATTCTTTATATTATATTTATGAGCATCTGTGTGCATATTTTCTTACATAACATATGGAATTATTTGTGTTATCATTGGTAATGTGGGCATTCATATTTCTTGCATTCAATATTGAATCCTCCATACTTCACATAATTTAATATTAGCAAGGGTTTTCTAGGCATAGATGATCAAATGTTAAATATGGAATTCCATATGTTTCACATGTGGAAATCAAAGTACAGATTTTCCTAAAGGAAATATGGAATGTTGTCCATTTTACAGATAACAGTCAGAATTATGTGTGTGTGTTTGTGTGTGTGTGTGTATTTACTTGCTATAAGAAATACTGAATTTTTCATAATCAAAAATCTGTATTAACATTTTCAAACATAAATATATAATTTTCTATACTTCACATAGAGAAATCAGGGAACAGTTTTTTCCTAATGAAATATAAAGTTCTTCATGTCTCATATAGAAATTTGTGAACTGATTTTCAGATGAAATAAGAAAATTTTCATGTACCATATATGGAAATTATGGCCAAATGTACCATATATGGAAATTACTACTACCAAAAATACAGAAAAGATTCTCTATATTTCATATATGAAAATACCCACTTGAAATTTGGAAGTCTCTATATCTGAATTCTAGCCACACATTATCACCTGAGATATAACATATTCTGAATATCACATACAAAAATCCCTGCTGAAATTTTCCTAAATGAAGGGCTGAAATTTATGTGAATCCTATGTGAAAAACAATCCCTACACAAAATCTGTGATTCTGTATATTTCAGACACCAGAATCTGTGCAGTGATATTACTACATCAAATATAGAATTCTGCATATGTCACATGTGAAAAATCATGGTGACAATTTTACTCAATTAAATATCAAACTCTATGTATATGAAAATCTTAGTGTTGAGTTTAGTCCACGATATGTTAAATTTTTTGGTATTTCAGGAATCAGGATGCTGTTATTCTTACCCAAAAATGTGGAATTCTTTATACATCATATATGAAAATCTGGGCAGTGATTTTCCTCAATGAAATGTGTAATTCCCTATATTTCAAATATAAAAACATTGTCATTGGTTTTCTTAAGATACAGAGAATTGTTGTGAAGTGGGAATCATCTCTATTTTACAAATGAAAACCTGGCCACCACTCTTTCTTCAAGAAGTATGGAATTCTTTGTATTTTCAAACATATACCAAGACAACCAATTTCCACTATGAAATATGGAATTTTCTGGTTTTCCTGTATCAAAATACTGTTTTAGTCCTCCTTCATGTAAGTAGTTGCTGCTGCTGCTGCTAAGTCTCTTCAGTCATGTCTGACTCTTTGTGACCCCATGGATGGCAGCCCACCAGGCTTCACCATTCCTGGGATTCTCCAGCCAAGAACACTGGAGTGGGTTGCCATTTTCTTCTCCAATTCATGAAAGCGAAGAGTGAAGTGTCTCAGTTATGTCCTTTCTTTGTAACCACATGGACTGCAGCTTACCAGGCACCTCTGTCCATGGGATTTTCCAAGCAAGTGTACTGGAGTGGGCTGCCATCGCCTTCTCTGCATGGACGTAGAGCTTCTCTCTATTTCACATTTGAAGATCAGAGTGGAGATTTTCCTGTAAGAAATATGGAAATTTGTAACATTTTATGAGAACCACTGGTTCTTCAGCTGCTGAAACACGTGCCTCCACTATTTGCACTTTGGCACTGTTGCTCATGAAAATATCTTTCATGGAGGGAATGCTTTGTGCTGAGCAGAGACTGGCAGCTGGTTCACTGTGGTCAGAGTGCCCCAAATTGTAAAGAGCATGCCCCTGAGGAAATGCCTTTAGACTCCATTTTATTGGTTCCTGATGTGTTCTGAAGTTATGCGTGTAGAAGTCAGGTCCCTCCCACCCACATACTACGCATGTGTGACAACTCATGGATCTGCATGTGTGTCTTACCTTCCTCTCTTCTATACTGTAGGCAAGTAAGCAATCAGTGGGGAGTGACTGAAGCCTGTGGGCCCGCTGTGCCAACCAGCTGCTGTGCTTTGGGGTTCACCTCCTTTGAGAACCTGGACTGTGGCCAGGGCCACAAGGAGAGGGAGACCAGAGGAAAGCTGGAGCAACCTGGGCACTCTGGATGTCTTAGTTGTGAGACTAAGCTTCAGGCCACAGATGCCCTGCTGACCTGCCAGCATGGCGAGGCCATCAGGGACATTACAGATGGCAGTGTGGGGGACGGGTTGGGGGAAGGACAGTGGGCAGGGCACCAGGTGTGGAGGGTACCCTTTTCGTGACGGAGAGGGTGGTGGAAGGTGCAGCTCTGCTGGAAGGAGAGGGGTGGGTTCTAGCAAGACCTCCAGCTGCTGGTGGAAGATGTCATGGAGGAGGTGGAGGGGGTGGCAGTGGAGGAGAAACAGGAGCTGGTGTCCTCGCAAGAGCAGGAGGAGAATCCAGAAGAGCAGCACCGGGGACATTCAAGGCAGTGGCCCCGAGTGATTGGCCCCCACTTCTGGTGCTGGGGGCATTGGCTGTCCTGCAGGTAGAGCTGAGCTGTGCTAATGAAAAATACCACAGGGCCTACTTTTGGCTCAGGCATAAGAATCATCAGAGGAGAAAGTGTCACTTGTCTCAGAGAAGTGCCATCATCCAGGGTATTCCTGACTTCTGGGGCAAAGTCATATCCTTACTACTGTTTCTTAGGGCTGGTTGTTCAGGAGGAAGGAAGGAGCAGGAGCAGGATGAGGGGTATGTGTGAGTGCACAGGCAAGCCGAGAGTGCCAAGGGAAGTAGGGGCTGTGAGGAGGTGCAAGCTCTAAAGGAACAGTGTCAGTAGCTTCTGGGCATGGCTCCACTTGTGTGTGTGTGTGAGCCATGACTGTGGGTGACTCCTTCTGGCATGCATCTGAATGGAAGCCATACCTTGGGCCTGGAACTGTATGTGACCAGGGACAGTATGCCCAAACAGTATTCTTAAGGACTTATTGTTGTAATTGTGGATTATCTGGGAAAGCAGCAGAGACATTGGGAGTCCCATAACCCATACCTGTCAGTCAGAATCCCTGTAATTGTTCCCACTAATCCAATGTAAAAGCAGGACATTGTCCACTCTCTTAGGTGGAGCTGCGAGAGGCAGCTCCCTTCATCCTTTGGGCCAGACCACTCCAGAAACATCTGTATGCCCTTTGGTGAAGGCAGGCAGCAGGTTAGAGTCCCAGGAATCTCTTACTAAACACGCAAGCACACACACATAGTGACACGCAGCAGAAACTTGCCTGCAGACAAGACAGGCCATAGGGATCCTGATGTTGTAAGCAGTGACATGTGACTACCCAGCACACACAGATGAGGGAGAGATCAGAAACTCTAAGAAACTGACATTCCCTTGGTGGATGCAGAGAGGGAACCTAGAGGACCACAGGGGACCCAGAGCCATGAGCATGTTTGATGATATGGTAGGCTCTGAGGATGTCAGTGAAGTGGCCCAGCAAGCAGGAATGCCCACATCCTTTGAAGATGCCTGTTCCACTGTACTTGTTCTTGTCCTTGTACTGGCTCCTTTGCCAAAAGCAGATTATGAACCACCCTCAGATGTGTCTCATGATCAGTGACAAGGATAAAGACTTGCTTATGTACATGATTTATTTGGAGGTGAGTGAGGGAGGCTGAGAAAAGTGGATGCGGGGAAAGGGCAGAGACGTTTGAGGGGGAGCATGTATCATATTATCTTTGCATGTGCAGTGTAAGTGTTTGGAGAAGAGAAGTGGAAGGTGTTGATGTCTGCCTTGCATGCAAGCTGAAGACTCTAGAAGCTTGTACCTTTTCCCTCCTCCTGGTCCTGGCAGGTGCAGGAACTAGGCCATCCTAGGTCCAACTGCAAGGTGATATTTTCCTTTCATGACACCCCCTATTTCTGAAATACAGTCATCGTGAAGGAGTAATGTCATGACATCACTGGTATTATGTGGCCCCCAGTCACTGCGGGTGGATGGTGGAGGGAATGGGTGCTCCTCCTGTGTGATCCTTCCCTGTATCCTTTGTCTTCCCTCAGGGTATACGGCATATTGTTCCACTTCAGTCTACTGGTTCTGGGATTACAGATGGGGAGCTCGCAGACTCAGTCTGGACATCAGCAGCCTTAAATTCCTCAACTAGTTGTCTAACCACAACTGCCCAGCATTGATCAGGATTGCAGAAATGGTGTCACTCTGGGCCTACCCCAGAAATGGAGATGGATGTTGAAGTTCTTAGTTACACATGGGAGGGTTTGGGGCTTGTCAGGTGGGTTCTGACCTTGCTCATGTTGCCAGCTGATCATCTCCAAAGACCTGTGGATCCATCCCTGCAGAAATACCCCTGGGATGTAGGTCCTGCCATGAGATTACCTATAGGAACACAAGTTTTGAGGGGAACAGGAGATGGAACAGGCCCTGAAATCACAGCTGTGTAGCATCTGGGGGGCACTCTCTTTTCCCAAATAGGGAAGCTAGGCTCATGCAGGATGGCGCCAGAGCTTGGATTTAGATCATGAAAATAGATGGTGACAGGCTGAGTTGGGGAGCTTGGGGACTTCATGTGTCCAAATATCATTCAAAGCAGCCATAGCTGCAGCATGATAGTCCTAGATGATTCTGATGCAGGCAGAGTGAATTAAGCACCTTTGTCAGAATCAGGATTCCGTGGGTTCTGCCAACCAATGGCCTCTTGCTGCTCATTGTGTTTGTACCTTGTCCCTTCTCTCCTGCCCCTCCTCCCAGGAAAGCCTATCAGTCAGAAGGGATTCATCACTGGTATGCCATTGATTTTTTAAAATTAATTTATTTATTTTAATTGGAGGCTAATTACTTTATAATATCATATTGGGTTTTGTCATGCATTCACATGAACCAGCCATGACTGTACATGTGTCCCCATCCTGAATCCCCTCTGCCCTCCCTCCCCAACCCATCCCTCAAGATTGTCGCAGTGCACCAGCCATGAGCACCCTGTCTCATGCATCAAACCTGGACTGGCCATCTTTTTCACATATGGTGATATACATGTTTCAATGCTATCCTCTCAAATTATCCCACCTTTGCCTTCTCCCACAGAGTCCAAAAGTCTGTTCTTTAAATCCATGTCTCTTTTGCTGCCTCACATATAGAGTCATCATTATCATCTTCCTAAATTCCACATATATATGTGTGTGTGTGTGAATATATCGTCTTGGTGTTTTTCTTTCTGTCTTACTTCATTCTGTAGAATAGGCTCCAGCTTCATCCACCTCATTAGACCTGATTCAAATGCATTCTTTATAATAGCTGAGTAATATTCCATTTCATATATGCACCACAGCTTTCTTATCCATTCATCAGCTGATGGGCATCTAGGTTTTTTCCATGTCCTAGATATTGTAAATAGTGCTGTGATGAACATTTGGGGGACATGTGTCTCTTTCCATTCTGGTTTCCTCGCTGTTGTATGCCCAGCAGTCGGATTGCTGGGTTGCATGGCAGTTCTATTTCCAGTTTTTTAAGGAATCTTCACACCATTCTTCATAGCGGCTGTGCTAGTTTGCATTCCTCTTGGTAGTGTAAGAGGGTTCTCTTTTCTCTGCACCAACTCCGACATTTATTGTTTGTAGACTTTTTGAGAGCAGCCATTCTGACTGGCATGAGATGGTATCTCATTGAGGTTTTGGTTTTCATTTCTCTGATAATGAGTTAATGTTGAGCAGCTTTTTATGTGTTTGTTAGCCATCTGCCTGTCTTCTTTGGAGAAATGTCTGTTTAGTTCTTTGGCCCATTTTTTTGATTGAGTCATTTTTTTCTAGAATTGAGCTGCATGAACTGCTTGTATATTTTTGAGATTAATTCTTTGCCAGTTGCTTCGTTTGCTATTATTTTCTCCCATTCTGAGGGCTGTCTTTGCACGTTGCTTATAGCTTCCCTTATATGTGAAACCTTTTAAATTTAATTAGGTCCCATTTGTTTCTTTTTGTTTTTATTTCTAGTTCTCTGAAAAATATCATTGCTAGCTTGATAGCGATTGCATTGAATCCATAGATTGCTTTGTGTAGTATGTTTATTTTAACTCTGTTTATTCTTCTCATCTATGAACATGGCATATTTCTCCATCTATTTGTGTCCTCTTTGCTTCCTTTCATCAGTGTTTTATAGTTTTTGATAAATAGGTCTTTTGTTTCTTTAGATAGATGTATTCCAAAGTATTTTATTCTTATTGTTGCAATGATGAAGATAACTGTTTCCTAAATTTATTTTTCTCTTTTTTCATTGTTAGTGTATAGGAATGCAAGGGATTCCTGTGTGTTAATTTTATTTTCTGCAACTTTATTATAATCATTGATTAGCTCTGGTAATTTTCTGGTGTCTTTAGGGTTTTCTATGTAGAGTTTCATCTCATCTGCAACAGTGAGAGTTTTTCTTTTTCTTTTCCAGTCTGGATTCCTATTATTCCCTTTCCCCCCCCTCTGATTTTTGTGGCTAAAACTTACAAAACTATATTGTTTAACAGTGGTGAGAGTGGGCACCCTTGTTTTGTTTCTGACTTTAGGGGAAATGCTTTCAATTTTTCACCACTGAGAATAATGTTTGCCATAGGTTTATCATACATGGCTTTTATTATGTTCAGGTATGTGCCTTCTGTATCTGCTTTCTGGAGGGTTTTATCATAAACAGATGTTGAATTTTGTCAAAGGCTTTCTCTGCATCTATTGAGAAAATTCTATTATTTTTATCTTTGAATTTGTTAATGTAGTTTATCCCATTGACTGATTTGAGAATATTGAAGAATCCTTGCATTACCAGGATAAAGCCCATTGGTCATGATGTATGATCTTTTTACTATGTTGTTGGATTCTGTTTACTCAAATATTGTTGAGGATTTTTGCATCTATATTCATCAGTGATGTTGCCCTGTAGTTTTCTTTGTTTATGGCATGTTTGTCTGTTTTAGTATTAGAGTGTATCATTGAATTTTTGTGCTGATGTTGGGATCTTCTCTGAATTTCCACATTTACCACATAGCCTTTCACCACCACTACACAGACAATGCTGTAAACAGCTTATGGCTGTCTAAGGATGATACTGAAGGGCTGGGGACAGAAATGGAAAGGGATACCAAAATGGCTAGACATGTTGCCTAGTGATTCCATCACCCACATTGCTGGACACAGGCACTTTCAACTACTGAAACACCTGAATTTCCTGTTTGTGTTGTGTCCCTGTGCCCTGCATGTGTACGTTTTCATGAATGTGTTGCCCATGTGTGTCTTTCTGGCCCATTATAGGTGCTGACACAAAAGCAGCAGGGCATGCGATTAACATAAACAAGTTCAAAATTTCTGCTGTTCACGTAGCATGTGTTTGTACTGGGAAGAAGATGTGGAGGATTTGAGGAGTCACCCAGAACAAATCAAGTCATGTGGGGCTTTGAAGCCACAACCTATGGGCCTCCAAAAGGGCCTACTATGAGCTGAAACACAAGATCTTTCAGAAGCAGAAGCTCCATCTGGACTAAGAAGATTTCTTGGAAGTCCGTAGCTTCTGGGTCAAAGTTTGATCTCTTGCGTGGTTCTTGTGGAATTCCCTTTATCTGGCTATTATGAAAGCAGTTTACACATCTGGCAGCTTGGGTAGAAATTTTTTTTTATTTGATTATGGCTATTCACTAGACTCCTGCTAATTTGTCCCAATATTATGGGTGATCCTTGCTGTTCTAATTGGCACAAATTGACACTTGGTCTTTAGTTGAAGTGGATCTCCTCATAATTGTCATTAGCATCAGAGATTCTTCAGAGGAAAACGTTGTCTGTTACACAGGTCTTCTCAAAAAAGCTGAATGAGTTTGGGGTTGAATTGGGATTTGTAAGTGCTCATGCTAGTTGTAGCTAGGAGTGTTTGTTTTCTTGCAATTAGCTATGTTTTAGGAGGCTGAGATGCAGTTTAGAGCCTTACCATTAGGAATTCAACATCCTTGAGTTAGTGCACAGCCTTGGGGCTTGTTGGGTCTTTATACTGTCTGTGTTGAAGGGAGATAATGAGTTACTAGTAGCAAATTGAACTCAAAAAATGCTGGACTACCCTTTAATCTAGCTTTTTTCTTCTAATCCTTTCACTTCTAGCATCTAGAGACTCCTTGATCTAAAGCAATTTGTGAAACACCTTCATATGTCAGCCAATTGCCCAAGATGAAGACATGCTTAGCTACATGACCAACTTGAATGTCAGGCTGAAGACACTGATATTGTGCAGGGGAGGTGACTGAGGTGGAGAGGGCAAATGATTTATACCTGACAACCAGAAAGGACAGCTCTCCTGCAGAGAGATTTTACGCCGCCTCTTCCTGGTAGGTGGAGTAACTCAGGCATCCCAGTCAATGCTGTATGATCTAATCCCTGACCTTGGCCTTATTAGCCAAAGGAGCTAAAGAGCCACCTGAATTCATCTAACCTAATTTTACATTTTCTGATTGTTCTGTGTGCTCAAACCTTCCTTTGAAATCTCAGTTTGTGGGCTCAGTCCATATGGTGCAGTTTATTTATTTACTTTAATTTTAAGTAGTTTGTTTTACTGAAGGATGATTCAGTTCATTCAGTTGCTCAGTCATGTCTGATTCTTTTTGACCCCATAAACTGCAGCACACCAGGTGTCCCTGTCCATCACCAACTCTTGTAGTCCACCCAAACCCATGTCCATTGAGTCGGTGATGCCATCCAGCCATCTCATCCACGGTCATCTCCGTCTCCTGCCCTCAATCTTTCTCAACATCAGGGTCTTTTCAAATCAGTCAGCTCTTCACATCAGGTGCACAAAATATTGGCTGATTGCTTTACAGATGTTGCCGTCTTCTGTCAAATCTCAACATGAATCAGACCAAGTATACATCTATACTCTCTTTTTTGAGCGTCCCTCCCATCTCACTCCCATTCCACCTCTATAGGTTGATACAGAGCCCCTGTTTGAGTTTCCTGAGCCATAAACCAAATTCCCATTGACCATCTATTTTACCTATGGTAATGTAAGTTTCCTTGTTGTTCTTTCCATACATCTCACCATCTCCTCCCCTGTCCCATGTCCATAAACCTCTTCTCTGTGTCTGTTTCTCCACTGTTACCCTGTAAAGTAAATTCTTCAGTACCATTTTTCTGGTTTCCATGTATGTGATAGAATATGGTGTTTAATTTTTCTTTAAATCCTACAATCTTATTTGTATATATAAATGTACTTCTTTCTATTTGGTTACATCTTATTGTCTTGGTACTGGTTTAAGACTTTTTCTTTGTTGTGTGAGCATACGGATGACCTTTGATTTAACCTTTGCTGCAAAGTTAATATAATCGGTTTCTTCATGCAAAGTTTCTATTAATTTGCTTATCTAAGCAGCAAATGGCAAATTCACAATTGTTTCATTTCATGCCCTTTAATTTTTGTTGAAAATCACAGGTTTTGAATTTTGAAATTCAGTAATTGGAAAGGGAGTTTCTACCTTCACATTCATTTGTGACTACTGGTTTTATTGGATTATTTTGATTATTTGCCAAAACAATTTTTGTATAGACTGTTTTTGTTGTCATGTAGTATGCAGTCAGTGACATTTCTGTTCCAGAATATGGGTGACAAAAAGATATTCCTCTTAATATTTGGGGTGGAGGGTCAGGGAGTAGACCAGAGCAGTAAAAGATTAAGTTTTTTGTTTGTTTGAAACTACAGTCCAAGTATTTGCAGAAAACAAGGGGATTTTGGTATACATAAAGATCACTGTATACATGATATTCATTTTCCCAAAAGTTCCCATCCAGTTCACTTGGAGAGTATAGATTAACCAGAGGTAGAAACTTAGGACCTTCTCAATTATTTTCCAGAGGCTGTGAATATGTGACACCTTCTCTATCTAAATGCAGAAAGGACCATTACCCTCTCTGAGGTCCTTTTCGGTCTCCTAATAACTATGTAGGCACAAGACAAATTAGGAAAAACAAATTAATTAAAGTCATGCACACAGCAGTCTCACAGAAACAGGATGCCTGAAGTGACTGAAGCAGGCTGAATGCATATGATTTTGGACAAATATTTATTTGTAGGTTTAGCCAAACAAAGAAGTCTGTGCTTAGAAAACTACATTAATAAAGAACTGTCAGTGTTTGTTTATGTGGCTTTCTAATCCTTCAATTCCCTAATTCTGGGACAGGGATTCTTTCTAGCTTGCTCTCATTGTGGGTAACATCACGTTAATTTATTTTCCACTTTCAGAGAGAAAGTAGTGTAATATTGGGATTTTAAATCATTTCCACTTATTGACCATTTGCCAGGCTGGCTTAGTTCTAAACAGTCAAGGTGCCACATGGTATGTTTTGAGAATCCTGCTCTGAGTTCCAAGAGTTCCTGTCTCTGCAATTTCCCTGGCTGCTTTTCAAATTCAAAACGAAGGTGGTGGCTTTGGAGAGCAAACGTGGGTCACTAGCTCAGTGTTAAGAGATCTGCAAAGAGAGAAAAGAACATATGTTAGAATGAAGATGAAGGAACTAAACAGAACAAATCAAAGTACATTTCCATTCTATTTGCTCTCTTCTTTCTAGAAGGAGATAACCCTTGGGAGAAAAGGCAAACAGTTGCAGAGAAAAGTATCCAGTTAGGAAAAGCAGGGGCACCTCACTCAAGTTTTTGGGCACCAAGGCAGTGTTGGACCCGTGATGAGGGCAGGAGATTGACAAGGAATGATCATGAGAGGTGCAGGCTGAGAAAGAGATGCTCCAAGTCAGCTGAGCCCAAGACCCCCTTCCATGTAAGTCTGGTTCCTGGATGGAAACTCAGGGAATGGAGTTATGCCAAAATAATTGCTACTGTGAACCTGTCCAAGGCGATGCAAGAATACAGAGCACAAAGTGCATAGCACTCCGTGGCAAACACTTCCAAACCTACATACCTATTTGCAGGTCTGTCCCACACACAAGAAAATCTCAAGATTTTGTAATCTTTCAGGATAATATGCAAAGGTGAAAGAGGGCATTGACTTGATCAACAAGGGTGTGAAAGGAATCAACTCATACCACAAAACAACTGCAATAACAAGAGAGTGATTACATGAATAACTGAACTTTGTATATTTCACATAAAAAATCTGGGTGGAATATTTGCCTCTATTTAACATGAAACCTCTGTATTTCACATATGAAAATGAAGATGAATCATTTCATAAATGAAATATGGAATCTTATATGTCTTTCATATGAAGACAAGTTTCTGATATTAACATGGAATATGGAATTTTATACACAAAATATAAAATCCCTATATTTCATGTATCAAAATATAGTTCTTGGTTATTTCTATAGACTATGGAATGTTTATGTTTCACATAGAATAAAAATTATCATCAAGATTGGTTCAGTTCAGTAGCTCATTCGTGTCCAACTCTTTGTAATCCCACGAACCACAGCATGCCAGGCCTCCCCGTCCATCACCAACTCCCAGAGTTCATTCAAACTCAAGGCCATCAAGTCGATGATGCCATCCAGCCATCTTATCCTCTGTCTCCCCCATCACTTCCTGCCTTCAATATTTCCCAGCATCAGGATTTTTTTCAAAGGACTCAGCTCTTAATATCAGGTAGCCAAAGTGTTGAAGTTTCAGTTTCATCATCATCATGAACACCAAGGACTGATCTCCTTTAGGATGGACTTGTTGGGTCTCCTTGAAGTCCAAGGGACTCTCAAGAGTCTTATCCAACACCACAGTTCAAAAGCATCAATTCTTCAGTGCTCAGATTTCTTTAAAGTCCAACTCTCACATCCATACATGACCACACAAAAAACCATAGCCTTGACTAGATGGAGTTGGTTGGCAAAGAAATGTCCCTGCTTTTTAATATGCTGTCTAGGTTGGTCATAACTTTCCTTCCATAGAGTAAGAGCCTTTTAATTTCATGGCTGCAATCATCATCTGCTGTGATTTTGGAGCACAGAAAATAAAGTCAGCCACTGTTTCCACTGTTTCGCCATCTATTTGCCATGAAGCAATGGGACCGGGTGCCATGATCTTAGTTTTCTGAATGTTGAGCTTTAAGGCAATTATTTACTCTCCTCTGTCATTTTCATCAAGAGTATCTTTAGTTCTTCTTCACTTTCTGCCATAATGGTGGTGTCATCTGCATATATGAAGTTATTGATATTTCTCTCAGCAATCTTGACTCCAGCTTGTGCCTACTGCAGCCCAGCGTTTCTCATGATGAACTCTGCATAAAAGTTAAATAAGCAGGGTGATGATATACAGCCTTGATGTACTCCTTTACCTATTTGGAACCAGTCTCTTATTCTATGTCCAGTTCTAACTGTTGCTTCCTGACCTACATACAGGTTTCTCAAGAGGCAGGTCAGATGGTCTGCTGTGCTGATCTCATTCAGAATTTTCCATAGTTTATTGTGATCCACACAATTAAACGCTGTGGCATAGCCAATAAAACAGAAATATATGTTTTTCTGGAATTCTCTTGCTTTGTTCATGATCCAGAGGATGTTGGCAATTTGGTCTCTGGTTTCTCTGCCTTTTCTAAAATCAGCTTGAACATCTGGAAGTTCATGGTTCACGTATTGCTGAAGCCTGTCTTGGAGAATTTTAAGCATTACTTTACTAGCATGTGAGATGAGTGCAATTGTTTGGTAGTTGGAGCATTTTTTGGCATTGCTCTTCTTTGGGTTTGGAATGAAAACTGACCTTTTCCAATCCTGTGGCCATTGCTGAGTTTTCCATATTTGTTGGCATATTGATTGCAGCACTTTCAGAGCATTATATTTTAGGATTTGAAATAGCTCAGCTGGAATTCCATCACCTCCACTAGCTTTGTTTGTAGTGATATTTCCTAAAGCTCACTCAACTTCACATTCCAGGATGTCTGGCTCTACATGAGTGATCACACCATTGTGATTATCTGGGTCATGAACATTTTTTTGTACAATTCGTCTGTGTATTCTTGCCATCTCTTCTTACTGTCCTCTATTCTGTTAGGTCCATGCCATTTCTGTTCTTTATTGAGCCCGTCTTTTCATGAAATGTTCCCTTGGTATCTCTATGTTTCCTGAAGAGATCTCTAGTCTTCCCAGTCTATTGTTTTTATCTATTTCTTTTCATTGATCACTGAGAAAGCCTTTCTTATCTCTCCTTGCTATTCTTTGGGACATTGCATTCAAATAGATATAGCTTTCCTTTTCTTCTTTGCTTTTCACTTCCTGTCTTTTTTTTTGCAACTCATTGTAATACCTCATCAGACAAACATTTTTCTTTTTATGCATTTCTTTTTCTTCAGAATGGTTTCAATTCCAGTCTCCTGTACAATGTCATAAACCTCCATCCATCCATAGTTCATCAGGCATTCTGTCTATCATATCTAGACCTTTAAATCTATTTCTCACTTCCACTCTATTTTCATTAGGGATTTGTTTTAGGTCATACCTGAATGGTCTAGTTGTTTTCTCCACTGTCTTCAAGTTCCATCTGAATTTGGCAATAAAGTGCTCATGATGTGAGCTGCAGTCAGCTCCCAGTGTTGTTTTTGCTGACTGTATAGAGCCTCTCCATTTTGGGCTGCAAAGAATATAATCAATTTGATTTCAGTGTTGATTGTCTCGTGATGTCCATATGTAGTTTTCTCTTATAATGTTGGAAGAGTGCAGTCTCTTGGCAGAACTCTGTTAGTCTTTGTCTTAGTTCATCCTGTATTCTAAGGCAAAATTTGCCTGTAATCCAGGTGTTTCTTGACTTTCTACCTTTACATTCCAGTCTTCTATAGTGAAAAGGACATGTTTTGGGAGTGTTAGTTCTAGAAGGTCTTGTAGGTCTTCATAGAATTGTTCAGCTTCAGCTTCTTCAGTGTTACTGGTCAGGGCATAGACTTGCATTACTGTGATATTGAATGGTTTGTCTTGTAAACAAACAGAGATCATTCTGTCATTTTTGAGATTGCATCCAAGTACTACATTTTGGACTCTTTGGTTGACTACGATGGCTATTCCATTTCTTCTAAGGAATTCCTGCACACACTGGTAGATATAATGATCATCTGAGTTAAATTCACCCATCCTAGTCCATCTTAGTACACTGATTCCTTGAATGTTGATGTTCACTCTTGTCATCTCCTGTTTGACCACTTCCAATTTTCCCTGATTCATGGACATAATATTCCAGGTTACTATGCAATGTTGCTCTTTACAGCATTGAATCTTGCTTCTATCACAGTTCACAACTGTGTGTTGTTTTTGCTTTGGCTCCATTCCTTCGTTTTTCTGGAGTTATTTCTCCACTCATCTCAATTAACATAATGGGCACCTACTTAGCTGGGGAGTTCATCTTTCAGTGTCCTATCTTTTTGTCTTTTCATACTCTTCATGGGGTTCTCAAGATAAGAATACTGAAGTGGTTTGCCATTCCCTTCTCCAGTGCACCACATTCTGTCAGACTTCTCCTCCATGACCTCTCTGTCTTGGGTGGCCCCATGACTCATGGCTTAGTTTCAGTGAGTTAGAAATGGCTGTTTTTCATGTGATCAGATTGGCTAGTTGTCCTTGACTAGAGTTTCAGCCTTTCTGTTCCCTGATCCCCTCTGTCAGTGCCTACCATCTTACCTGGGTTTCTCTTAACTTGGATGCAGGATCTCTCTTCATGGCTGCTCCAGAAAAGCTCAGGCACGGCCCCTTACCTTGGGCATGGGGTAACTCCTCTTGACCACACTCCTGCACTGTTACAGCGACTGCACTTGATGAAATATCATCAGGCTATTTCTGCATAAAACATGGAACTCTCTTTTTTTGCACATGTGAAGATTTGTGCATATATTTTCCTATCTAAAAATTAATAGTTCCCTATACTTCCCATGTGAAAGTCTTATGCTGATTTTAAACGTCAAATTTTCAAGTGAAATGTAGAATTTCCTTTATTTTATGTATTAAAATCGGAGTGGATGTATTTCTACCTAATTGGAATTTTCATAAGCTTTTAATAAAATATGTGCACTGAATTTCCTCCAGGAATAAGAAAAAAAATCATCTATAAAACTTGATTTTGATCATCAAACCTGAAATAGAAAATATCATCTACTGTGCACATGAAAAGTTGAACACAGCTTTTTCTATATGAATATTGTAATTCTCTTTATTCCATGTAATCATATGTGTGCATGTTTCCTACATAAAATAGTCACCACATTTTTAAAATGTGAACATCAGTTTACTGCATGTCTTCCACACAATATACATTTTGTTATAAATACATATCTAACACTTGCACCAATTTTGTTACATTAAAATATGGAATCTCTATATTTCACATATGAAAATCTATATGCACATTTCTAACATGGAATCTTGAGTTCTCTGTAATTCACACATGAAAACTCACTTGTTGATTTTCCTACATGGAAAATGGAATTATCTATATTTTACATAATCATGTAGGGGCTGATGTATGGATTTCTCTATATTATACATATAAAGTTCTGAATATAGAATTTTCTCTATGAAAATATGAGCCCAGATTTTCATAAGCAAAATAGATTATTCCATACTTTCTTCAGAGAATCTGAGATTATTTTTAATTCTGAATTTCATGTAGGGAAATTTGTATCTACTTTGCCACATGAATTATAAAGCATTTCATATAGAAAATCATATAGAAAATCCTCCTGTGCACAAATTTGCATTGAAATATTGAGAATACCATATATCATCAAGAAACACAGTGCTTAGGTTTTCAGATATTAAATATAGAGAACTCTAAAATTCATTTGGGTTAATCAGCACCCTAATCTGCAAAAGGTCAATATGGAGTGTTTCATATTTTAGATAAGAAAATAGACACCAGCATTTTCTTATAGTAATTATATGGGATTCCATGTTTAATTTCAAAAATCAGTACCATGTGTTTGGATATGAAATGTAGGAAATTCCAAATTTTATGTGGGAATGTCTGCATGTGCTTTTCAAAAAATTACGTTCAGAGAATTCCATGCATTTCATATAGTAGTAACATTGTCCAGATTTTCATATGCAAATTATTTTTTTCATTCCATATTTCCTGTTTGAAATTTGAAGCCATTTTCAAATATGAAATGCCAGAATTTTTATGTTTCACTTATGAAAAGCTGTAAGTAGATTTTTCAAATGAAGTAAAGAAAATTACAAATACTATATATGAAAATATCCAACTAGATAGGAATATTAAAAAGAAAAACATAGAAATGTCCATATTCTTTTTTTATTTAGAACTTCCCACAAATTCTCAATAAGACCAAAAAATGTCTCAAATTTCTTCTCAGTAATGTGCTCATGGATTGTCCCATGCATAATACTGAGAAATCTACCTTGTACATAGGGCAATTTTTACCCATATGTTTTCACATAGAAGATTCAAAATTTCTCTAAGAAAGTCTGCAAACTGCTTTTCAGTTATGAAATGTAATGTATCTCAGATTCTTAGATTTTCATTCGTGTAATAATTCAAAATCCATATTTCATGTTAGAAAATTAGTGCCCAGATGTTTGCATAGGAAGTATAGAGAATTCCACATTACGTATTGGAATATCTGTGACCAGATGTTCACGTGTGAAATACAGAGAATTCCACAATTCATTACTGAAATTGTGGGACTACATTTTCAATGTGTACTGAAAATGACTCCCAAATGTTGTATGTGATGTGTAGATAAATCCATATTTCATAACATTCTGCACCAGGATTTTCATATGTGTAGCAGACAGAATATTGTGTTTTATGTAGGAATTACTGGATCTAGATTAACACATGTAAACATAGAAAATTCCATTATTTAGGAACCACTAGTCACCCCCAGATTTTTAAGTGTGAAATATAGGGATTCTACCATTCATGTTGGAAAATCAGTACTAAATTTCTTTTTTTATGTGGAATGTACAAAATTCCACATTTCATGAAGGAACATCTTCACATAGACGCTCATCTGTGAATTATCAAGAATTCAATATCTCATGTAGGTAGTCTGCACCCAGACTTTTATATGAGAAATACAGAGAAGTCCAAATTTTATACAGGAAAACCAGTTACTTGCTTTCCTTATGTGAATATTTGCATCCCAATTTTGTATGTAAAAATATAGAAAAGTGCCATGCTATATATAAAATATACACAATTGCATTTTGGATGACTGATTCAGAATTTTGCCTGTGAAATGTAGAGAATTCCAAGTTTCATGTAAAAAAATCTTTTCCTACATTTTCATATGTGAAATATAGAGATTTTATAGGTTACAGAGGAAAATAAGATTTTTAAATGAGAAAGAGTATTCCATTTTTCATGTGGGATAATGTGTGTTGAGATTCTCACATGTTAGTTATACAGACTGCTACATTTCTTGTGCAGTCTGTGCCCTGATTTTCTTAAGTCAAATACAGAAAAGGTAATGTTTCACTAGAGAATCTGCACCCAGATTTTCTCATGTGAAACAGAAGAGTCTATATTTTTATAAGATAATTTGTGTCCAGATTTTCCTGTGCTAAACACAGAGAATTCCATATTTCTTGTAGGAAAATCAGTTGAGCTTTTCATATGTGATGTTAAAAACTTTGCATATTTCATATAAGAAAAGATGTGTACAAAATTTCATATGTGAAATATACAATGTTCTATATGAAAATTTCAGGGAGTATGGTTAACATTCAGTTATTCATATATGAAAGGTAAAGAATTCAGTATGCTATGTTAAAATTGAAGCTCAGATGTTCATGTATCATGTACACAAAATTCCAAATTTCTTGTATGAAATGTTGTGTTCAGACTTTTAAATGTGAAATAGTGTTTGTTCCATAATTCAATAGGATAATATGCACTCTGTACTAAGATTACCATATTAAATATATAGCAAATATCATATTTCATGTTTGAAAATATAAATAATATTTTCATATAGAAAGTATCAAAGGTCCATATTTCAGGTGTGAATATCTTTGAGCAGTTCTGCTTATAAACATTCAGACTTTCTAACTGCATATATGAAAATGTATCCAAATATTTTCCATTAAAAAAAAAACTGCATTGCCTATCAAAACTGAACCCATATTTTCCTATGTGAAATACACAGTTCATGTTTCAGATTAAAACAAAAATCTTCACCAGGCTTTTTTAATACCAAATCTGCAAAGTTCATGTGTTGTCAGAAAACATACATTCAGATATTTACATATGATATATCAAGAATTCCATATATGAAGGTGGAAATCTGCACTAGTGTATTCATATGTAAAATATACACAATTACATATTTGATGTAGAAAATTTTAAACCCAGTGCAATTTCGTCTGCACTTCACACTAGATTTAATTTCACTCTGCTGTATCTTGTTTCCCTCATTCCATTTCTCCTGAAAATCCTTACCAATAACTTACCTGAATAGCAAGTTCAGTTCAGTTCAGTTGCTCAGTCATGTCCAACTTTTGTAACCCCATGAACAGCAGCACGCCAGGCCTCCCTGTCCATCACCAACTCCTGGAGTCCACCCAAACCTATGGCCATTGAATTAATGATGCCATCAACCCAACTCATCCTCTGTCATCCCCTTCTCCTCATGCCCTCAATCTTTCCCAGCATCAAGGTCTTTTCCAAGGAGTCAGCTCTTCACAGCAGGTGGCCAAAGGATTGGAGTTTCAGCTTCAACATCAGTTCTTCCAATGAACACCCAGGACTGATCTCTTTTAGGATGGATTGGTTGGATCCCCTTGCAATACAAGGAACTCTCATGAGTCTTCTCCATTACCACAGATCAAAAGCATCAATTCTTCAGCATTCAGCTTTCTTTAGAGTCCAACTCTCACATCCATACATAACAACTGAAAAAACCATAGCCTTGATAAGACATACCTTTGTTGACAAAACAATGTCTCTCATTTTTAAAATGCTGTCTAGATTGGTTACAACTTTCCTTCCAATAAGTAAATATCTTCTAATTTCATGGCTGCAATCACCATCTGGAGTCATGTTTGAGCCCCCCAAAATAAAGTCAGCCACCATTTCCATTGTTTCCCCATTTGTTTGCCATGAAGTGATGGGGCTGGATGTTATGGTCTTACTTTTCTGAATTTTGAGGTTTAAGCCAACTTTTTCATTCTCCTCTTTCACTTTAATCAAGAGGTTCTTTAGGACTTCTTCATTTTCTGCCATATGGGTGGTGTCATCTGTATATTTGAGGTTATTGATATTTCTCCCAGCAATCTTAATTCCAGCTTGATCTTCCTCCAGTCCAGCATTTTTCATGATGTACTCGGTATATAAGTTAAATAAGCAGGGTGACAATATACAGCTTTGATGTACTCCTTTCCCTATTAGGAACCATTCTGAGGTTCCATGAAAAGTCCTAACTGTTGCTTCCTGACCTGCATACAGGTTTCTCAAGAGGCAGTTCAGGTGGTCTGATATTCCCATTTAATTCAGAATTTTCCACAGTTTATTGTGATCCACACAAAGGCAGTGGCATAGTCAACAAAGCAGAAATAGATATATTTTCAGAAACTCTCTTGCTTTTTTTCTGATCCAGTGGATGTTGGAAATTTGACCTCTGGTTCCTCTGCCATTTCAAAAACCTTCTGGAATATCTGTAAGTTTACAATTCAAGTATTGCTGAAGTCTGGCTTGGAGAATTTTGAGCATTACTTTCCTAGCATATGGAATGAGTGAAATTGTTCAGTAGTTTGAGCTTTCTTTGGTATTGCCTTTCATTGTGATTGGAATGAAAACTGACCTTTTTCAGTCCTATGGGCACTGCTCAGTTTTCCAAATTTGCTGGCATATTGAGTGCAGCACTTTCCCTGCATCATCTTTTAGGATTTGAAATAGGTCAACTGAATTTCCATCACCTCCACTAACTTTATTCATAATGCTGCTTTCAAGGGTTCACTTGACTTCACATTCCACATTTTCTGGTACTAGATAAGTGTGATAGATCACACCATTGGGATTATCTGAGTCATGAAGATCTTTTTTGTACAGTTCTTCTGTGTATTAGTGCCACCTCTTAGTATCTTCTGCTTCTATTAGGTCCATATCATTTCTATCCTTTATTGAGCTCATCTGTGCATTAAATGTTGCTTTGATATCTCTAATTTTCTTGAAGAGATTGCAAGTCTTTCCGATTCAACTGTTTTCTTCTCTTCTTCACATTGATCACTGAGGAAGGCTTTCTTAATTTGTCTTGCTTTTTTTTGGAATTCTGCATTCAAATGGGCTTATCTTTTCTTTTTTTCTTTGCTTTTCACAGCTATTTGTAAGGACTATTCCAACAGCTTCTTTGCTCTTTTGCACTTCTTTTTTCTTGGGGATGGTCTTGTTACTTGTCTCCTGTACCATGTCATGAACTTCTGTCCATAGTTCATTAGGCTCTCTGTCTATCTGATCTAGTTATTTAAGTTTATTTCTCACTTCCACTGTATAATCATAAGGGATTTGATTTAGATCGTACCTGAATGGTCTAGTGATTTCCCCCACTTTCTTCAATATAAGTCTGAACTTAGCAATAAGGAGTTCATGATTTGGGCCACATTCAGCTCTTCTCTTGTTTTGCTGACTGTATAGAGCTTCTCCATCTTTGCAAAAAATATAATTGATCTGATTTCAGTGTAGACCATTTGGTGATGTCCATGTGTAGAGTCTTCTCTTGTGTTGTTGGAAGAGGGTGTTTGCTATGGCCAGTGTGTTCCCTTGGCAGAACTCTGCTAGCCTTTGACCTGCTTCATTCTGTACTCCAAGGCCAAATACGCCTGTTACTCCATGTGTTTCTTGACTTCCTACTTTTCATTCCAGTGCCCAATAATGAAAAGGACATCTTTTGGGGGTGTTTTGTCTGGCAGGTCTTGTAGGTCTTCATATAATTGTTTCAATTTCACTTTCTTCATCATTATCGGTTAGGGAGTAGACTTGGATTACCGTGATATTGAATGGTTTGCCTTGGAAATGAATAGGGATCATTCTGTTTTTGAGAATGCATCCAAGTACTTCATTTCAGACTCTTTTTCTTGGCTTTAATGACTACTCTATTTCTTCTAATGGATTCTTTCCTACAGTAGTAGATAGTAACGAAGTTAAATTCACCCATTCCAGTTCATTTTATTTTGCTGATTTCTAGAATGTCGATGTTCACTCTTGTCATTTCCTGTTTGACCACTTCGAATTTGCCTTGATTCATGGATGTAACATTCAAGGTTCCTATACAATACTTGTCTTACAACATTGGGCCTTGCTTCTATCACCAGTCACATGCACAACTATGTGTTATTGCTTGCCTTGGCTCCATCCCTTCATTCTTTCTGGAGTTATTTCTCCACAGATCTCCAGTAGCATATTGGGCATCTACAAACCTGGGGAGTTCATCTTTCAATGTTCTATCTTTTTGCGTTTTCATAATGTTCATGGGGTTCTCAAGACAAGAATGCTGAAATGGTTTGCCATTTCCGTATCCAGTGGACCACATTTAGTTAGAAGTCTCCACCATGACCTGACCATCTTGGTTGGCCCCACATGGCATGACTTAGTTTTATTGAGTTAGACAATGCTGTGGTTTGTGTAATCAGATTGGTTAGTTGTCTGTAATTATAGTCTCAGTCTTTCTGGTCTCCTATGCACTCCATCTGTGCCTACCATCTTACTTGGGTTGAATAACAAATATGGACCCTGATTTAAGTTATCTTAATGAAAAAATTACCACTGGGAATGCCAAGTACCCTTTATCAAGCAAAAGAAAGTGAGGAATTTTCATACTCTGGTCTCAGTTTCTCTGAAGGAGAAAATGCTATTATTTGCCTCCATTTACTATCTATGATACAGATCTCTGAGATTTTGTTTTTCTTTCTTATACTCATTAGCCATATAAATAATTGAAAAATATTTTTTTCATAGAGGCTGATGATACTTTTTAGTCGATCTTGGGATGTATAACTGAAATTGTTGATTTTAACTTGCAATAAAAGTACGTTTTTTTTGGAGAGAAATATTTCTGCCAGTGGGGATTTTATTAAGATTTATAAGTTAAGAATTCTGTTAATTATTCTTTCATTTACAGGTTGTCCTGGAAAAGGAAATGGCAACACACTCCAGTGGAAAAGCCTATAGTCAGAGGAGCCTGGTGGGCTGCAGTCAATGAGGTTGTAAAGAGCTGAGCATGACTCAGGACTAAGACACACACCCATTTAGGCTGTATTATTTGAATGCAATCCTTTACTCCTGAATACAGGTGAGAGGTATCACACACTAAAATAGATGTGGGTTGTTATAATTTATTCCATTTTGAGTGGATAATCTATCAAAGCTTATCAAACAGGTCAATCTAAAATTAAAATTTCAAAAAGTTTTGTAAAGTGAATAAAAGCTTCCTGAGAAATTTGAAATATGATCTCATAGATATTAATAAAAAAGAAAAAGAAATCAAGGAAAACAGAAGAACTGTGTCTGCACAGACAGCGAGACTGAGAAGAACAGTGCACAGACTGAAACTTCAGTGTGATTGAAGAAATGAGACTTAAAGGAACAATGTGAAGATTGAAAAAAGGTAGAATACAGAATCCTAAAAACGCAGTTATTCTCAAGTACTTGCTTTCTATAGCATGGCTTAGCTGGTGAATGCCAATTTTCTTTGGCTATAGCAAGGTAGAGAGTGTCTGAGGAACATAAACTGATACTGGAGAATGGTTAGAAGACCCTGGATCATGTATAGTTGAGAAATCATATAAATTTTGGACCATTTGGGGGACAATAATGACAACAAATATGGCTGATTCTATACAAGGTAAGTTGTAATATTACTGTAATTGAGATATAGGTAGAGTATGGTGGGATAGAAAATGAGGTAGTCAGGAAAAAACTACTACTGTCAATAAGAGAAGGAGAAAATATTTTGTTATTGTTGTTCAGTCAGTTATTCATGTCCATACCTTTGCCATCCCATCTACTGTGTCCCATCAGTCTTACATTCCATATCTCCTAGAATTTGTTCAGACTCATGTCCATAGAGTTGATGATGCTATATAACCCTCTCATTTTCTGCTACCCACTTATCCTTTTACCTTTAACTTTTCATAGTATCAGAACATTCTTTAGTGAGAAAGTGCTTTGCAACAGGTGCCCAAATAAGGAAAGAACACTGAACAATAACAAAGGTTTCTAAGATGAGGTCTTGAACCCATATAAGATATAGATTCAGAAAAAGCCTTTGACAAAATTCAACACCCATTTATGACAAAACCTGTAGAGGAAGTGGAAACAGAGAATCTTCTTCAACATAATAAAGGACATATATGGATAAACATACCGCTAACATGCTTCTCATAGATAAAAACTGAAAGCATGTTGCCTAAAGTCATGGAAAAGACAAAGTTGCCCACTCTCATCACTGTTACTCAACATAATCTTGTGACTCCTAGATACAGCTACCAGAAAGAAGAAAAAAAAATTATCAGCAAACTGGAAAAGAAGAGGTAAAATTGCCACTGCTTGCAGACATCTGTTACTATGCCAGAGAATCCTAAGATGCCACCAGAAAATTAATAGGCATAGTGAGTGACTATAGGGAAGTTGATGGATGAAAAATAAACACAAAGAAATCTCCTGCACCTCTATACATAAAAACAGAGAGATGGAATTGGGAGGGAGGTGGGAGGGGAGTTCTGGTAGGGGAACACATGTATACCCATGGCTGACTCATGTCAATGTATGGCAAAACCAACATGATAATGTGAAGAAAAAAAATAAATTAAAAATTAAAAGAAATAAATAAATTAAGAAAAAATAAACAAAAATTGAAGAAACAATCTGATTCACTATTGTAACAAGAAAACTAAAATCTCTGTGAATGAACCTGCCTAAGCAGAGAAAAACTTATGTGCAGAAAAGAATATGGTATGAATGAAACAAATTAGAGATGACACAAATGGAATGAGAGATGTAGTATTCATTGGACTGGAAGAATCAATATTGTGAAAATGGCTACACTACAAAAAGGAGTTTACAGATTCAGTGCAATCCCTGTTAAATTACCAGTGACACTTTTCACAGAACTAGAACAAAGATTCTTTACAATTTTATGGAAACACAAAGACTTTGAATAACGATGGGAACTTGAGAAAAAAAAACTGAGTTGGAGGACTCAGGTTTCCTCACTTCAGTCTATACAAAAAAAAGCCTATAGTAATCAACATGGCATGTGATTGGCATAAAATCAGGTTTAAATCCAATGGAAAAGAGAGAAATCCCAAAGATAATCTTTTCCCAAATGGTCATCTAATTTATGACAAAAGAGGCAACCATAGGCAGTGGATAGAAGGTAATACATTTGACAAATTATGCTGGAAAATCTGAACAGCTGAAAGTAAAAGAATGCAGTTAGGACAATACCTGGTTGTGGTTCAGTGGCTAAGTCATGTCTGACTCTTTGGGATGACATGAGCTGCAGTGTGCCTGGCTTCCTTGTCCCTCACCATCTCCTGGAATTTGCTAAAGTTTTTATCCACTGCATATGTGATGCCATACAATAATCCCATCCTTGTTTTTCCCTTCTCCTGTTGCCTTCAATCATTCACAGAATCAGGGTCTTTTCTAATGAATTGGCTCTTCCTGTCTTCTATTTCACTCCATTCAATTTAACTCGATTCATGGATCTAACATTACATGTTTCCTTGCAATATTGTTATTTACAGCCTTCAATTCTACTTTCTTCACCAGACACATCTACAATGATGCTTATTTCCACTTTGGGACAACCAGTTAATGCTTTCTGAAACCATTAGTTTTTATACTCTGGTCCTCCACAGCAGCATATGGACACCTACCATCCTGGGAGACTCATCTTTTGGTGTCATACTTAGTTGCCTTTTTATACAGTTCATGGGGGCTCTCTTAGCAAGTATAATGGGGGTGGTTTGCCATTCCCTCCTCCAGTGGATCACATTTTATCACTCCTAGGACCATAGAAAAATAGAGATTCAAGATGGATTAAAAACCCACATATAAGGCCAGAAACTTTTAATCAATAATATTTGAGGAAAGCATAGGAAGAACACACTTGACATGAAATGTAGCAGCAACTTTTTTTTGTTTTACCTACCATCTTGGGAAATGAAAACAAAACCAGAAATAAATAATGAAACCTAGTTAAACTTAAAAATTTTGCATGGCAAACCCATAAACAAGACAGAAATGAAGTCTCATTATGGGAAAATAGTATTTGCAACTGAAAATAAAAACAACAGAGCAATCTCCAAAATATGGAAACAGTTCATGGCGCTCAATAACAGAAAAATGAATAGCCCAATTGAAACAAATAAATAGATGATGAAATACACATTTCTGCTAAGAAGACATATAGATTTCCAATAATATATGAAAAGATGCTCAGCATCACTAACTGTGAGACAAAGGGAAATAGTAACTTCAATGGGTGTATCAACTCACATTTGTCCAAACACCCATTTTCAAAAAAAAAAAACTATGCAAAATAAATGCTGGATAGGGTGTGGAGTAAAGGTAACAATCATGTATATAACTGGGAATGTACATTGATAGACTATAGTGGAGACCAGTACAAGGGATCCTCAGGGCTGGTGCACCGGGATGATCAAGAGGGATGGAATCAAGAGGAAACTGGGAGGGGGGTTCTGGAAGGGGAGCACATGTACACTCATGGTGGATTCATGTCAATGTATGGCAAAACCAAAACAATATTGTAAAGTAAAGTCTTTTTTGAATTTGTTACAATACAAAAAACAATGAAAAATGTGATGAGGAAACAAGAAAAATAAGTAAGAATGAAGCAACCGTATGATAAAGAAATCCCAGTACTTGTTATTTAACTGAGGAAAACCAGAATTCCAAGAAATGCACAATCCCAATATTGATGGCAGTGATATTGACAATATCAGGACACAGAAGCAACAGGAATATCCATCTGTAGAGGAATGGATAAAATGAGGTGGTACATGCATAGAACACTCTTAAGATGGAATGAAATCAGGTAAATTGCATAGATGTAGATGGACAGAGACAGTGTCATATACAATGAAAGTAAGTCGAAAGAAATATCACATATTAACACAAATATATGGGATCTAGGTAAAACTGGTATAGATGATCATCTATGATAAGCATAGGCAGGGACACATACACAGAGAAAAAAATACAGTTATCAATGATGAAACTCCTGTTTGTGGTAGGCATTGGGAGATTACAACTGACACACATATACTTTTTTTTTTCACTTTAAAATTTTTGAAGACCCGAGATATTTTCTTTTTGTGTGCGTGTTCTTTTTTTTATAAATTAATTAGTTGATTTTTTTCCTTTACATTATCCTTTGGTTTTTCCATACATAGACATGAATACACCATGGGTATACATGTGTTCCCCTTCCAGAAACCTCTTCCCACCTCCTTCCCAATTCCATTCCTCCTACTGAGGTGGACAAAACTGGAGCCTATCAAACAGAGTGAAGAAAGCCAGAAGGAAAAACATCAATACAGTATACTAACACATATACATGGAATTTAGAAGGATGGTAATGGTAACTCTGTATGCGAGACAGCAAAAGAGACACAGACATATAGAACAGTCTTTTAGACTCTATGGGAGAGGGTCAGAGTGGGATGATATGGGAGAACAACATTGAGACATGTCAATTATCATATGTGAAATGAATTACCAGCCCAGGCTTGATGCATGATACAGGGTGCTCAGGGCTGGTGCGCCAGGATGACACATATACTTTTGATGTATATGTACAGCACAGGGACATCTACTTAATGCACTGTGGTGACCAAAATCAGAAAGAAGTCAAAAAGTGAGGGGATAGATGTATGGTTGCTTTTCTGTCACTACTTCGTTTACTAGGTAAATGAGTCTTTATGACCCAAAGTACTGGAGTATTTCATAATTTTGCTTTAGGGGGCAAACTAAACAAATAATGTAAAGCAAGTATACTTTAAAAAATTAAAGTTTTGGGGGGAACTAAGATGGCGGAGGAATAGGACGGGGAAACCACTCTCTCCCCAATAAATACACCAAAAGAACTTTTAAAGACCGTGCAAACTCCATAAAACCAGATCTAAATGCTGGCAGAGGACATCGGGCATCTGAAGGGACGGCCCATTGCCGACGAGAGAAGGTAGGACAAAAGAAAAAAGAGAGAGAAAAAAGTAAAGGGAGAGACAGAGTTGGGGGTGGGGATCCGTCCCGGAAGGGGAGTCTGGAATAAAG